>CM052159.1:10584369-10667070 GCA_028455555.1 Augochlorella aurata
TGTGTGTGTCGCATAGTCGTCGGTATCCGCCGAGGTCCCACGTAGACTGCGCGAGGGGGTTGAAGGCAGGAAGGAAGGGGTTAGAGCCACGCATGAATGGGACCTTCATTCATGTGGTCGCCTTTCCTCGTGTACACAGTGCTCGCGCCTCTGCCCCTGCCTTCTGGTTTCGTTTCTATCAAGGAGCCGACCAACGACGACACTACATACTCGTCCAAGCTCGTGCGCGCGCGTGCATGCCCCCCTCGAGTGTGCGAAGAACAATGCGCTCGTTCAGACGCGTCGCGACGGTTGCATCAGATGCACCTGGATTTATCGAAGCTGTCGCATTCAGTCGCCGCCGCGATACGCTCCGTTTCATGAATCTGGCCTCGTCTGACCGGCCGACTTTGATTGTTCGCTATGGACATAGCAGAGGAAGCGTATCCTTAAACCTTTAGCTGCGTCATGGTGTCTTGCGGAATCGTCAGTATTGATAACAATGTGACATTTTATAAAATTACATAGGAAATAAGAGGCAATATTAAATGTTTACAAAATAAAGGAGGAAATAAAACGAAACACTAAATAAGGGATATAATAAAGAACCGAGTAAAATTGTTCATGAAGTAAAGGACAAAATGAAGGACGAAGTAACATTATTTACAAAATAAAGGACAAAGTAAAGGATAAAATGAAGGATAAAAAAAGAAATTATTAAATGAGAGAAAATATAAAGAATTAAGTAAAATTGTTCACAAAATAAAAGACAAAACGAAGAACAAAGTAAAATTATTCATAAAATAAAAGACAAAACGAAGAACAAAGTAAAATTATTCACGAAATAAAGGACGAAATAAAATTGGTCAGAAAATAAGGGACATAAATAGTACACATTCGTGTTATATGAATGTAATTTCTGTCGTTATATCACTTGTTAATAGTATAATATTTACAGTATAAATTACACATAGATTATGCTGGGATCAAATTTTTGGTAAAAAATTGCCATTATAAATAAAGGACGCATGATCAATGCACTTTTTTTATATGAAATAAAAACAATTGCTAATTGCTAAATACTAAAACACTTATACGAATTTGCCAGAGATGCATAGTACCTATTGTATCGTTCGAGAAATTATTTCTCTTTTTGCCATTTGTTTGATAGCTTTGAAATCTTGTGCTGGTAGAAGTCTTGTCATTTATTGGCGAAAGACTGAATCGAGTGCGTTTTTAATACCCTTACAAACAGAAATTTCTTTGAGAAAATAAAACAACTTACCAGACGAGCCAATATTCAGTGACTCCTATTAATATTCGAATACTTTTTAGTTCGATTAAAAATTTTTATATTTAAAATATTATAAAAATTTTTGTTACAATTTTACTGTTATTTGGAACTAAAAAAACAAATTAAGAAACTCTCGTTTTTCTGAGCTTGTAACGAAAATTTAAAAAATAGGTTTAGATAAAAAAGTTAAAAAATGAGAGTATTTATTTTCTTTTGTCATACTAAGCAATAGCAAAATTGAAAAGAAGCATTCTAGTAATTGTCTAGTAGATTGATCCTTTTGTTACGTAAAAACAATTCAAGTCGTTCAGTTCAGTTCTAATCTTTCAGTTTAGATCTTTTTCATATTTTTGTAATGCGTCCATAGCACACAAACGGTATAAGCAGGAAGTGTCGACAGCCTCGATATTGTTAAATAAGAATGAATATTTACGTATATATTTTCTATAATAATATTATACTTGTTTTGTAAGAATATTATACATATCTAATCACCCCTAATTCGAAGTCGCTACCAGTTAGTATCAGACAATTAATTTTTTTTATCCTTGAAAGTAATGTTTCTCTCTTTTCTCGTAACGTTGAATAAAGTGCTGTCTCTTTTATATAACAACGAATAATCTTTGCTTTACTTTTTAGTCTCATTATACCAATGGAACAAATGAATGTTGCTACTAGGCTGGTACTAATGGGTAAATGAAACATGCACCATAAACGATATCCTAAACTTGTTTTGTTTATGATGCCATTAATTTTTAAAATCTTTTCATTAATTTTATTCAGTTTCTGATTTTTCAGTAAAATACTGAAATGTGACATTAACCGAAAATTTTAAGATATTAGAAGTAATTTTGTAATTACGTAATTTTTTAATTAGTATATACAGTTGTATTTACTTACAATGATTAAAGAAATGGTACTTCAAAAAATTAATACCAATAGTAATAATAATATTAATATTAATATTGATATTAATACCAATAATAATTGATTAATTAGACAAAATGCAGTTGTTAAACATATTGAAATTAAAGCAAGTAAATGTAGAAGAAACTCATTGACACTATGCACTGTTACAGTAAAAGAAAGTCTTTTTTGTTATCTTGTCTTAAATAGAAATGTCCTATTCATGCTAGTTCTCCTCTACAATAGAATCTTCCTCCCCTTTTATTACCTCACTATGTACTTTCTCGACAGTTGATAAGTTGTCCTGCTCCAGGAAGGGATCATGCACACGACTCTCCATTGCAGCATATTCTATATTGGCGAACCCTATCGATCTCGTCTTTTATTATCTCTCGTGTACTTTGTGGACAGTAGGTAAATTGTCTAGCACGAGGAAAATAGCATTTGCTCGGAGTCCCCATTGAAACATGACCTTTATTGGTCACATTCATCGATATCTTCTTTTATTATCTCTCTACTTTGTAGACAGGCAGGCGAATTGTTTCGCTCGTAGAAGATAGCATTCGCACGGAATCATTATGCCAGTCATTATCGTTATTTATTAGAGCCATCGATTTTGTGCTTTATCGTCTACCATGTATGTATTTGTAGACAAGAGGTAAATTGTTTCGCTCGAGGAGAAGAGCATGCACGCAGAGTCCTCGTTGTAACGCGATTTTTATTTGTGACATCTGCCGATCCGAACTATAATGTTTTGCTTCTTCTAGTAGATCATCGAGATGCGTTCTTCACTCTACCAGTGAACATTTGAGCCGTTTATTTTGAAAGTGACCTAAGTCTGTTTGTCACTTTCTTTTTGTTGACTACAGTAACGTGTACATTATTCACTTAGCACTTTACCGATCGGTCATTCAGCCGTAAATATTTATGTTATTATAGGGTAATTAAATCTACTGATATGATTACATTTTCATAACATTGGCATTAAACAATATTTATTTTATCTATTTTATTTGTTTTATTTTTATTTTATTTTATTTTATTAATCGCGAGAGGTGTCTAATATTTAAAAACTTATATAGTAATATTGGAGCTTACAGTAGCACAATATTAAATTTTAGTTTTTATTTTTATTTTATCTATCTTATTAATCGGAAAAGGTATTCATTATTTTAAAACATTACATAATAATATTGGAGCTACTGTAGTGCAATCCAACACTTTTGTCTCAATAATAGGTAACAAATTAGTGGTTGCCATGACAACCGATCCACAGGCTACCGATGGATAAAGTGATAATAATTGCTATTATTAATTGCTATATTGTCAAGGTCATCCTCAGGATTTTATAGGTTGACCTGTATCTTTTTCGTACCCATCTTTTACGCAGGATGCTGAGACGAATTCGACAAGCATAATAACATATACATAACAAACCTTGAAAACTGGGGAAGAAAGGGTTGACAAGAAATTTGGTACAACTATTTTAAATCTCTCGTTAAACAATGTTATATTAGCTTAAAAAATTTCCGATCGGACCACAGAGTAAATTAACCTGATCACGTTCCGTGGACCACCCCTGTATATCGTTTTATTACTTCTACCAAAAATAATCTCATCAATGGAATAAATTTTATTTTTTTTCTTATAATGTTTGTAAAATAATTTATTGTATTACGATCTATAGTCCAGTCATCATTGAACGAAACCTTAACAACCCTACTTCATCTTGATCTCCATATATCATAATGCATAAATATATCGCAGAACGTAAAGAGCGCATCAGAGTTTTCGTAACGTGCCCTAAATATTATTTTCAAGTTGTGATTATTTAAGAAATGAACCCAACTAAATTTGCAGGAACAGTCACGATGAATCACATTTAGAATTTCCAACGAAACTACCATTCCGCAAGTTACCATTTTTATAATTATCTTCCAGAGACAGTGTAAACTTGAAGAATAATCCGTAAAAAGGATGACTTACAACAGGAATAAACTAAAAGCACTGGTTGGAGCGAATTATGCGCGTTTCTCGGTATTTCAGAAACATGTCCGTCCACGCCATAAATGCACGAAGATCCAAAGGTCTGCTAATTAATATTCACGCGGCGTAATAACAGTATATTTTGAACTTACGCGGTGTTCAATCATTTTACACGTTCCTGTCAAGTGTAAAATGTATTCTCATCGTCGAGATCTCCTTAATGGTAGGTTCCACACGTTGGAGGTGGACGTGTTTCTAGATGATTGGTAAGACTATGTTTCAGTAGGCGTGACAATCGAGCCTTGCTGTCTATCTAGGAGACGAAAGATTTCTAATGTTCCCTTTTGCGTGTATCGTCCAGGCATTCTTGCTGATGTATGCAACAGCCCGCTGTGGGAAACCATGGTCGTTGGTTGTTTAACTACCTGGCGAGTATACAGTATGTCGTACAAATAACTCGTTTCTAAAATTATTTATTTACCGTCACATTAGCTTTCCAATTTTATTGACTATTGATTTTCATATTTGCATGGTTACTTTACGTTACATTACATTACACTATATTATACTAAATTACACTAAATTAAACTAAATTACACTACATTACACTACATTACACTACATTACACTACATTAAATTACATTATGGAAATGAAAAAATTGCAATGAATTTTATCATCATAATACGGGTCACTAATGGCCCATGCAAGCGAATTAATTATCCAATTTTTAATTATATAATCTCTTCATTATAAAATAACATCTACTGTTACCATATCATACAAATCTGTTCACTATCTAATGCATCTTTTCATTACAAAAGATCTCTCTAATAATGCGAGAATAAAACGAGAATAAAACATGAAAAATTGCAATAGATTGACTAATCATGTC
The DNA here is from genome assembly GCA_028455555.1 of Augochlorella aurata. NCBI lineage: Eukaryota > Metazoa > Arthropoda > Insecta > Hymenoptera > Halictidae > Augochlorella > Augochlorella aurata. The sequence goes on from CM052159.1 coordinate 10,589,429, forward strand.
GTCGGTCACTTCTGACCCATGCAAGTCTGATCACCATTTAATGCCTTTTTTTACTACAAAATAACAGTGAATAATGTTTGCGCAAAAACAAGCAGTGCAAATTTGCAATAGAACAAAACAACTGTTTTCATTACAAAACAACTGTCAATAATGCTTGCGCAAAAGCAAAAGATGCGAAATTAATTCCAAAAGATTGAATAACCGTAACTCGAGTCACGGATGACCCAGAACCATTAGAAGGGTAACGGTGATAACTTCACAATGAATTGGTTATTTCGAAAGATAGTCGAAACTGGAAATGAAATATCTGATATAGTCAGATTAGGACCGTTCAGCCGATGATTTCGCTGGCGAGTAGACATCGAAAGCGTGTGGTTGGCGGCCGACCAATAACTTTCTTTTCTCTAGGGCGAAGTGGAACTGCACGTTCGAAGAGTCAATCACCATAAATTATCACTTTCTACTCTAGCCGTGCAACATCTAACGCGGATCACGATCCTTGAAGGAACATGCACGCACTGCGAGTCCAAATGAATGCAGATTATGCAGATATTTCATCCTCGAGGTGCAATTAAACGTGGATCGAGGGCGTCACAAATGAAACGTACGCCGTGAGAAATAAAACCATTTTGCTATTCTTCGAGCAATTAGAATTTAGATCACGGACTCTTCGGCCGTTGTGATTAGACTGCGGACTTTTGCTCGCATTTATGACAGAAGTAAACTGATCGTATACTTTAATTCATTTAATATTTCTAAATTTATTCTATGAATTTAGCAGTGCTTTCATTGTGCCTGACTAACGTAATAATAATTAATAATTAAAGTAATACGAATAATAACAACGAATGCCAATCTTCTGATATAAATTAAGTATGTATTCACAATGTTCCAAAACCATTAGTTTACTCTGACGTATGAAGTGAGATATGAAAATTATAATACATAACCTACACATAACCAATATTATTTACACGTAGACTGTGTATCCTATATATTGTTGACAAAAATAAGTAAATTTAAGCCATTTGAAAATAGTCTTGCATTATTTTTAACTCATTAAAATGATTAAAGATATGATATTATAGATACAAATATAAACAATCCATTAGTTAAAGGCCTTAATATAACGTTAATATAATATGTTATATTAATAGAAGAATTCTAATAAAAGAATTCTAAGAAATTTGAAATTAATAAGTACAGAGAATTTTATAATATTATTAATCTGTATAACATAATTATTAATTGTATACATACCAAAAATAGAATTATCATTTCATCGAGATGATAGAAACGTTTCCGTTCGTTTCATTGTATATGAAAGTCTTGAAAATAGTTTATTGTAGAAGATTGAGTCGAATTAAGTGTAGTGCTCTTTTATTTTTTAAAAGTCTGTCTTGACGAGGGACAGAAGATTTTCTCTCGTGCCTACGTAAATTTGCATAAATTTTCTCAGTCTAGTCGTAAATAACAGTACGTTTTCACATTCTTACAGTCTGACTCACAGGAGCAGGAAATAATTTGTTGAATAGAATTCCTCCTGCTGCGTTTACAGCCAGTGAAACAGGATTTATTATAAGTACATTCAGTTTCCCTGTTAGTTTAATTACGCACGCATGCTGTAAAATAAATAGAAGCAGGTGGAATGTTAATAAAATGAACATTATACTACGGGTCGTTGCTTTTAATTAACCTTTATAAAATGAATCGAGTTATGACAAAGATTCAATTGAATTTGTTGCAAAAAAATTTTTTAAATTAACAGTTATTTGATATTAAAGATCTGGCGAAAATTAGTGTCCTTAACAAAATATTAAATTTCTGACATTAAATTAAAATTTTGACTTTCTGACATACGCAACATTACTACTATTGTTACTAGATTATGACTTTTTACAAGATAAAATAAAAGAAAACAAATTTTTTCCAAGTAAATCTTGGAATTTGTAAAAAAATCCTCGGTCATAAGACTATTTTTCACTATGTTGTATAAATTCGGTTGGCACACAAAGACAGCAAGAAAATGATTAGAGCGTTTAGCTTACGGAACTCGTATTTTATTTTGATTTATACGTCATAATTAAAATTTCTCTAAATAGAAAACGATAAAAAACTGTAAACAGTTTACCTAGAATCTCAGCTTTAGTGATTTCAACAGAGACATCTTAATGGACGAACGTCCTTAAAATTCCGCAATCTGGTAATAACAGTCGACAAGTTTATTCGACCGCGAAGCACTCCGTTACCTAACAGTTTCTAACAAAATGGCAGTCGTCGGTAATATTTTACCATAATAATAGTAGGCCGGCATTGTGGAAACCCGCTATTTTGACGTACAACATCGTCCGATTCTCCGGGAATAGAAGAACTATGTCGGACGTGTTAATTAAAATTCAGTCGGGGACCTCGAGGATCAATTGTGCCGTGACCTTTGTCACGGATCACTGTCGACTGCCAGCGGTAGCTTCCTCGTGAAAATGGCGGCGTGACAAACGGAGTTCCTCAGCATTGACAATCGGGAGCCAGAGCCTCGTAAATCACGATACCGTGGTCAGATAAAATCATTGTGCTCGCGACGGTGAAGATAAACTATGCATCTACACGGTGACTCTTCAAATAAACGACTCGCGAAACAATAAATCTTCTTCGAAAATAGTCGTTCGAAGATTTCAGAAACCCTAAAAAATTCCAAACTTCTTCAACGTCATTCTCCGAAAGTGTTTTCAGCACTCGTAGAAAACCTGACCAACCATTAGCACTCGAATAATGTTTTTGAGACACCAATCAGATTTAGTATACTGTAATTTCGAATAATTTTTACATTACTAAATTTGTTTATTCTTAGTAATAATAACAATAACAATAATATAAGCATTTTCTGTAGCAGTGAAGAAAAATAAATAAAGAAGGGAATTGGTAAAAGGAACTGTGTTGCAAAATTCTTCCAAAACGACGTCTGACATATTGCAAAACTTTTCTGTTGTTTTTCGCAGTCTGCCTGATATTTGTGTCTGATGTACTGGCTTACTTGTATATTCGACACATTTTTCTACGACACCCTATATATTGTTATCAATATTCTTATAGAGCATTGAAAGACGAATCCAACTGGTATATTGAACATACACTTTCGATCGTATAACTTCGAGATATTTGTGTCTGAAACATTAAGTAGTCAACTTTTAGACGCAAGTATCTCGAAGTTATATAATAAAAAGTATGCAATAATTATACTCGTTAGATTCGCTTTTTCAGCTTCTATCAAAATGTGTATGATTCTACTTAAAATTAAATGTAAATCATTTGTCAAGAAACTATTAAATAGCTTGTCTCACAGACGCAAGTATCTCAGGATTAAATGATCGCATTAGTGCGATTATTATACTCATTGGACTCGTCTTATTACGCTCTATGAGAATATTGAAAGCAATTCGAATTTATTTATTTATTAATTACGAAATTCTTCTATTCCCGCACACCATCATTTGCAATATCAGTTCTCATCTTTGGAGTCACAGGTCATTTCAAGGTCAAGTCATTGTACATGCTGAATGTATTTCAACGTCAGCCGTACGATGTAATTAAAAAATGCACTTATATATGCCAGTCAATATCGATGGCTTTGAGAGTTCCGAAAAAATGACTTGATACCAGTGAAATTCCACGTGAAACAATTTTTTGTAACTATCGGAGAAGATATTTAATTGGACCACCCTGTATATAGTGGAGCCTTGATTATCCGAACCACTTATATGGTAGAACCTCGATTATCCGGACCAGTCTTTGAGCGACAAATGTTCGGATAATGAAACAGTTACTTAGTTCGAAGGCTGCCTAACATTTCTGCTGTGTCGTACAATTAATTTAGTTGCTATGCATCGTTTTAGATTGAATTGTTTATACGTAGAATCAATAGGATTAATTAATAAGTCAGACGTTGGTAATCCGTATAATCGAGGTTTTACTGTATTTGAATTTATTATTTTCTGAACACGTTTGACGTGTAAATAGCTTAATCTAAGGCAATCCATGAGCAACACTATTCATTCTGCAATACAAATCAGGAGGAAGTTAACTTAATTGCATAACGAACCAGTCCTCTATTATTCAAACATCCGTGTTTCCTGATTAGTTTCGATAATTGAAATTTTACTTACCGTGTATGGATTTTTCGGGAATGACGGGTAGGTGGCTGGAGAAGCATGACGCAGAGACTAGATAAAAGTGCAATGATTCTGGAGTGACTAATAACTACCGAGTATCCCGGCGATGACTAATTCAGGTACAGTAGCTCTAAAAACTTTTCGCTTCTTTTCGAAAAAATGACATTATTTAAACTGCTCTAATTTCGTAAGAATGAGTCGTACAACAATGAACCTAGACTTATTTTAAAGCTTGAAGCTTCTACATTTGCCGTGTATCGTTTGTTTTCTAGTAATATGATCGTACCTAATATAGCAGATGGGAAAATAGAGTCTTGTTCATGGCAATATATTTTAATATCATCGGAAAATTGTTCGAGTAACAATTTAATTATTTATGTTGTGGTAAAGAAAATTATTAATTGAAATAGCATTTTCTTAAGATATACTAGAAATAATTATTTGAGATAATATTTCATGTTTTCTCTTAATTATTTCAAACAGTATTTCATATTTTCTACTAATTATTTAAAATAGAAAGTAAACCTGTAGAAAAAGTACAAATACATATTGTTTTGAAAAATAATATTTAATATCTGTTTGTTTTTAATAATGTACATATCTTAAGTGCAGAAACGAATGTCAAGATATACTAGCAGTTGCTTGATCGATAAAAGTTTATGAAATTAATATTCAAATGTTTCATTCCTCGCACAATGAAGAAAATATTTGTTCCAATTAAGCATAATATTTGTTCCAATTAAGCATAATATTTTAGAATATTATTATTAATATTTTAGAATATTTTAGAATATTAAGCATAATATTTTGGAAATCGTGGCGGTGTCACGAACACTCAACACTTTGTTCTTTGTAACAATGTCAAGTGAATCCAAAGCAATTGTAGAATCCGAATTTACCTCGGTAAAGGAGGATGAAAAGCCGAAGGTGTCCACTAGGAAGCCCGGTTTGGGTTCCAAGATCAGAAACCGCGAGGCGTTCTTTAGGCGAAAGAACCAGGAGAGTAAAGAGGAGAAAGAGGACAAAGATTATCAGCTACGTATTTTCCGACTCTCCGTGGATCTCAGGGCTTTCAATGAAGCCTCGATTTGGGGAAGTGAGTCCCTCCGAGTCCCCCGTAAGGTACCCATTTCTTTGTTGTCACTTGACAATTTCTCAACTTTGGCAGTTGAGGAATTGTCAAGTGAGATTGTGTCCTATGCCGCGTCGTCCTAGGCCCGCTAGAGGAGTCGTCAGTAAGACTATGCAGCGGGCCCTGCCTTAGACGTGGAGATATGGGTAGGACGGTTGCGGACGGTATACATATGTACAAACATATGTACAAGGGATGTGTCAGGTAGCTTTCGGGAGAGGAATCCATCTGCTGGCGAGTGTCGGAGGTAGTTGCCACATTTTAAATACTAATTACGCATTTATAAAATCAATGAAGTACTTCAACTAGTATTTCATTTAATACACAAATAAAATATAATTCCAAATGAAGCATACGTAGCACAGTTGAGGAAAATATTAGGAAATATTAGGACAATAAGTCGTTGCGTTTTTCTGTATCATCATCTGTGACTTGTCCAGTCTAATAGCATTTGCAAATATTTGTACTTTTCAGGTGAAATATTTGTATCCAGGTCCGTTGCAATTCGAATACCAATAGTTTCTCGAAAATCGCATCTGTTGTTTTCGCGTTTCCAAAGGCTATCTGGCATTGATGAGGCCGGTATCCAACAGCGGGCGTAAGAAACACCCGGTACACGCGCCAGAGAAAATAAACAAAGACACGGTCGGATCGTTTTCTATCGAGCTGCTATCTCGAAGCTTTCTTCCTCTCCGTCTGCGAGGCTCGTCTTATAAGGAATAAGGGCTGCTTATGTGGCGACCGCGTACGTATTCATATAAGATCGTTTCCACTTCGGGGGACGCGCGCGTAGCCGCGTCCATCTTTTGCCAGTCGCGAGCGAAACTTAAGTACTCGCTCGGTTTGATGAATGGACCGTAAGAGACGCGGAGCGCGTGGGTGGAATTACAGACGACCGGATCCGCTGGACTGGTCGCCGCGTTATTGGAAACTCGCCGCGATCTACGATCCATGATCCACCGATAGATTCGTCTCGACGCTGCACAGTGGGCTGCTTGCCCGATTTAGCCGGCCAAAAGTCGATTTTGTCGAGCTCGTTGCACGTAGAAACGAGTTGTTACAAACTCTGGGGGAGACAACTACTTGGTGGATAATGAATTGCAAATTTTCTTTCGGTTTTTCTCTTCCATGCAGAAATATGGTCATTTTATATTCGTGTCTTCTGTCACGGTATTTATGCCTTTTTCGATGTCTTCTGTGTTAGCAGAGTTCGGAATTTGATAACTTTGAAAATAACCAGTTATGAATAATTTGGATAATGTGTGCATTTCTAAAAGGTTTAGTCGCATCTGGATTAATTTTAATGCGGTAAAAGTGATTTAAAGAAAGTAACTATTCATCCGTTTTAAATTCGACATCCTTGCTGCGAAAGGAATTTGTTATACTTCAGAACACCTCCTGGCAATAATTTTTTATTTACTATAAGGGAGAAGGTTTCTACTTTATAATAGCGCAAAAATCGGCCGCGAAACTCCGATTTTTGAGTTTCCATTTTGTAATAGATGATTGCATGTCTTTAGTACGAGTTATACCTGTCACAAAAGCTTTATATTTTTATACGACACCCTATATATTGTTATCAATATTCTTGTAGAGCATGAAGAGACGAATCCAACGAGTATAATGAACGTGTACTTTCGATCACGTAACCTCGAGATACTTGCATCTGAAACATTACGTAGTCAACTTTCAGACGCAAGTATCTCGAGGTTAAATAATCGAAAGTATATAGTCATTATACTCGTTAGATTCGCTTTTTCACCCTCTATCGAAATACGTATGATTCTATTTAAAATTAAGTGTAAACAATTTGTCAAAAAACTATTAAATAGCTTGCTTTACAGACGCAAGTATTTCAGGATTTTGGTTGTGATGAAAAGCAGATACAGTGTTCCATTTAATTGAAAGAAGCAGAAAACAGCAAAAGAACACTACGAATCGCTGTACAAAGCTTCAAACTTAATTAAGACAGTTTTCACTTCGCACCGATATCCACTCTCCAGTTATTATACTAGTCATCTCATAGAGTTTAGCGATTCAAGCGATTGTAATGACTTTACGAATAAAGGTTTCGAACCTTATCAGCTTTAAACTCCGGCTTCGCTTAGCTATTCGACAGATAAGCGTTTACAGTTTCCGAGGTTGAAATCGTTTCCCTCTTTAATACTCGCAACCACTCTCTAGCAGTTGTAAAGATTTCAGCAATTTTATCGAATTTATGCACGCTGTGCGACTCGAACATTCGGACGTAGAAAAGTGTTTGGTCTCGCACTGCTTATCCGGGACGAGCACTGATTGAGACACGCGAGGTAATTGCTGTAAAACACGCGGAGTGTAAAACGTGCCAAACGGTGGGATCCGTGAGACATTATAAGGTTCCGCGTCTGTAGCCGTAAGTAGGACTTTATATCTAGCGGAATGCACCAGAAGACTCGTAATCTTAGGACGCGCCGTGCCGGGTAATGAAGCGGATGGCGGATGGGATTTTATTGAATCGTTAAACGGGAATGATGATTCGCGACAATTTGACCCGTTTGAATCTATGCGATCCGTAACTTTCTCTTCTTTAAATTGCGGCTAGTTGTTCGAGCAAATCGTTGCAAATCGCATCCATACCATTCTGACTTTACCATCGCTGTGTCTAATCGTTCTACGGAATAATCTGGATTTAAATCGGAGACTTTCGAACGGTTTGTCTTACAGATTTTTATAACTTATGGAAAATCGAGGGTAAATGTACATTGTCAAGCACCTAGAAATTTTAGTAAGATATATCAGTGATCTTTGGATAGTTTTAATTATTTATGAGCATTGATAATAGGTTAATCGGTTCTAATAAGACACAAGTGCTTAACTGTTCAATGATCTTTGAAAATTGTTTGTAAGTGTAACGCATCGCTTAATTTATTTACGATTGAATTTGACGAATGTCCCAGTTAGCAGATTAAAATTTGTTTAGCGTTACAATATTAAAAACACTATGAGAAAATAGCAGATTCTAAGCGATTTTTTGGAAAATTAAGTGTCATGTGCCAGGTTTGAAATAGGAGACTTATTTGGATTTACTAATGTATTGTATGTATATTACTATCATATTATTATTGTAATTATTATATTATTACTGTAATTATTATATTATAATTATAATTATTATTTAACAATTTTTTACTACATTCTCACCCAAATCAGACACGATTCTATTAACGGCAACTGTAATATAGTTTTTCTGCTGGTCCATCGCTTGCGGATTACCTGAAATTTACTTTTCTAAAATATCTCTAGAAAAAGCTTAAAATCATCGAATCTCCCAAGGTGAAAAACACAGATGAACGCTCCGAAGTCAGCGCAAGTAATTTTCATAAGTCGGCGAGTGCCAAACACACAAATCACTCCGAACAACAAAAATATTCCCAGAGCAGACAAGGCTAAATACTTCGGAAAACGCGTAAACACAAGATTAACATCAGCTGGGTACTTATAGCTACATATCACGGCTTTCACTTATAGTTGGCGTTAAACTGCTCCTATACCATGTTATTATTGTACTTACCAAGCATCTGGAGCTATGGTACACAGTTATGGCGATGCGAGAATAAAATCAAACGATGACGATGTGATGCAACGTTCTCAAAATAAAGCACTCGGAGCAGTGGCAGTCGCAAGTTGGTTTGCAAGTTCTGAGACGCTTCGCGCAGATCGACAGGTGAAATATGTCAAAGAACGCATCACAGAATACGCCAACTCACATAATAGAACATTACAAAAGCGCACCATACGACTGGCAAGCAGTCAGCTTGATACCCCAACAAATGTGACTTACAAAGACTGACAAGGATCGAACAACATGATTTAATCAAAGATATACAGGGTGCTTCGAAAGATGCGAGACCAACTGCAAATTTGCTACGTTAAATTAACACTGGAACTACCAAACCAGTCGAAATGACTGGTTTCTGAGTTTTTCTTAGGTATCACAAATTAAAAATTGTGGCCGTGACTTATAACACGCGCTGTAAAATAATATCTATGGATTTCTTAGGGAATGATTAGACTCTAGATCCTTGTATATAAAATAAAAACTGTCCTAATTATTTACAACATGCAGGCACTACGTACACATTTATCTTTTTTCTGAATAATTTTAATTATTTTATAGAAAATCTAAACTGTTACTACAATAACAGTTTCGTATTGTTTATAATTATGCGAGACATTATAATTACTAGACTGCGAATTTTACGCATTTATAGCAAAAATGATTAGATGAAATACAAACTTAGAAAGCTATAAAATAATTCAGATATACCGTCACGTTATTCTTTACATACTGACATAATTAAATGAAGAAATACATGTTTACCTAACATCTATTTCCTACTTTTAATTTCTGCAGTCTAATAATTACAAATTCCGGTTACCTTTTCCAGACACCGTATCTCGAACGGAAAATTCATTTTTTGATTCTGGCCACGTTTTGGTCCCGTTTTGGGTCACTGTACGTTGGGAAAAAGATCGCATAGCAAAGGAGAGCCAGGTCTTCCGCAGACTCGGAGATTCCGAGTGTTTTCGCGGCTCGTTAAGTCACCGTATATTTTTCTGTCCCGGTCTGGAAGCATTCGAAACGCGTTGTCCAGTATATAACAAACTTCTTTGAAAGGTGCGCGCGTCGAGATCGCGCAAAAGAAGCGCAGGAATGTTTACGAGGTTCTCCGGCGTCGGTGTTCTCTTCTAGGAATGCGCGTGTACGAGGCACCGTCGCGTTGCGTCGCGTTGCGTCGCGTCGCGTCGCGTCGCGTCGCCGGGTTTCTCGTCCGAGATCTTATTTGTAGAGCCAGCTATTATCCTCGAAAAACGCGGCTGAATAATGTCCGGGTTGACGACGTGCCGCTGGAATACGATGTTTGATGAATGAAGGCGAAGAAGAACCGGTGAACCAGTCCGACTTCCTCTCAATGGGACGAGCCGGTCGCTCATCTTTTTAAAGGTTGTTCCCCGTGTCGTTAGCCACCGATAATTCGTCGACTCGTTTTCTCCGTATTTGGACACCGAACCGATCGCCTCGTATTCAACAGCCAGATTTTTTACCGTCGTTTTTCCGTCCGGTGTCTTATAATAGCCGAGCCCGGCGATGTGATTATCGATTATCGACATTCTGACGATATCGTATCGATACGATCTGTTCGATAGAATAGCGTTCGAATAGAACGGATTCAATTACAATGTACGGCACGAATTGACGTTTAACACTATTTTTACCGCGATTTTGTGTATACAGTGATTCCCATTAATATTCGAACAACTTTGAAAACGCAGTAACTTTCCTAGGACTGGATTGAACGACTTGAATTTTTGTTAAATGATAAAAGGACTAGACGATTACTAGAATGCTTTTTTTTCAATTTTGCTATTGCTTAGTATAACAAAAGAAAATAAATACTTTCATTTTTTAACTTTTTTTTACCTAAAGCCTATAACGAAAATTAAACAAATGTGTTTTGTAGACCTTGGCAACTCATATGCATGTCGAAAACATGATTTATCGAAATCGGTTGACCTTGTTATGAGCTGTAAACGATTAACACTAGAACTACAGAGCCCTAAACGTGACTAGTATATATTGTTTTATAACAACGACAACATTGAATTTATTTAAAGTTTCTACGATTTTAGACACATATCTATAAAACCAAAATTCATGTATATTGAACTCACTACCAGAATTAGAGAACAAAAGGCGTTATTCAAATTTTTTAGAACTAGCGAAGACTAGCAGATGTCAAAAATGCTGATTTTTGCCTCCATTTCTATTCCATTTCTAAGCCTAAAAAGTCATGCAAAATTTAATTATTCGAAAAAGCGAATATAACAGTTTTGCAGAGCTGAGAGAGATCTTTCGAATAGCTTACTCACTTTGCTAATTAATTCGCAAGTCGTTATAAAACAAAATAAATGTAATAAATGTAAAGGCCGAGTAAAAATCTGTCCCTAAAAATACTCGACGCGAGCGACTACATTTCTTGAAATGCAAACTTCTGAAATGCAGATACGATTTCGCAATGTTTGAGATTCGACGGAGGAACTGCTGTTGTGTAAATACATTTAGAGAATAAGGATTCGGTTTATTGATACAAAGAACGGTGTCAAACGATCGGTAAGCGGAGAAGAAAGTAAGAGGATGTAAATCATGAATATGGCTGGCGATGTATGTACATAGTTACACGTATACGTGTGTGCATGTGCGCCGCGCACAGTGGATGCGTTCGTGGCGAATATACCCGGACGTTATGTACAATAAAATGACGTAACTTTCGAACGAAGTGGCTCGAACTAATAAACTCGTTTCTTATCTTCGTTGCAACATATATTCTTCGCGGAATTTTGTATGTATTTCGAGCCCCGAGGTGTTTATAGATTTCGAAATTTCTCATATTTAGATTGCGGATTCGATGCACTTATGGCAGAAATAAGCGGCTGAAATATAAAATTATAAGGATACGTGAGAAGAATTTAATAATTATACGCTATCTTCAACTTATCCGAGTTATTAATTATTATTATTTTTATTATTAATATTATTAGTATAATAATAATTATTATTTTAATCGAAATTATCATTATTTATTTAATTCCTCTTTCTTACAATCATCTTAGATCATTTGTGCTTCGCATAAAGATCCGTAGTCTAGGCATATTGCAACGCTTTAATCATTTTCGAATTCGCAATCTGATCAAATTGCAAACTTCCATTCGTTTTAATCATTTATTCGCCAAATTACGATACTCTTGTTGTTTACGATAAATTGGAAAGGAATTTTGTAAATTGCAATATTTTTATCGATTTTTGGTGATTGATTTTTTTAAGTATCGTGTCGCTATTATTAACTTAATATTCTTTACCTACAGTGTTTTCAGTCTTGTTTATATTTAATATTTAATATTTACATTCGCATTCTTTCTAGTAATTTTTCATGATACAAATTTATAAAACTCTGATATATGCTTAACGTTTTCAGCCACGAATCTCGTAGATTGCGATATTTCTATCGTTTTTTATGATCGTTTACGTCGACAATAATTCTTTCGTCATTTAATAACCCAATGTGATTTCTGATATTTCTAATCTTCCTTTTATTCCATACCTTCTTCTAGTTTGTAGTAATTACTTTCTTTTTAATCGCAACGTTTTAAAACCTTTTAGATAATTCCTTCATCAGATTATAGTATTTTCATCGCTTCTAGTAATTGGCTTAGCCAACTCTACCATTTTACACGTATTCACTCGTTGCTTTATCAAACTGTACCATTTCAATTACTATTACTCATTAATGTATCAAATTATAGTATTTTCATCGTTTTACTTATTGCTTTAGTTTACTCATTTTGCTCGTACTCTAATCATTATTTTATTCGTATTTTGCTTTAACTCATTTTAATCGTATTTACTCTAACAAATTGTATCATTTTTATTGATTATAATTATTATTTTATCAAGCTATATATATAATTTCTATTGATTTATTCATCGCTTTATTAAATTATAGAATTTTAATGTTTACATATTACTTTATCGTACTGTATCATTTTAATGGCTTTAACTCGTTGTTTTATCAAGTAGTATCATTCTAATCATTTTTCCTCATTGCCTTATCAAATCGTATAATTCTAATCGTTTGTACTCATTGCCTTATCAAACTGTGTCATTTAAATCGTTTTTACTTGTTGCTTTATCAGATCATACCATTTTAATTGTTTATATTCTATTTGTTTATTGTAACTGTTTTTACCTACTGCTTTCTCAAATTGCATCATTTTCATAGCTTCTTTTTCTTTGCTATCCCAAACCATATAATTTATATCATATGCAATTATAGACTGCTCCGTTTGTAACATCTTTATCATCATTAAGAGCAGTTAACGATCGAATCCAGAAGCCTATCAGCTTCCATAAGAAGCTATTTCGAACAAGAAGCTGGAATAATAACTTTCCGACGTATAAACGCCTACCAATAATACGTTAATTGCACAGCGTTAATTTATCAAACCGTTCCTCGGTATTTTATACGAACCACCTCCATAAATAGATATTATGATTTCTACTCTATTTCTGTTTATTCTGTCTCTATACACGTACCAAGGCACGCACTATGATTCATACAATATAATTATATTGGTTAATAGCACGTTACAATAATCGCTTCATGAATATTGCCTTGTTCTCCGTATCAAGGTCCTTTCCATGCGAACATCCAGGAATAAACTTTGCCATGTTTCTGTGTTGGAGAGACTGTATCGAGATAGCGAGTCGTTTGCAAGATTTTCCTGCAATTACTACAGACGCTGCACATACTTGCAACAATGCAAATGCATATTTATTGCATCGGTTTATGCACAATGTTGATAATAGGACTGATAAAACGACTCGTGTAGAATGTATAAATGAGACTGTATCCAATTTGAAAATGTTGAATTCGCATCATTGAACATTAGTTGCAGTCGATTTTGGAATACTAATGAATACATTAGTGTGATTATACAATCATAATATGATTATTTTAATTGATTTTAATTGTGATATATCATAATAATGTATTAAGAAATATTGGCAAATTTTCGCATGAAATATTCGACTTTATTAATTCTAGAATATTAACGATTTATATTGTTAATAATATTCTTACGAATATTTATTAATTAATATATTCGTATTGCCTATTTAGTAATTAATATTCAAGCATTAAGCTTAGAAGTTGACACAGAATGAAGTGACTCTCTCACGTCAAGAAATAGTGGAAGACAAAGAGGTACTCCAAGAGCGTGATCCAACTAATCTACACAGCTTTTCTTTCACACTGAAACTGTTTAAATGAATGCTACAAGAAAATCAATCAATCAATCTAGACAAATGCATTTAAATAGCATAACAGTATTTTTGGAAACATTAGTATCATATCATACACGTTACTGTAGTCGAATACAAAATCGTGCAATAAGAGGTCCGTCATGCTTGTAAATATGCAACAACATCTATGATGAATATTTAAAAACATAATATTTCCTTAACTTCCATAGACCAGTTCCGAAACGTTCACAACTTTCTAGAAAGCCATCAAAGTTCAACATAACTGAACTTCACGCATTTGTAGCAAAATTGATCAGGTGAAATTTCAAATAGTAAAAAGATTCAAAGGATCTAAGAATATTAATGCACTATCTTCACTCTATCGAAATTAGTATCGGTAGATACAACTTTCTATCCGAGATTCACTGTACGGCTAATTATTTGTGTGATGGCTAATTATTTGTAAACACAGCAGAAACTTCAACGTGAAAGTGTAACTTTCTATATGGTTTCTGTTTCTTGTAATTAACGAAGCAATCTTCATGCATTTATATCACCTGTAAATATATGAAACACAAGAACGCACGTATATAAACAGCAATTAACAGTATCTTCTCCTCGATCATGTCGGAAGAAACCTTCTAGTTAATGAAACCAATTTTTCCGTCATTCCGATCTTCATCGAACAACCTGTGAACATTGAAATTTTCATAAAGATCCGCAGTATAATCATAATCATAAGCAAGAAAACAGAGCATTCTGTCCCTCCAGGTGCACAAAAACGAAGTGGTCGATGGGAGAAACCTAATTGCCATACTGTTTTCGACTCAATCTTTCCTTCGCTACTGTAATATATTTTGTATAGTTTGGATATCTCGGAATTGATGATGCAAAGAGCATATCATTTCGCTGTATCACTTCGATCATTCTACGAAGCAGATTGTTATATAGAGTTCAGTTTACTTACCAACTCACCAAGTCTCAAAGTTGATGATACAAAGAGAGTGGCAAAATCTACGTAAAACAAACAAGTAGAATTATTCTTTGGTACACTTCCGATCAGTGAGAACAATGTTTCGACGTCTTACGATCCCGTCTGACGGGATCGTTGCAAAGACATTTTCAGTTGGACAAAATTCTAAGATACTACAGCCAAAGATAACTACAAACGACATTTGAGACTAGCAATGTGTGGACTTTTCTTCACACCGTATTATTTCGATTACTCCATGCAGCAAATTGTTGTACGAACGATTCAGAAGCCAACCAGTGTAAATCCACTTTTCTTTGGTAATGAGTTAGGCAGTGCAGCCACATCATCATTATAGGATCTTTTGGTCGTTAGATCAATATATATAGTTTATTTCTTCGCAAAAAATCAACAATGGAGAGCAGCAAAAACAGTGAAATTTCTCTTTTGTTTCTTTTCTGGCTAAGTTCGTTTCTATGTCATCTAGCAGAAGCATCGTTATTCTTTCCAGCCAGTTTGCAAAATCCTCATTTAAATATCTCAATTTGAAATGTAATGGACTTACACTGGTTGGTTTCTGAACCGTCCATATAGAGTTCTGGAGGCACCGTTTTGGAAAAGATTTGCAACCACAATGCATTTTACCAATTTCTTTCTTTCTTCGTTTTTGTGTAAATCTTTTGTCCGCTACTGTACCTGCCTGAAAAGCTTCCTGTACCACCGTAACAGTGTTAGAGGACGAAAGTCTGCTCATGATTCAAGAATCTTCGACTCGATCCGTTCTCCGGCAGAGACAGTACGATGCCGAGTTTCTGGTTGCGGAGTGCGTGCAGCTGGTGTTACTTAGGGACTTCTGGTTTTGGGAGAACAACGCAACAACGGTACCGGTCGGGGGCCGCTATATGCCTATCCGTGGAGCAGTGCGATTCCAAATGGCAGAACCCCTCGATATCTCCCATCGGTGGAGATCTTCCGGGTACCTTTCATACGTGGCGCGTTATTAAACAAAGCCAGCCGGCCCGTAAATCACGCGAGCGTCATCTGGGAATACCTTGAGCATCGGCGTGGGAGTAACGGTCGAGTCAATAAATGGTTATTAATTGCCGCGTAAATATCAGCAGCGGCTGCGATTCCGACGGAATTACCGTGATTCGAGGCTTGGGGCTTCTTTCGAATCGAAATTAATGGCGAACGTTAAAACAGCGACAACAGTGATAAATACGCGGTTTCAATTGTTCGTCGAATGATCGCGAAATTGGTCGTTTTTTTGGAGCAATTTGTAGAACTGGTGGTTCGATAGAATGGGATAGATATTCATTTAGATAGTGTTAATTGTTTAGATATTGTTAATTGTTTAGATAATGTTAATTGTTTCGATAATGATAATTGTTAATCAATGTTTTTAGAAATATTTTGCATTGTATTCATCTGGATCTATTGCCTTTCCTATTGCATCTGTTTAAACATTTTACAGTATTAATTGCTCGATTTCGCTGTTAAAAATTATTTTCGTTCATTTGACGTGTCTACTAACTTATTTTCAGTTTAAAAACTTAGAAAAGATCGTTATAAATAAATAAAAATTATTAATAAGGTGTTGGTAAGTTAATAAGGTATATTAAAAAATTATTACCGAGGTAACATTATTTTCATTATTTGATGGATTCAAAATGTGCCTATTTATTTATTCACGGCATTTCTGCATCACCGAAATAATTGTAGGCATTGAGAAATAGATATTATTATTATTTGCATTGTTTGGAGGTTATGTAATTATCTTGAAACATGTGAAAGATACAGGAAACGACAAAAAACAACTTAGAGATGATGAAAAACTATGTGGAACTAATAAAAAGTATTGAAAACTATTGAAAGGAATTAAAAGCAGTAAAAAGTATTAAAAGCTATTAAAAAGCATTGAAAGCTATTAAAAAGCATTAAAAGCTATTAAAAAGTATTAAAAACTATCAAAAAGTATATTACTATTATATAACTAAGTATATAACTATTACAAAGCATTAAAAACTACTGAAACATATATTAAAAATAATTGAAAATGGTAAATGAAACTAAAAACAAGTAAAAACTATTCAAAACAATTTTGGGATTTAGTTTTGTCTGATTTAGTAAGACACAGCCTTACGTAATAGTACAATAGTCATTTAATGTGCCTTATCTTGCTCCATGAATCGTTATTATTTCAAATGGATCGAGATTATTTATATTTTCGAATAACAGCATTGAAAGTAACGGTTCAATATAAATTATTTGAAACAGTTATTTCTTATTTTCGTTTGACATAATATTTGACCAGGTCCACTGACAGTCACTGTACATCTCGGTAAAAATATTTGAAAATGTATTGGAAATAGTTAATGAAAAACTCTTGTTCTTACGAAGTACTGAGCATAGCTATTTATGTTGCGGTAAAGAATATTATTAATTTAAATTACTATTTTCTTAAAATTTACTGGAAATCATTATTTGAAATAGTATTTCGTGTGTCTCAACTTCTACGAATTATTTAAATAATTATTTCTTACGATTAATATTTATGTCAGAAAATAAGCCTATAGAAAAAGCACAGGTACACATTGTTTTGAAAAATAAGCTTTTTCTTATATTTCTTCTAATTAATGAATTTGAGTATTTAGCATGTTTGCTTTCGCAGGTATTTCAAATGTAAACGTGAATGCCGACACTTACTACAGTCAGTTTGGTGAAATTTCATGGAAATAATATATAGCTATTAATTCATTTCACGCACGATAAGAAACATATTTATTCCAAGTATTTCAGGTTCATATATATTTTAATATATATTTTATTTTATAATGTTATATTCCAGGTTCATATATATTTTTTATTTATAGAATATATATTTTAAATATTTATTACATATTTATAAAATCAACGAAGTATTTCAACCAGTATTTCATTTAACACAGAAATAATTGCTATTTCAAATAAAACAGACTCAACACGATTCAGAAAGAAATAGTATCTGCAAACATTTGTATTTCTTCGTTGAAATATTTTGGTCCGGATTTGCGAACACGTGATCGTATTATTAACTAAAGGAAAACTCGCATCGCTTCGCGGAGCTAATTAAAAATAAATTTCGTTCCGCCATTATTTCGCCGCGACCTTGCGCCCGCGACATAATCTCGTTTTATTTCTCGAACCGGCCGAACATTGACTAATGAGACGTCGTAACGAGTTCGCCCACCCGCAGCCAATCCGTCGTCGTCGTCGTCGTCGTCATCGTCGTCGAAGCGTTCGACTCGCACGAGCGTATGGCATTGCCGCTCCGAGAAATTTCGAAAAGGCGGTCCCAATTGCGCAAGCTATTTTTCCGTAGAAATCCCGGCCCACCGTGACGCAGCCGCCAGTTGTCTCACGCCAATTCGCGTACTCGCCTATTCTATTTCCAAGAGCAGCACACCTGTTTCAAATGTATTTTCGATGTGCCCGGCAACACTTGGACTACGCTAGACAGCAAAACTTCTCGCTGCTGACGAATGATGGACCGATGTCTGATTTCGAAACTCTTATTCCAAACGATCATCGTTATTCGACATTTTCTTTGTTGTTACTGGACTGCAGATTTCGCGGATTTATGACAAAAATTAGTATATCCAATGGAAAATAGCGAAAACTTTAACTGTCTAGTAATTAATGTATTTATGTTCACTATCTAGTAATTAATGTATTTATATTGATTACCTAGAAATTAATATGTTTACATTGACTATCTAGTAGTTAATAAGTTTGTATTGACTATCTAGTAATTAATAAATTTATATTGACTATCTAGGAACTAATATGTTTTTATTGACTACTAATTAATATTTTGATATTAACTATTTCGTATACAACGTGTTTGTGTTAACTATCCAGCATACAAATACATAGTGACTGTACTGATAATTATATATTTATATTAGCTATATCATTTATAACATATTTATATTAAATATCTAGGATATAGTATATTCTAGCAATATATTCAAATGTAAAGCCTAAATGTTAATTGTGAAATAAATATATACTTATCCTTCCTTTTAAAAAATTATTAAATACAAACAAGTATATGTATATTATTTTATAAGAATGACAGGATTGAATTTATAATGTTATTATAATATTTTATAACAACATTTTTATAATGTCAGGAATTGTAAAAGAACAATTCGGAAATCAGTGATTTTAACTTGTTTGCTAGTTCTAAGACAGAGTTGAACAGAAAGTGATCTGAATATTCAACGATTATAACAAGTTATTATTTAATAACTATTATAATCGTTAACAAGTTATTATTATAACAATCATTAATAAGTTATTATTATAATAACTACTATAATCGTTAGTATAATGAGTTGTAATAATCCTTAATTATTAATCAGATGAATTTTACCCGATGTTATAAAAATGTTTCTAGAGGAAATTTTTAGTATGAAGTTTAAATAAACTCAACCTTGTCATAGTTACAAAATAACATACCAATTGGTGGTTTAAGTATAATTTTCTATAATGATCTAATTTTCTATTAAAAAATGTAGAATTTATATGGATAACGTTTGAACGATGTCTAACCTACAACTACAGTGATTTATTTAGTTAATGTATAATACGAAATATTTTATAATTTAATTCAAGTGTAACACAAATGATACATTAGTGACACTTGTATTATCGACCTGCATTATCGATTGTCTCGTCTTGCTACGTGAGTTCTTGTTCGGAAAGAAACAGTGGCGCTATTAGTGAAAAATATCGGAACCACTTGTCGGTTTTTTTGGGATTTTTATTTTTTCGTCTCAAATAAATAAGTAATCAACTAAAACTATACACCATCACCTTTGTAGATGTCCTGGCTAGGTCTGTACGGTTTTATTTTTTCTCTAAAAATGCTAAATCGTACGATGTATTTGAAAAACTATTAGCGACAGCCATCTTGTTTCGGAAACCTCGTGACAGACGTGATGCTGACGAATATTACAAATTATTCCACGCTAGGGTAAAGTTTCGCATTTTGGAAACCGTACAGACATAGATTGAACTTTTAGGAAACACAATTGGTTACTCCCGAACTGCTCGTTGCGATGCTGAAGTGTCGAAACGACTTCTTCGAAATTCTTGCCACTTGCTTGAAATACAATGGGTTTTTTTCTATGTCGCGTAGTAACACTATACTGAATTACCTCACCCTTACGATACTAATTTTGTGACGACTACAGCAAAAGTCGAGAAGTGACTTTTTATCAAACATTCTTAAAAGATGTCCTTTAACTCCGTTGGTAAAGATAGTGTCAAGTAGAAATAATTAAAAGGTGTTTTGCGACACCTTCGGTGGAAATAGTATTGAAGACGCTTAAATCGTTTCCCACGAAAGCACTTTTCTAATTTGGACGATCATAAAGCAAACAACCTGGAACCGGTTGTTTGACTGTGTTTGCAGCTTGAAACGAAATCGTTCCCGAGGAAGCAAACCGCGTTCAGGACGAAGACCTCGAAGAAGAAGAAGAAGAAGAAGAAGAAGTACGCGATGGCTGGGTAGCTTCTCAAATTGTTTCTGTCTCGTTTTGATTAATGACACGGTAGTCCCCGTTTGTTCGCGATACCACCTCTAATTGCGGGCTTTCTTTCGACGGTGGAGGGCCAGTTTGCATAGGTGAAATGTTGTTTCAGGCTCCCCGGAATAATGAGGTACGCGCAACGAGATCCATTTACGAACGCCGGCTGATCGATGCCATTGGCACGCACGCATATTTCTCTCTCTCGGGCCTGTCTCGAAAACGTCGTTCCATCATTTTTAATTAAGAGAACTCGTCCCGCTGGACTCATTTGCTTATCGGTACCGCGATCGATCCGCAATTACGTGGGCAGAACTAGTTTTATATTCGACAACTACATCCTGATTTCAACCGTCTTTTTTACGTTAACCTCTTATGGTAATGTGCAACGATTTTTCTGTGACTCCCCTCTTTCAGCCACCCTCCCCCCCCCCTACGTCACCTGTTGCCGGAGCAAGGAGGGGAAGAATGTCGCTTAAATCAATCGGACATTTCACTTTCTGCGTTAATTGACTCTTTCGTAAACCATATTTTCATTGGTCGAGTCGTTTCACGGTTTTAACGACCGATTCGACCACTTTTTCGAAAATTCTTTATTAATTAATCCCTTGCACGCGAAGCTGTTTCAACTCGAAATGCAAAATACGATTTCTAATATGGAAAAGTAGTAGCAGTAAAATGTTCATTACAATTGCTTTTCAGGCTTCGTAACGGCTTTGTATTTGTGTAAAATTGTACACGATTCTTGTTTCTCCATCTAGCATTTACAAAGAATTTAAACATTATTACGGAGCGTGACATAACAATTTTTAGTAGTGCCTCAAAAATAAATATTTTGCATTACTTTATAAAAAGTGTGAATAACACATTTAGTCGAATTTAGAGCTATATTTATTGGAATATTTGTTTCGATTGACAAACGTATTGCTTATAATTTGTCATAAATGTATGCTTACAATCTTATTAATCGTAAATTAAAATATTTGGGACACGTCCATTTGGCCGGTCTCGGAAACCTAGTGCACATTAGTACACATAATAACACTACCTAAATATGTTATTGTAAGTTTTCCAATCATCTTAGGAAAATTGGATTATTTATTTGTACTTTCTAATAAATTACGAATACTGCGTAAGTCGTAGGTAATTTTCTAATTTTACTGATACCATTTCCAGGCTTCTCTTTGCTTCCACACCGTGCCCTATATTGTTTTAAATATGCAATTATCAGGTTGCAAGCATTCGAATGATTTCGCAAACGATCTATAATACACGCTTGTAATACATAAATCGTCTCGTAAATACTGTGCACGTTGCTAAGTAATTTTCTAACACCGTCTCAGGCATCATTTTGGTCAGACACCTTGTTCTACATTGTTTTAAACAAAGAGTTAAACGACTGCAAATGTAAGAATGTAGAATGTAAATATACTGTAATCATGATATTCAACGATAAATAACTTCTTGATTTTTAGGATATTTATTTTCATCCATCGTGTGCTACATTGTTGACACAAGCAGTGGAAAGGCTGCACATTTTAAATACATAAATATACTATTAGAACCGTAGCATACTATGATGAATAATTTTCTATTTTTACTGACACGATCCGCAGGCTGTTCTCTATCCATATACCTTGTGCTACATTGTTTCGAACAAGCAATTAAAAGGCAGCAAATTTACGTTGCAAACAAATTTACGCTGTAATCATTATATACGATTATAAACAATTTTTTAATTTTGTTAACTACCTACATCGCTAGACTTTCTTTTGTCGAACATTTCGTGCTGCATTGTTTAAAAGAACCAGTGAAAAGATTATGTCAAGGTTATATGAATATATTGTAACCGTAATACAGGATGGTGAATAAGCTTTTATTTTTACCGACACGATCTGCAAGTTTTTCTCTTATCATACACTTTCTGCTACGTCGTTTCGAAAAGCCGGTTAAAAGGCTGCACATTTACACCAAAGCGTTGGAATGGTGATACACATTTAGTAAATAAATATACCACAATCATCGTATACTAGTTTTAGTGATCATAAGGCTCCGGCTTTGTCATACGCGTTACGCCATATTGTTTTTAACAACCATTTAAAAGGCTGCAAACTTATGGTGAATCGTTGGAATGCTAATACACGTTTATGTTAAATATATACTGTATAATCATTGCATACGATGATAAATAATTTTCTAAATTTCCTGACGCGATCCCTAGGCGTTCTTCTTTTCTCACACCTTCTGCTGAATAAGCCTTATCAAGCGATTTATAAATACATTTAAAAATCCTGTACACGGTTGAATAATTCCTTAATCTTACCAACACGATGCCGACGCATAATTGACATAATCTGCTACATTATTTTACACGAGCATGCAAAAAGTGTCGCCGATTTCCGCTGGACCGTTCGAAACACTTTCGAAAGCGTCTCGATAGTAAAATTACGCAACAATTAGCAGCGTGAGAAGAAAATGGCGAACGACTCTCTCTCTCTCTCTCTCTCTCTCTATCAGAATTATGCTGCATGGATATCTACCTGCGAACATATCAAAGTGGTTGAGAAAGGCAGCTCCCCACCGAATGGCCATTCTTCCGCGTAAAAAATGCGCGGACGCACACCCTCGTGCGTTTTACGGCGAACCGCGCGCTAGATTTTATATTTAGGAAGCCACCATGTAACCCTAGAACTACTGAATTAGGTTAGAACGAAAATACTGGCACCCACGCACAAGACTCTCGCGCGTCTCTACCAGTTATGCGTTTGTTTATTCCGAAATTCTTACGGTTTTTCAGCGGCCGCTGCTTCAGTCCGCGTTACGTAAATCGACAACGACGTCACGTTTCTCCGGTTCAGTTAAATCGTTGATACGAATGTTACATGACACCGGTAGTGCGAATTGATTTTTTCTTTTTTTGTCCGAGGAAATTTAGTTTCTACGATCGATCGTACCAGCTCGATCGGGCCCGTTACTGTTGGTTTCGAATACGAGTTTTTCTTCGACCGTGACGACTGATTTTCATAGATTCAGTTTTTTCGGTTTTCATTCAGTTTAGATTGTTTCTGACAGGCTTTGCTACGGTTTTTCACGGCAATTTTACGACAGCGAAGAAAATATTAAAAAGAAACTGCATATACGCCACATTAACACGTCCGTCGCCAACAATCGATCACCAAAATTTTCACAAAATCAAAGCAATTTAATTAATTAAAGCGAAATTAGAAAGTTAATAATAATAAAATTCCATCCATAGGGGATGGAATTAGAACTCTTTCGCATCCGAAACGTTCTACTCAAATTTAGTTTGTTCGGATATATTAAAATGAAAATGAATTTTCAAAATTGTTTAAAAACTAGCGTCACCCATATTTGGGTGACGTGGCGCTGAACGTGTTAAAAAGAAACTGCATATAATAACTCGTTAATTACATACTTCATAGGGAAGGTCTCCCATAGAAATTGAATGGTTTGAGAGGGTTCCAAGATGACATAATTGGACGCATACAGGGCGAATGCAGATCAAATTTGATTTTTCAAACGGAATCGTGTAATTCTGAATACACTTATCGTTTTGAACAAAAAAAATGTTAGACGTTACATGTCAAGAAATTATTAGTTCACGAGATATTTGTGACAATCGTTTCAAACATTGTGCACAGTTGTGAATTGTATTTTATTTCGATGCAATGTAGCCATTATGATTTGAATTTTCGATGCGAAATCGATGCGCGTGCAGCTTGTTTTGCCCCAATCTCATAAAAATAAAAATATCTTGCTTGAAAATTCTCAATAATTCTTACACAAATAAAGAATTAATTATTCGAATAAAGAATTAACTATTCAAATAAAGATTGAATTATTGGAATAAAGAATTAATTATTGGAATAAGTAATAAATTATTCGAATAAAGAATTAATTATCCGAATAAAGATTGAATTATTGGAATGAAGAATTAATTATTGGAATAAGGAATAAATTATTCGAATAAAGATTGAATTACTCGAATGAATAATTAACTGTTCGAATAAATACTTAATTATTCGAATGAAGATCGAATTATTCCAATAAAAAATTATTTTAATAAGGGATTAACTGATTAAAAAATTATTCGAATAAGGGATTAATCGAATAAAGTATTATTCGAACAAGGAATGAATTGAATAGAGTATGATTCGAATAAATAATTAATCGAATAACGAATTATTCAAATGGATATTATAGAATAATTTATCACGAATAAAATATTCGACTAATCCACAAATCTGATTCTAGATGTCATTCTTATACAGAGTGACGATTAATTTCACGACGGCCAAATTCGAACGCGCACCCTTAATTTTCAGCGATCGGCTTGGCAAAGCAGCCATATTCATTTGAATTAGCGTATATGGCGATGGGAGGAGGATATGTCGGTTCCCTATCCACGATCCACGATCGCAAGAACCTCTTTGGAAAGGTTGGACCCGATCGAGTGGGATACGAAGGTGGGTATTGGTCAGAGGGTGGGAGAATTTCCACGTCGAGAGAGCTGCCAATCGCGATCGGCGGGCCTTACCTGCGACCACAATTGCCCATGCATCCAGAAACAGATAGCTCGGCTGGAATAATAGCTGCCTCTCTCCCCCTTTTTCCCTGAACCCCCACCCCCGCCGAGCCCGAGTACCGACACCGGCTATCATGCATTTACATTCGGACATACCAGCCGGGAAAAGTTTTACAACTGGCGTCTCTGGATTCGTCCAATCAAAGTTCCAGAGAGAGAACTTGTGCAAGTGACAGGTAGCGTAACGCCGGTGTCCCTCATTTGCCGCGACGCTTTTTGCCCCGGTGATCGTTACTATCGCTGCTCTGTTATGCCAAAAGATTGCATGTTCAGGCATTTCTTTGCACGCCGGACACGTTGCGTACAGGTGCTCGAGACACGTGCACGCGCGACCCCTTTCTCCCACCACGGCGATTCGGAAGATTTTAATCGAGTATCGCGCGATCCTCGTTCCGATTCGAAATACAGTGGAATCTCATGTAATTATTATTTATCATTGTTGTTATTCATTTACGGGAAGAAGAATCCATTTAGAACAGATTGCAGATTGTCCGTAGGAGTTGACAAGAAGATGCACCTGACATTCAAAACTGCTGGGGCAGGAAAAGAATGCGCTTATTTAACACGTTCGCTACCGGCGTCACTAGCGTTCATAGTTATATTTATTCCGTTTATCGTAATACATCTTATAAAATACTTAAAGAATATGTAAATACGTAGTATTATAAATTATTAATTATTATATAGTATAATATATAATTATATAATATATCTATAAAATATATAATAATAAATATATAATTCTAAATAATTATATTCACACAATTAGTTTGATGTTCTTTACGCAAAACACAACATCGTTGTTGTCACGCATAATCTACCGTAATAGTCAAAATGACCAGTTTCACATTTTTTATTTTAAAATTGTTATATTAGAGAGATATTTTCGTAGAAAATAGTTGAATAAATATCTTAAATCAGGCGTATATTATATTATATATAGAATTATATGTAGAAACTTTAACTGAATTCAATCTTGTTATTTCTATAAAGCATTTCACGTCAGTCACATTTGGAGTTCCGTAGGTTTACTGTTAAATTGTTATTATCGCAATGCGACGTAATTCTCTTGTTTAAAAATAGTTTGGTGTTTCTATACTGCCGATCTTTATACAAATTCCGATTTTCATATGTCATTTTACGCAATTAGAATTATAGGAAAATTGGTTTGTTAACGAAGAGATTACTCGTTGTAAAAATAAAATAAAAGTAATATTAAACGTTGTTAATTTCCACGTTCTTTCGCATTTTAAAGATCTAGACATGTCATAATCGCATAAGGATCCCCGGCCTACTCATGGATGTTCGAGATGAGGTCAAATAAAAACTGTCTCATAATAGAGGACATGATGGTGACTTTAAACGCAAATAAGAGATGAAGTAAAATATGGCGCATTTAACAATACACCTATCGAGCACTAAAAATGACCAGCATGTACCGTTTTATAAAAACGATACCACTAATTTTACCTAGACTCAGCGCCACTTCGGTTATAACCTATGTTCGAATTAAGGAATTTATTTAGTCACTTCTAGTGAAAAAATCTATACAATTTTAACAATTTTACAATGAAAAATGCGGAATCGGCTAGTTCAACCGCCACGGTAAATTTAGCAGTAAAAAAGATAAAATTGAACGTAAGATAATCATAATAATGGTCAACAAGTGCCATTGTACAACATAAAGCACGTAATTGCAATAATCGTTGTTGCTCGCATCTGCTGATCTGCTTCCATCTAAATCAGTCAGGGAAATAGTGGAATGCTTGGATAATGGAGCAGTTAATTGATCATCGCGCTACATTTACACTAAAGCTACCGAGACTGAAACGTGACTGACATGAGTTACTTCATTACGATATTTTCCTAGTGTAAACAGGATATGGTGTCCCAGCACTTTAAATAAAGAAATTGCTATTATAATTGGATATGTTTCTAGATTTCTCACAGTCTTTATTATAATATATTTATGCTTGTATTGTGAGATTGTATTTGAAGATGAGGGCGTATGAGATTATGTTACGTTTGACCCCGTGGAGAGCGAAGATGAATTATGATTAGGATCAAGAAATTAGGTGTTAAGTAGCTGGTATAAATGGAGAGTGGTGTGAAAGTGATGTAAGAATGAATGTTTCAAATTAACGGCGAATGAGCTCAGTCGGATTCCAGAGTCAGTTGAGAGAGCGTATTATGTATGTAGAGTGGGGGGGGGGGGGAACTTCTACTTAAACAAAATGAGAAGTTAGACTACGCGTATTTCTATTACACATTATATTCCTTATATCGTCTTAAATATGTATAGTGACTCGCATTAATACTTGCTCACCTTTTAAAACGCAGTAATTTTTTAAAAATTGCATTAAACCATTTGAATTTTTTTTAGAGAGACTAGTGTACTAGACAATGGACTAAACTACTTTATTATTATTTTGCTATTACTTGGAGTGAGAAAACAATATAAAAAAATTCACGTTTCCTACCATGTTTATAAAATTTAATTTAATTTTTATAAAATTAAAAAATTGCATTTTATAGATCTCGATAAGTTATATGCATATTGAAAATTTCGTCGTAATCGGTTGATCTTTATATGAGCTGACATTATATATAAACAATTGAGGATCGCGAAAATCGCAGTTTTGTCCTGATTTCGGACACTTTCGGCCAACAAGTGTGAGAAATCTGCAGTTTTTAAAATCTTTTAACGCTTGTAACTTAACTCTGCAACTTCACTGAAAAAGTTGAGAAAACAGCTTTTTTGAATTCTTTTATCATACCAACAAATTGCAATTTTCGAAAATAATGTTTAGCCATTGTCTGGTAAACGAATCTTTCTGACATCCCCCCAAAAAGTTTAGATCGCTCGGTCCAATTATAACAATTGATGCAACAAATTTTGTTTTCGTAAATGAAAACAAGCGGGAAATGTGCGGGAAGTCGACACATATTGTTGTCGACTTTTTGTCAAGCTGGTTTGATTTGTAAATCGTAAAACGAGGTGCGGATTAGCACAATTTTGACTCGTGGTACTTTATGAGTCACGCGTGTGGCAAAACTGTTCTGTTCCTTAATATTCGTGACTCATGGAGGTGTACGCGCTGTTCTGGAATAAAATCGACGAACTTTTCTGCTGTCATTGACAATTTATTATACTCATGTCGATAATACAATAATGATCGTAATTAGTTGCGATAAACGACTTCGCTCATTTTAACTGAAATCATGTAAAAATGGAAAATATTATTTGAAACATGAAAGAAAACAATTCTACTTTATTCAATAGTATAATGTTGGAGATAATAGTGTTGTATTGACAATGATTATTTTATGCACGAACCAATGTGAAACATCATAAAAATAATACAATTTTATTTTTACAAAAATCTCTAACTGCAGAAATGCAATTAATAAGACTAAATGTGTACTATAACTATTTGTCATTTTTCTGCGAAACACAGCCTTAAATGAAGAAACGTTGTTTTATTTTTGACTTACTCTTTCATACAGAATTACCACTCGAATTGTACTACAATTTTTGAAACATCCTGTATAACCTTAAATTCTTTTTACATTTTTACAGTTCTGTTTTCCGTTGATTAAATTTTTGTTGTAAATACACGTATCGGTTTATTTAGATAAACAGATACACAAAGGAAACATATTTTTTATTCGACAACAAAGATAATTATTTAAACAAACATTAGAAAACGATGCATCATACCAATTTTGCAAATTGCAAAACGTAAAACAATAAAACCGTGATCTAAGCTGTAACACTATGTAAATTTATATATGTAAATCTATGTATATGTATTCTCATTCAATCATGAATTGATTAATCCTCGGACTCGTGAGTATTTGGGTTAAGTCTGAGTTAGGTGTTCAAGAAAGGAACTATTATATTATTGCTACTTTAATGAATTGAGGTTGGGTTATATTTGGATTAGGTCTAGGTTAGGTATTAAACAAAGAAATATATTTAGATAAGATCTGATTTAAGTCCGAAGTAAAGAAACTGTCATGTATAATAAATTAATATAATCTTAAAATTTGTTATTTTCTACACGTATAATCTTAAATTTTAGTATAAAATTTAATTTAATATAATTTCTATATCTGTATCTACAAATTTCAAAACGTACGTATATCAATCTATTAAACGTCTGTAATTTACCTCTTCTACAGATTTGTTTATAAATTTTATATTTTTACACGATTTGTCCAGAAAAATCGAATATTTTTGTTTAACAAATTCTCTTAAATAATGTTCAAAATATTTGATAGGTCCCTTGAACTACATATTTACCAAACATTCCTATAACATTACAGCTTTATTGCTGCATTTATGGTCATTCGTATTCACACACTCATGAACGAAACCCGCCCTCTCTATCATTCCATACGTAACATAACATTCTGTGTTCTGATAAATTGGTGATAAAGATCACAGGAGCCAGCGCGATTTTCCCGTGAACCAAAACTAAAGGGAGCAGAAACGCTGGACCACCTTACAGTTAGGCCAATCGACTCGCCCACGCGCCGCGCCGTTGAAATCTGAAAGGAATACCGGGCACCGACTACCAATACCGTTAAACGGCTCTCGCGCCTTTTTCTCCGTGGAACTATTCGAGGCGTGCTGCTTTTAATTTGGCAGTGACGCAACTCGCGCACACCTCCGTCGCTCGCGTGGGCGTTCTCTATTAACCCGGCGAAGCTACGGCCATATCCAACAGCGAGCATTGCCGCAACTGTCACGAGCGTCACGATGAATCTCGTTGCACACTGTCAAGGCGACGACGACGATCCTGTCAATGGAAGTGACGAGGGGTCGCGGTAGACGACTTTGCAGCAAGGTCTGGTTCGTCGTAGTGAAATAGCAGGACGTAAATGGCAGCGTGTCATTTACTGGAGAATGTTTTGATAGCTGGTTGCAGCAGATTACTGCTGATAGTGATTGTTAGAGGCTGATTAGCAGGCCGAGCGTTTTTATGCGAAATTCAAATTGTCTGCATTAATTAGTTACGACACATGGAAGCTATACTGCGGCTCAAAAGCGTGCGAACACTTACCAATTTTACAGAAACTACGAAGTATAATGTGTATTATTATTGTTAAACGATTATTTCTTGTCGCGATCGGAACCAGTGTAATTAATTGCGAACCCTGTTCTGAATTCGACGCTTTCTTGTAGCGATATTAGGGTGATTAGAGTATTTCGAGAATGGAAGTGATACATTTGCAACAATAGTTTTGAATTTGCATGATCAAGTGCTCGTTACCGAAGACAATCGGTAATTAACTAATTGTTCACAATTAGTTAATTGCTTTTAATATTCCACAGTGGGCTGGGAGCCTGTCTTTTCCAGCCAAAATTTAATTTATGAATTCTGTGTGTGCTGACATTACTTTTAAGGCAAAATTCAGAAATTCAAAGGTAAACGAATTATTCTAAGCAGCCATTATGCAACACAAAATAACAGCTTTGAATGAATGTTACATATGCATATATTAATGGGCGCATTTTCATTGCTTGATCCTCTAAAATTCGTTGTAACGTGATGCCTTATACTGATTTAACGGTGTACTTTGATTTCATTTCATTTTCAGCCACGATGACATGTCTTCGTCTGTTGTTTCACCTTTATTATACATTGCGATATTTAATTTTTACTTCACACACCAGAGCAAATTCACAGTTTTCAAAAATTGTAAATTCATTGCTAATTTATATCTGAAGGTTAAGTTCCTACATTCACTGGTTTCAGGTTATATTAATTATTTCATAATTATATAAAAATATCGAACTGTACATGGTTAATTCTTCAGTACAAATGTCACAATATTTATAACAATTTAAACTTTGAGAAGGTTTTTACAAGGATGATTGAAAGTGATAGCCATGGCAATTTGTTCATATGAAACCTGAAGCAACTGTAGAGAGCAAGCCACCTGTAACCTTGAAAATTATGCTAATTTTTTGAAACAGATACTCGCAATACTATAGTGTTCTGTTTCTGATGCAATATGACCGCGGTGGAACTGTAACATTATACGATTTTTCAGACATTTCTGATGACTGGCAACAAATTGTTTCCAACAAAAGTTGTTCAGTCTTCACTGTTCTACAAATATCCATATAAAAATTTCAAAAAGAAATTCTTTTATTATAACAAATATAGTATTTATGACTAGACTGCGGTCTTTTATGGAAAATAAAAATTGTTTGCATCGATTTCAAGAAATATTCTTTCATTAATCAGTCGAATACATTAAAAATAATTCATTGATGTTTTGTAATACTTTGAATCGTCCCTTTTCTTTTAAATTACGACTACTCAATTTTGCCATAATTATCATTCTACCTGGCGTCGTCGTATAATTTTCCACTTCGTTTTGAAAGTGGGTGGAGGAGATGCTCTAAATAGTGAAATTGATGGCGGCACGTACACGCGCATTCTCTCTTCTTGTTGCTGGCATAACCATGCTCATGGGATTTCAGAGGAAACGATAACTTAGCGAGCGAGTTTGTAAGTAACTGTTAAGTAATGATCCATGTATGCGCTGCGAGGTGAACGTCGTCGTCGTCGTCGTCGTCGTCGCCGCACTGGATTCTTAACTGTAGTTGTTAGTCATCAAGGAATTCGCGGGAAAAATTGCGAGCTCGTTATGCTTGGCACGCCCAGCGTATTTCTTTCCTGTTTCTTTTTTTATCGCTCACCGTATTGATCGATTGTTATTGATGCTGGATAAAAGCGCTGGATCGAAGCGAAGTCGGCCGATATCGTTTTGCTCCAGGTTTCAGCGGACACTGTCGATTGAAAGCGAAAAATGTACGTCGACCAGAGTTCGGCATTATTCAAATTGCTTCGAATAAATATTTATGTAAAATAATTATTCGAGTGAATTCTTTTTAGTTGACTATCTTATCCAAGTAACAAATATTCATTATTTTTAACAAATTGTTCTATGTGTCCGAATAATTCTTCATTTGTTGTTCGAATAAATTATTCAAATAGAGATTGTAAAATTATTCGAATAATAATGCGAATAACTAACGACTTTTCTTACGTAATGTCGTGCGTCATACATTGTTGTGCGTAATTGTAGAGTCGAAGTAACTTCTAAATTTTTAATGGTATTTAAACAAAAAATTTTATGTTAGAGATAATAGAAAATAAACATATAGAAATACATAGTCCTTTTTTGGTTTTTGTTCAAATGTCAGTAAAAATGTAAAAGTTACTCTGAATTTATAGTTATTGACAACACTGTAGCTGGCCTCGTTTAGCTGAGACACCCTGCATATTTAAAAGAAGAACTTAACAAAATATCATATTTGTATATTTCTATTATTAGAATATACACCCCCCGCCCTCAGAATGTATGAAACTAAATTAATTAAAAAATATTTATAACAATTTAAACTTTGAGATGAAACTTTTGAGATTTACATTTTTGAAAGTTGGAGACGGCAATTTTTATTGTGTTTATAGTGATAACTACAAATGAAATTAATAATCGTTAACATAGTCACAATAAAATACTTAAATTAATAATAAGTATAAACATAAACGATTTTCCAAGACGATCATAAAATTCAGAAACTAGATAAAAATATCGTGTAACAATATTATCAAATTTTCCGAACGCGTTCACAACTTTGTATACTTGATGTACTCATTTCTGCCACATTCGACTTAATTCCACCTATTTATTATCGAATCGCAAAAGAATTCTTTTTACATTGGAAACGTACAATGAGAAAAAAGAAGGAAGGAATAGTATTACCATTGTCTCCTTATTTATTCATGGAGAATTATCTTATTGGGATTTATACGAACGTTTCCGATACATCCTGTGTAGATTGGCAAATACATTCGTGGAGAAACGACATAATCCGACGGAACGCGCGGTCCCGCGAGTTAGTGAGCCTTGAATGGCCGATTGCCTGCAGACTGTACCAGAGAAGTGGTATTTCCCACAACCGTACACCGGATGACAGGACGCGCAATCTCCGTTCTTCGGCAACACGTCCCCGTCCACGAATGTCTGCGATTTATTACGCGCTCTGCAATACGAGGTGTGTCTATAAAGTCACGAAACTAATGCTACGTCACTTTTTATGTATAATTACGCTGTGCTATAAGAGTAACTTTCTTAGAAAGCTGTACTAAAAAACCTGCTTCCATTCTCTGCGACAGTGCTGAGAGTGGTAACCCTAGAACTTCTAAGGGGTGAGAATCTATGGGTATCTATATACATATAATAATTACATGTAGAGACTAATATTTATTATACTATTTACTATATAACGTAATATACGGTGTATCGGTATAATTTCCTGTAAATCTTCGTACTTATAATAAAGGATTATCATTATCAATATATTACTATCTATATTACAATATACATTACTGTACATTACTATACATTACTAGATATTACTATGTAGGGTGTCCCAAAAATCACTCGCAATCGGAACAAGAGGGGTTCCTAAGGTCATTTGAAGAAACTTCTTCCTTTACAAAAATTTTTTCCGAGGAATCATTAACGAGTTATTAATGAAAAATAGTGACCAATGAGAGACGAGCTCGGCTAGTACCAGGCGGCCGAACCAAAGAGCGGACGAAGTCCAGTTCCGCTCATTGAGTCGGCTGCCCCGCGTCATTTGAGCTTGCTTCTCGTTGGTCACTGTTTTTCGTTAATAACTCATAAACAAAACCGCGGATTACATTTTCGTTAAGGAAAAAGTTGCTTCAAATAACCCCATTTCTGGATTGTTAGACAGTTTTGGGACACCTTGTATATAGCAATGTGTAGTAATACACAGTAATGTATAGTAATGTCTAGTAATAAACATATTCTTGTATATAGTAATATATAGTAATATGTAATAATACAAATTAATATATTGTAGTAAATAGTAATGTATAGTAATGTAATAGTAATGTAACAGTAATATATTGTAATGGAGATAGTAATACATATGATAATGATAATCCTTTATTTTGAGAGTAAGGATTTACAGAAAATCATCAGTAATGTATATATTACTGTATATTACTGAATATTACTATACGTCACTACATTAAACCGATATTCTAGCAAGCGTATAAAATGCTCGCACAGCATTCTGACATTTCACTACCTATTGAAGTGTAAATGTTTAATGAACTGCCTCATTTTGAAGCAAGCCAAATATTTGATTTCGGAGAAAAATCAAGTACCCGTGAACTCATAAGTTCTGCAGAAATAGTGAAAGAGGCGATGAGCCCTCTATTTGTGTTTAATCCTTTGTCGATTACCGACACTTCGTGGAATCACCAAGTGCCTTGTCTGTTTCAAGCAGACCTAAATCGAAGTAGGAAAGTTATT
The DNA here is from genome assembly GCA_028455555.1 of Augochlorella aurata. Taxonomy (NCBI): domain Eukaryota; kingdom Metazoa; phylum Arthropoda; class Insecta; order Hymenoptera; family Halictidae; genus Augochlorella; species Augochlorella aurata. Next base: position 10,624,093 of record CM052159.1, read on the forward strand.
CACATGTGTGTTACGTACAGAGAATGATCTCTTCGTCCGTTTTAATTACAATTTTCTTAATCTCTTATCTGAGACCGGACAACGACCTATACCGACCCCTTTGCTTACAAAAGAGTGACTATGCTCCGACTGGATGCAGTCAGCATAGAACACGGTTCAGTAGGAAACTAGTTTCGTAAGATTTCCGTGTACGATTTTTAGAGCATCCCCATACACTCCGGAATTGAACGCTCTCTTCATGAGAATTACACATGTTTCGGAACTAGTTACATTCAAGAGGACCTAAGTTTAACCAAGTTTAACCTGAAAGATTCCGTGAGTTGGGAAATATTTTATTGTGATAAAAATTGTTCAAATTATTGTCAATTGTATTGGTTTTGTTATAAAAAAGATCTCAAAATGAAAATCATATAAATGCTCTCTCCCTATCGGTGGATCACCGATATTTTTTGACTTTTACCATTTATGTTCTAAGAAAACATTTATAAATTCAGGGATACTTTTATTTTATATGTTTATGCATTAAAAGTATTACTTTTCCGGAAATGAGAAAAAGTCCTAGTGGGACAGTAACAGTTATTCTACTTTGAAAAAGTTATAGTCGTTTCAATCAAAGTTACCGTTCAGTATTCAAAGTAGTTGAATCTTGCATAGTTGATTGGAATGTAAACATACTAGAATATTGGATAGATCGGAGATTTAAAAACCCGTTTCTATGTTAACTAACTGTTCACAATGTTCTTGCTACGCAAGTCAGTGTGGAACAAGCACTTAGTACTTTGAAATTAATTCTCAATGATTTTAGGACTCGTATTAAATGCTTTAAAAAATATATTACTTTTATAACTGAATGCTGAACACTGAACGTACACATTCCTCCAACAGTATTAGGACACCTGCTGATCTAATATAAATTCTAATTTCTCATTCACTTTAGGTAATGTTTTATGCTTAATATTATGTTTTATGGCATTATGTTGTCGAAAGTACACGTTAAGTTAGGAGTATTTGTTACTTATGCAATTAGTTTAGCCATTTATTGCATTTTGTTCAGTAAAATTGTATCCTGAGTTCAAAGAAAAGGAATATGTGGATATTAGTCCAAAAGGTAATCATAAAACGCGGTTTATATATCGACGAAAAGAAAATTTATTTTTCTTTTATAAAATTGACGTCAAGGTTATTATTATGATATATATATATATATATATATATATATATATATATATATATATATATATACTTGTTATAGTTTAATACAATTACTTTTAAATTAAACTGAAGAAATTATAACAATTTCCTATCCATTTCTCAAATTTATTTAGTTTTCTGTGAGTGTCCTAATACTTTTGCAGCGGAGTGTACATTTACATAATGGTTCTTTATTTCGCCCAATTTTCCTTTCAATGTAAACGTACAATAAATTACATAAAAATCAGGACTTGTTTACCGATCCATGTATGTATATATGACGTGTTTCCACTTCCCTAAATAATGCTAAATCAATTTAAATTGAATTTTTTTATTCCACGATAAATATCTATTAAGAAATGTTCCTACAAAATAACTGTTAAAATTGAACTTTCACAACATAATTCAGGCGTTACTGTAAAAGTTCATGTTGCGATTGTACTAAACAGAAAACATCGTTCGTCTTAGTTTGTAGAGTTTATTTGTCACATTTTATTTATGCAATTTCCTTATACAGTCAGTTTCACCATTACGACGTTCGGCAACATACGCAATACTTATTAATAAAGCAAAATAAAGTTATAATTAGGTTGTGGATCTTTGTGTAAAATAAAAATTGTCTTCATCAATAACAAGACATAGCAGGCAAATGCAAATTTCTTTTCTTTCTTTAATACTTTTTATAAGTTTAAATTAATACGTCAACGTTCTTAACCCTTTGCACTCCGAGCCATTCTGGACGTTGGCTATCAGCTGCTCAGCGCTACTTTGTGACAGAAACATGCGTTTACAGACCTTTGTATTATTTGTATTTTATCTTTGTATTATTTATGAGAAAACAATACGTCGAAGCGTATTGATCCCCACGATTCGCACCACCCATATTTGTTGTGTATTCTAAAACCATTTCAGGCTTATCGACTGTTACAACATGTCCACCGCGTAATGTTCTGCGGGTAGATTGTGTTTGTGTGTGTAATAATTAGTGAGCATTGTGTCATGAGACCCATTCGTGTTTGAACGTTTTGCTATTGTTCTAATTAAAAAAATGAATAAATACATGGTTTGAAAATTTATAATTGTTATTACTAACTCACAAAATGATATTTACTAAGAGAACTTTTACCAAAAGAACTCATTTACTAAGAGAAGAATCACTTTCCCGATTTTCTCACTCGATTGATATATCTATACCGCTCGACGCTTCAAACCAGACTGAGATCAGCTTTGAAAATCTTTTCCTCCAGTTTTAGACTTGTTTATTTATATTTATAAATTTCATTATACGGTGCGAGGTCTGCTCGCATATCGACCTTTCTTCTACAAACTCTCCTTATCGCTCTTTTCAAGTGGCGTCGAGAAGTGCTCGGACCGTCGTGAGCACCCTTCTCACATTCTCTTTTGACACAAAACCCGCTGACATTTTTTTTATATATCGTAGTAATTTTACTATATTTTGATTTAATTTCTTGTGCTGTTTCAAGAGAAAACTTCAGGGAAACATTCATATCTCAAAAAGTTGCGCTGAAATAATTTAATTCCCCGTAATCACTAATAAACTTTAATATCCCCTGAGAGGAGACATCCGAGTGATATGCTAGAATTACTATGTCCCACGAGAGGGGACAGCGGAGTGAAAGGGTTGATATCTTTTAATCTCGATACTGTTTTAAAACGTGCCTAATCATTTTTGTCACAAATGCGTAAAATCCGCAAACTAGTTACAACATTGTTAGCTCTCAGCCACGTGTTTTAGAATTCTAACCTAAGAAAATAGAAAAGCTTGATAGATTCGAAAGAAGATGCTGTCGGTAAGGAAGGTATCCGCATAGATTTTGAGGAACTGGTAGGAATTTCAACGATTCGCTTAAAACAGAAAAAGATAACAAATATTTCGAAAAATTTACAGTCCAGTTAGAGTTGAGTTCAAGCACCGCTGTATGCAATCAAGATTGTTACAATTGCTATAGGAAGAAGGAGAATATTCCCGATCGACGATTTCCTCGATCCACCGGCTCGCGCTAATCGACTTAACGTTTCACCGTCGATCTCGCAGGCGCGAAGCCAACAATGATCCCCGATTTTTCTGCGGGCAAGTTAATCGGTTGTTAAAACGGCAGCTTGTCGGCCGTGCCTCGTCCGGTTCCAGGCTGTCATGTCGCCATAGCCAGCGGAACGGTGCGCGTTGCTCCGCGAGCGTCGCAGATAAAACCTGGTGCCAGAGCGGTGGAAAGTAGCTGTTGACATATCGCTGCCAGGTATTGGGACACGTCGGCCGAGTAGGCGGGCAGGCTTAACCTATGCGGGATATAATGTACGCCTCCGTGGTATCGTACACACTAGCATAAACTCGCGGCGTACTATCGCGCGAGCGCCTATGACGTTTCTCTCTATTGACAGCGGCTGCGGCTGCGACGGGGTAACGGGCTGCGAATTAAATGTCAGATTCGGAATCCGCTGTTACACCTTCGGATTGTTCGGCCGCGCTGCACCGGCCCGAATAAATTATTAATTAACCCATTAACGGTTACTCAATGGCCGAGATTAGCGTGGGAATGTTTTCTGGATACGAAAGCTGTCAACGAACAAATGCAACTTTGTTTATGCGAACTTCAACTTATATGCACTTCATATTCGCTGAAGATTTATATTCACTGAACTCTACCCTGAACCTGAATAATTATATGAACATGAACTTCTATTGAAATTAATCCTAATTCATTTCAAAATTGTTGACGTATTTAATTATATGAGACGATTAATTATTTATTTATTTAAAGAGTTTCTTTAAATTTAAAGTTTCTTAAACTTTCATACTACACAAGCATACTAAATTCACATAACCTCGACATAACCTGATTCATTCTAAAATTGTTGAAGTATTTAATAATTTAAGAAGATTTATTTGTTTAAAGGGCATACTTCACGAGTATACTACTTGGGCAAGAAATAGTATTAGAACGACTGGACAGAGTGAACATAGAAGGAAGACAATTTTTGTTTTGCTTTAATAATTGTAGCACCAATGAACAGCTGAGATTCTTCCGATTAAAATGAGTCCAAACACGATATAAATCGGAGTACGTTTATGAAAATGCGTATTATTATACAGGGTGAGACACGTAACTTATACAACTGCAATAACTTTAAATTAGTTGATCTGGAAAACTTGGAAATCTCCTTACATATATACAAGAACTCTGCTTACCTTTGAAGCCACGAATTAACAATTTTTTAATGAAACGTACAATTTTAAAGTTATTTCAGGTGTGTAAGTTTCGCGACTCACCCTGTAGATTGCTTATTAATTACAGTGAAATTAATCCGATTTTCGTCGTGTTTGGACTTATTTGAATCAGAAGAATCTCAGCTATCTATTGATGCTGCAATTACACAAGCAAAGATACAATTACTGGAAATTAAATTTTCTTTATTGCATGTTTATTTGTTGCTGGTCGCGGTGTCCATTTAAATGCCGAACCTCGTTATATCTATTTTCTTACTTGTTCGATCTGGAGAAATTTTTTTAAAAATGGTGGCTCGCAAAATAATGTGTCAAATAAAAGTACTGTTTTTAATCATCATTATTTAAACAAAAGCTCGGGTCAATTTGTTGCAACGTTGAACGTACTTCTTTCGACACGGTACGATACGAAATGAGAATTTTGTTGGAATGATACTTTAAAAAAGTACTCACAATCAAAATTCTTTATCCTTGTTAAAAACTGCATGTTCTTATTACCAAAAAGTGTAATCTAAGATTTTTATATCAATTACACATTTTATTGAACACTACGACTATTATTACCATAATGGAGAACTACAATAATTTAATAAGAAGAACCTATTTCTGTTCTATTCCTACAAACATATACAGGCCATTTGTTAATAAACGTGAATCCAAAATATGTTTGGCGGACTGTAGCAACAATTATCTCATTACGTTAATCAAATATAATATTTCATTTTGAACCGTAGAATCCCGATTATCCGAATGATAATTATTCGCGGTTTTGTTCAGCGGTGGGGTCAATTTAATAACGTTGGTACAGCAACGTGCATCAATTCCTGAATATCATGCTGTGGCATTAAACCGGTATTGAAACGGCATGTTGGCGGTATTAGTAAAATCAATCTGATGTTACCTGAAGCAGTATGGTCGCACTATGACTGCGAGATATCTTGGAGATAGCAAGAAGGCCGAAGGTTGTTTAATTACCAGGAACTTCATTCTTATTTGATGACATTTACTGATAGTATTACGTATATTATCCAATTTTTGAAAATTTTTATACTTATAATACTGAAAGTTGTTTTCCTTTTTGTTTGATAGAAAAACAGGCATAGAATATGATAGATTTAAAAAGGTTCCTTAGAAATTAATTACTAATCTGCATTTACTAAATTGCTGTATCCGTATTTAATATAATTTATATTTAAATGTTCATATATGTATACGTGTCTAAGGATTTTATTTAAAGTAATTTATTCATGTCATAAGTGTAAATTGTATTTAAATACACATCGGACTTTTGTATATTGTATATATTTTTGTCGATATGGTAATTGTTGCGACAGCAACGCCGAAGATCGAACGTTCCTCGCCATCCCTTCAGCGAATTAAGCGAATTAAGCGAATTAATCTGCTAAGAATTGGTACAATCGGTAAAAAATCATCCGAGCGACTCTGAACCAACTAAATTACTTTACGATCACTGCACTTCGACAAATTCGACCCGACGAACGGACAACACGTGCGACAGACCCACCCAAGCGTTGAACGGATAGACATTTATAAATCATACCATTGACGAACGAAGACAATATAAAACAGAACTTTCTAACAATTCCAATTCCTCATTCCAAGCTCCTTCAAACACACCCACTTCCAATCAAAAACACTTCATTCCTCCACCAAAAACTACCCTTAACCAATTACCAAAACGCCGAGGTGATGACAGACAGAACACGACGAGGCATAGACGGAACTGTATCAGAACTCGAACAGAAATCACAGAAACCGCAAAAATCGCAGACACCATAATTGTATAGTATTTTATTAATAAAGTGTAAATAGAGGCAAGCAAACGCCTTCATTACACAACCCAGGGTCTCAATATCATTCTCCGCATATTGAGAGCAGGCATAATAATGCTACATCACTGTTCTTCTCGCGTATACAGTAATTATTAAAGATAAAAGAATTCAATCAAATATATTGTCCGATTCTGCATCACACATTGTATTTAATGGTAAATAACATTTAAATGTTGTATACATGTTGTTAGAAAGAAACACATCAAGTGCATCCACAATATTTGAATTTTCCTTATTTAACCCCTTGCCCTACGATATCGTATCAGACTCGTTATGAAAATTTAAAACATGATCTACTAAATATGGATATTATTCAAGCGTGATAAATCGAAATAAAATTCTACCCTTCTATTACCAATGTTTAAACATTAAGGTAAAGGTTATCAAACATAAAGTATCTGTCCTGCATAAAAAATTAGTTAGAAACAAGTGTTAACCAATGTAGCTGTGAAAGAAATCGTAGTACAAAGGGTTAAAATATCCTACATCTATTTTCCAGTGCATAAAGAATGTGTATCCGAATTGATTTTATGACTAAAAAATTTTAAATGAAATTAGATTTTAAGAAATTGAAATTAGGTCCCAGTTACACACACACAAGGGTTAATTACATTTAAAAAACCTGCATCCACAGTCCAGTTGCAATTCCCAAAACCCTCGGACACAAAGAAAATTGTGTCACCCACGACCGAGAGCATGACGCGGCACCGAACGCGTTAAACAAACAGCAATGAAAAGCCGTCGATAACGGGAGAAACCTAATCCAGCCGGAGAGTAGTAAGCCGAAACAGATGGAAGAAAAAGAGGAAGCGCACAGGCGCGCTGCGAAAGAAAGACACGTGAGTCGTCTCGCACCGAAAACTAAAGCAAGGAAGAACGAGACAGAGAAAGAGAGCAAGAGAGGCGGAGAGCATGAGAGAGGGAGAGAGGGAGTGGGAGAGAGAGACAGGCAGAGAGAGAAGTTTCAGATGTCTGCTATTACAGAGCACCTCTGTGGTCACGGCGCACAGCCCGATATGGAGCAATCTCAGATTTCCATCCGCCCAAATCAAGAATATACGCCCTCGCCTCCGCTCGCTCTTCTTCCTCTTCTTCCTCATCGACGCGTATACCTCCGCTCGTCCTCTCCGCTCGGCTCCGCTCAGCTCCGCTCGGCACCGCTCAGCTCCGCTCGGCACCGCTCAGCTCGGCTCGGCTTCTCCGCTCGTCTTCTCCGCCGCCGTGGTTGTCGCTGTCGTCGTCTTCGGATGTGGAGGAGCTGCTCGGGGTTGGTGCTCGCCGGTCCGCGCTGGTAACAGTGCCAAAACTGCCTCAAAACGGTCCGCTCTCCCCATCTCTCTCTCGCTCTCTCTTTTTCTTTCTCTCCCTCGTTCTCTCTGTCTCTCTCCTTCTGTCTCCTTACCTTGTTCCCGCGAGTTCCTCATCTTCCTCTCCTCTTCTTCTCTGCTTCTTCATCGCCTAACCCGTCCTAGACACGTGCCCTCCTCGGCTTCCTGACTGCGACCCGACCACCTCCTCAGTTCATCCGACGTGCCCGACACCGTTCCACCTCGCAAACTGTCGCGAACCGTACCGCGGTTCCCCGTGAACCCCAAAGACAGTGTCAACAAGTGTCCGACGGGCTGCATCGCGAAGGGTTCATCGTCCTCTTTTTGGCCGCGAGTGAACAGTTCTCTGAGGACGACCCCGGAGACCCTAGACACCATTGGCTGCGGATGATAGGCCACACTCCGCCAGGATTTACCCGCAGTAAACCGACAGCACCGAGCGTTCATGTTGCCGGAAAGCAAGTTTCCCGTCACAGGTAATTCGCGACCCGCTGGCCACGATGCTCCGCGGCGGCTAGTGTTTGGAGAACTTGCTTCGATACTGGGCTTGCGGATCACTTTGGAGTCTTTGAAACACTGCTGATGCGGGTACATAGACAGATAGATAGCTTAGGGGATAGTGGTAGAGAGAGAGAGAGAGAGAGAGAGAGAGAGAGAGAGAGAGAGAGAGAAAGAGAGAGAGAGAGGCGGGACTGTGATAGGCTAGAATCACTGGTGTTACGGATAGCTGATTAAAAAGTCAGCTTAGGGAATAGAGAAGTGGGTCTTTGAAGTCTTCGAGTCACTGGTGTCACGAATAACTAGTCAGTTAGTCAGCTTAGGGGATAAAAAAGTGTAACTTCTTAGTCTTCGTATCGCTGATGTGGCGGATAACTAGTCAGTTAATCAGCTTAGAGAATAGAGAAGTGGAACTTCATAGTCTTCGAGTCACTGGTGTCACGGATAGCTACTTAGCTAGGCAGCTTAGAGGACAGTGGGCCCCAACTTAGAGTCACTGATCCTAATTCTAAACTGGTAAGATAGATCTTTAGATAGAGGGTCTTCATACATTGCGAAGTGTATCTCTGCTAGAAGAGTTGGTGCAGGAGTTAGGCTGCTAGGGTTGCACCCTAGATAGAGCTAACTTGCTTTACTAGAATTAACCTTTTGACTGCTATGGGCGCATATATGTGCCCAGCGAAAGCTGTCCCTGTGGACTATGGGCGCACATGTGCGCTCGGCGATGGCTTCGATCATTTACTGCTGTCTTACTGTATTTGTCCTGAAATTATTTTATCGTATCCGCAACACTCAGAAACAACATACTTTGTTGCTTATCAATAAGAAAAAATGAAATCTATGAAATTTATGACTGGGCCTGCGGGATCTCAGCGTCGAGACTTCCTTGAGAAAAAGTATTCAGTTCCAGCGAAGCGTTTCGGCTCAGAGTATTCAGCAGTCAAAAGGTTAAAATAGTCAATTTTAAATTAAGGACAAGTCGCTTTAGTACATTATCGAGAGTCTTTACTTTTGTCTTAGATGCTTTGTTATCAGGTTTAAAATTCTGGACATAGCTACTTCTGAGATAGGATAATGATTTCATCCTCAAAAATTTTAGCAACTGACAGGGTAACATTCTTAAGTTCTCAGTCTTTGTGTGTGCACCTTTGATTCACTGATACTGGATCTAGGGTGCTATTTTCATAGACTTTCTCAAAAATTTGAGAGAATTTCGAAGTAAGGGAAATGATAATGAAACACTCAATGTTAGATATGTCTGAGCTCTTAGTGTTTCAACTGTCAGAGATAGGATGTTAACTTTGGACCCTAGATAGACCCAGACTATTTTTCTAATGCTAAATGCTTAGCTTCGGACTCTTATCTTCGAAATTTTAATATAGAATCGGAGCTGGGATACTTTGTCCCCTAAAAAAAATAGTTATAGAAATTTCCGTTTAGAATAAATGCTGTCAGCATTAACACCCTAGGTAGTACTCTTCTGAAGTTAGTTTCTAGCAGCTTATAGCGAGCCTTTGACAAATCCCTAAGCACTCAACCATTAAACTCTATGATTTGGAGTTTTAAGTCAGTGCTGAACAAAGGCCTTGCTTTAATAGTTGATAAATTAAGCCATTTGGCTTCTTCAAGGATAAAGACATGGATTCTGCTAGTTTCCAGCAGCTCATAGTGAGGCTTTGATAAAATCTTGAGCACCGAGGCTCCGAACTCTCAACTTCAAAATTGAAGTTGAGTCACCACTACTGTACCAGGGTGCTAAATTAGCATAAACGATGCTCCAGCAACGCAACAAAAATGGATTTCCCTAGTTCTTGAGATTTCCTACAGAGTTCCTACTTTGCGCCATTATCTTGACACATTCGAAGCAGTTGGTCTTCAGACTCTCAGCGTTGAAATTTTTGAGTCAGCGCTAACTTAGCACTCTAGATGAAGGTTACATGGTGTTAACGATATATAAATGAAATGCTTCGAAAGCAAGGGAAGTGGATTTTCACTAAGAAGATCTCCTAGCGAACCTCTGCCCTGCATCGCCTTGACATATTCCTGAGCATTGCAGCCGACTTACCGTTTTTAACCTACTTGCGCCCCTGCCAATTGAGACCGTACACACTCCCGGCCGCGCCCCGCGTACCGAATCGTCCACTTGTTGCCTGTAATTGTGTACACTGGCCCGCCGACACCTAAAGCTTCATTCTTGAGCAGCATACTGCTTTGTTATATAAAAGTAAACATTCCTGGGTTTGGGGATCAGGTGTCCAGGATCCTTAAATCGTTCAGTTAACACTCTGTTCGCGAACTACTTTGATGATCGTACGATTCGAAAAGCACTCAGATGCTTTTTTAATTGCTTCTCTAAACAAATTTTTTAGAATGCCAACTTTTAGATAGGTCTTTTTTATTTTTTCTATCGTTTGTGCAAATTGTCGTACAGAAATCAGCGATTTTAATACTTGAACTACCTGTTTTAATAGCTCTCTGATCCGAAACGTTGACATAATGCATGAAGCAAACAAATAATATTAATCAATCAAATAATAAATTTAGACAATGTACATTAGTATTGATTATTATTTTTGTTGCAGTGAATATAATTTTGACTTGTGATCTAATTCTGCCAGAAATAAATTATCGAAGATTTCGTAAGAAATTGTTCAATAATGATAGCAATTTCTTTTCTGTAAACCAATAAATTATCTTTGAGTTCTATAATTAATGTGACTCCATTTAGGTAACTGTTTAAAAGGAAATCGTTAATAGGATTTTCAATGATTATTCCATTAAAAAGAAACTTGTAAGTATCCTTTTAAACAATAACCCTAAATTAAATTATTTTATTATTTTAATGAGTCTACCGTGTCTAAAAAATTTAATAATTGTCTTTTAAGTAATAATCTAAATCAACTTGTTGATTTCTAAATGAAGTTGTTGTTATTGTAGAAGTTATTAATATTAATAATATCGGTCAAAATGATTGATTGTTACAATTTCGAAATTTTAAATATGTTTTTGTAGGTAATTGTAAAATACAGTCATTATTGTTGTAAATTCTTGTCATTATATTTTTATAAACCAATACAGATTAGGTACGTTTAATGCCTAGTGACTCCAGTATTAAAAACCCTATTAAAAATAGACTTTTACAAACTGTATTACATATGTGTACACTGATTCATAAAAGTGTTTGAATATTTGTTACCGAAAAATTCTAACAGAAACAAAGTCTCTGCGGTTGCTTGTTTAGCTTGTTTTGGCCTGCTACGTCACGTGGTATCATTAAATTTCGTCTCAGTCCTTTAATCTTTTAATTTTAATTGAAGCACTTCCAAAAAACACTGTTTAAAACTGCGTAAATTTTTTCAAATGTATAAAAACATATTTCACTAGTCTTGGAGTAGTTCAAAGAAATTTCTACATTAAAAAACATATGCACATCTTTTACAAGCAAAGCACGAAAATGTCTTGGAACTATCCCATACAATTGCTATGTTTGACGATGTATCGTCCATGTTCAAATATGTCCAAATATTTATAATATTACAAAAATACAGTGCGAAGCAAAATTGAGTGAACGCTTTTAAAATGGTATAACTTTTTTAAAACTGGTCTAAATGACTTGAATTTTTCTGTAAATGTTAGTGAAATACTTTTTTTTTTTAATTAAAAAAGGAGGTCATATGGAAAAGTATTTCGGTGATTATACAGTGAACTAGTTCTTCTAATTAAAAAAAGGTATTTAAAAAGTGTTGACTCAATTCTGCTCCCCAGTGTATATACTGTTGTGTTTGAAACAAACTATACCATAGTTCTAAACAAAAAACGTTGCCATAACTTTTGCAGTTCAAACAGAAGATATTCGCAAAGTTAAAAATTCGAGTTTATCTTCCAAAGTAAGTTCAAAGTAAATTTGAACGCGTTGAAATGTTTCTAGTGATATCAAAAAATATTTCGTTGCGTTCGAGCGTGTTTACTGAATCATTACGCAAGAAACATTTCCACAGTTTTTAAGATTTAGCTGAAACCATTTTAGATGTTGAATATTTGCCGTCTTACGTCCGGGAGGTATACGTATATAATAAATGCATAGTGTTACATATATTTTTAAATTTGTTTCGCACTTCGTCCATATAATCTATTTACGGTGCTGATAATATTTCAAAAATTTATATTTGATAGAAGATATTTTTTTTTTCCAAAGTAACTATTATCATTATAATGGTGCACCAACTTAACACAGAACAAAAGGAACAAAAGAAATATTTTTGGTTTCAATATAATATTAGCAGAGCACGTAGAAATTTTCAACAATATTAATTTTTGTAGGAATTCTACAATTTTCCTTGGAAAAATTAATTCCAAAAATCTATGAAAATATTGTACAATATTTCGTAAAAGATTAACGTATTTCACTTATTGTACAAGAATTTATATTATACAAGAATTTACATTATACAAGAATTTATATTGTACAAGATATATCAGTAATTTCGAAAATCTCGTTTCGCGAAACGAAACATAAAGGTTTGAATTTGCCACTTTAGTGAAAAAACGTAATCAAATCTCGTGCAATACTGAGCATTCTCAATTAATATATCGATACTAAACCTTGCCAGTGTAAATGTTAGACAGTTTCACATTTTATATTTTACAATTGTTGAGATTACGCAGACTCTTTAATAGGTTTTGATAAATATCTCAACCCAAACGCACGTTAGAGTTAAAATATCGAAAAGTCTAAATAATTCAGCTTCGAGATCCCTCCGAAGCAGTACACGTCAGTCACTTTTAGCGCTCGATACATGTAATGGCAATGGTGTCAGTGAAATCCTAAACCATGTAATTTGGCAACAAAGAGACATAAATTAATTACATGTCTACTTAAGTTAGGTGTTTATATGTGTTGTTAGGTTTTCATACGTATACGTTTAATGTTCTTCATATTTCGAATAAATGCAGCACCTTTATAAAATTTATAATTTAATAAGGAATATCGAAGTATACATCCTGCTTAACCAGTTAGCTGTTTTGACGAGTATACTCCTCATGAAGACATTTTGTGTTACGACGAGTATACTCGTCACGAAGACATTTTGCGTTATGACGAATATACTCGTCAAAAATAGCTAACTGTTTAAACATAGGCGTGTTTAAAATAAGACCAAACGTCGGAGCTCGTACTTGTATTAAATGTTTAACGCGAAATTTATAATTTATTCTAAATATATCTACTCTTTCTTCAAAGATTATAATCTATTTATTTAATTGCATCGTATGTTATATTTACAACTTGAAATTAAAAGAAGAGTCCATAAAGTTTTGCAATTCCTAACCCTATTCTAATATTGATACGTAACATTAAACAATATTACATAACATTATATAATATTAAATTACCTAGCATAAACCAATATTCAATTATATAATATTTAACGATGTTATACAGTAATTTTACAGCCGATTTTAAACAGTTGAGAAATACCAGAGTTATTATTACGTAGTGGTTGTAACAGTATTCATGAATAGATTGCAACTCAACAGAATGTGTGTAAAAGTTAGTTTGTTTGCGAAATCGAGTCTGGCTCGGAAAGAGTTAATAAATAAACGAAGTTAGAAACTACTTGGAGTTCGAAACTATGAAATAACAAAAAGAAGGAAAGATTTGTTAAGAGATCAGGAGCGGTCTAGTCGTGAACAAAGAAAAGTAAAAAGCAAGTGAACACAACGTATATTGTTTAGAGAAGGCTCGTGTTCGATGGATCGAACAGCTGGCGGTGGAGGGGGTACGCGAGCGTATAACGAGAGTGTCTCTAACTGGCGGGGTCGTAAAGATACACCGCGCCGCGGGCCCGTCATCCATAATCCCAAATATGGAGTGAGAAATTTGAGAGAACCGAAAATAGTGGCGCCACGCCAACTGCTAAAAATAGCCAAAAAATAAATTGTAGTTACGCGGCCGCCTGCATCATTCTATAACTGGTCTTCAATGAATCGGGCCACCTCCCGCACACGCCGTTATTAATACCGTCACACGGACACTCCCCGGCAGGGCTATATTGCTCCCGTTTTTGGCGTCCGGCTTCAGCGAAAGGCTAGCCGACGGATTTCACACCCTACCCCGCGGCGGTGCCACGCTACACTAGACGGCGTCGAACACTAGCGTGACGACGAGCTCGAGAACGGCTTGGTGTCGTCTTTAACGGGGACAAAAAGTAACAGCTATTTGAAAGATTCCGGTTAGGACAGAATTTCTAACGAAAACGTGTTTATTACGGGAACAAGCAATTAACAGTTATTTGAAAGATTTTGGTGGACAACGCCTCTTCGGAAAATGTGTTTATTATAGGGAGCAGAAAATAACAGTCGTTTGACGAATCTTGATGATGAATTTATTAGGTTGGAAACTATGAAACGGGCGTTTTTGGCCACCCCACTACTATGGTTAAGTCTATGTTCAACTGCGACTGAGAGAGGTTCATTACAACGTGCGCTCGATATTTTTATTTATAAATTTTAAAGGTATTCTTCTTACTCATTTTGTAAAATTTTTTCATGCTTGTGTTCTATTTTTATCTTATATTTCTCCGAAACCAGGTGGAAACAAAATGCGATTTACATCTACTTTCTTTGTATGAGTACAAATTGAATCATACTGTAGCTCAAGCTTCGAGAAACATTAATCAAGCTTTTGGAGATAGATCCACCAATAAAAAAATGCTCGATATTGGTTCCAAAAATCTCATTCCTGCAATTTAAGCATCGTCAATGAGCCTCGAAAAAAATCGCGTTTTGTTTCCATCTGATTTTGGAGAAATATAAAATAAAAATGGAACGCAAACGTGAAAAAATTTTACAAAATGAGTAAGAAGAATACCTTTAAAATTTATAAATAAAAATATCGAGCGCATAGTTTCCAACCTAATAATAATAGATACTTCAACGGTTCTCGTGAAAAAAGTCAATAACAAAAACATGTTTATTATAGGAACGAAACATAAAAGTTATTCGAAAGATTCTGATGAATAAGACCTGTAAAAATCTGTTTGTTACAGGGAGCAGAAAATAACAATTACTTGACAATTTCTCACGATGAAAAGTAATTAGAGTTAAAAATAACAGTTATTTTAGAAATATGTTGCAACAAAATCGGTAAAAAAACCAGGGTCCAAAAATTACAGCTAATCGAAATATCTTGTTTAAACAAGAGTAGTAACAGAAACGTGTTTATTGCAGAAATAAAAAGTAATAGTTATTTGAAAGACTGGTGAAGAAACTGAGTAACGAAAACCAGGGATCAACATCAGTACCAAAAAGTGTTTATTATTCAAGTTGAAGTTAAATGAATCGTGAACAATAAAAGAAGTTGTTTAAAAAAACAGCTGGTTGTTTAAGTGTTTTAATACTAATTTAAAATTCAATTCTAGTAGTGCGATCAAATAGTACAAATAGTTGTGAAAAAATTGTCATTGGCCAAGAGTGGTTAGTGAAAGCGTGGTGTGGGTGTACATGAGACCATTGAACCTGGTGCGAAACTTGTTGACATTGTCTTTAGACTATATTCGAGCTTAGCTTCTACGAATGGTACCTGAGTTAGGTACATTTGACTTTTAGTTTATTACATTACTTACATTTAAGAAAAGATACAACTGAGTATGTTTAGAATAATTTACAACTTTATTTATTCATTTTTATGCGAGATATTTTTCGTGGTACTCCTTCTAGACACGTTAGTTTTTCTGTAGATCTTAATGAAGCGTATGAAAATTAAAATTAATTGTCAGAAGTTAGATAGTTAAATAACAATATTTATACTCTGGATCCAAATGTAGCCTCAAAAATGTAGCATATTTTGTAGACGCGATTTCAAAGAACATAACAACATCTATAAAACAAAATTAAATCTCGATTATCAAGGCCAAATTTACAAAATAGCAATTTGTTTCTAATTATCGATATTAATTTTCAAATTAATTTTTCAAAATTTGACTCATAATCAAATCAGATTTTCAGTATAAGACGAAACGTGTACAATACGTCAAAATTTTTTTATTGAAATAAAAAATAATTCAACTCAATTCATCACATAAATAAACAATTTCTTAAATAAAAAATTTAAAAGTTAAGGTGTATTTAACGACTAGAAACGAACATGGCAAAGTTTAGAGGTTGGTATTTTGAAAATAAAATTGAAATTGACAAGGTGGTGACTTAAACTTCCCCTGATTACACATATACTATACTTTTCTATACTATACTATACTATACTACATTATACTATGATAGATTATCCTATACTATACTATTTTTATAGTATATGTAGTATATTATATATAGTATATGTAGTACATCATATATAGTATATGTAGTACATCATATGTAGTATATTATATATGTTATACTATAATATAGTATAATATGGTATAGTATAGTACAATATAGTATAGTATAGTACAGTATAGTATAGCATAAAAGAATGCTCGATATCGATCGCAAAAATTAATTTATTCAAAACAATTCATTAATCGCATTTATATACATCTACAGGCTAGTTCCATTATTCAAATTGTTCTTAATTTCTCATATAAGCATTCATTTTCTCTTTTCTTGTTCTTGATACCCAGTTCTACTCTCCTTGCTGCCAGGGAAAATATGTGGTACTAGCATTACATGACCGTACATGAGAGGCTTGGACATTATTTGTTTGAAATAGTTATACGGGAAACAATGATATTTGAAGTGTTCAATTACTTTATTCTACTTTAGTATTATCAAAGTAAAGTTCGCTTCGTTTTAGATCACTTGTATAATTACTTATGAAATTTTATACTGTCTTTTACAATTTTATATAATTTTATACAATTTTATATAATTATTCATATAATTTTATATAATTATTCATATAATTTTATATAATTTAACATCGTATTACATTTTTTTTCACTGCTTTTTCATTTACATTTGACATTATACTTTTTTTAGAAATTACAGATGTGTTTGATGGCTCATAAAATCTTTTTCAAATTTTATGTGTGCAGATATTGTATTATTTTATCAACGTTGTGATGTAATAGAATAATTCAATTAGATTGTCTTCAGTCGATGGATTAATATCCCCTATCTATATATTTGTCCTTCATTAAATAGCATGCAGAAATATTATATCTTATTACTATTTTTATTACTTATTACTATTACTATTACTATTTCAAATGATGTCAAAATATATCAGAGTATACTATTAAATCATTCCAAACTATGCTAAAGTATATCACACTATGTCAAACTATAATATTTTGAATTAGTAATGTCACCGTGTACAAAATTGAGAAATATCAAACTCAACTGGATTTTCCAAATTCCAATATCTATATTAAAATTATGATTAAAATTGCTTGCATAGTTATTAAATGATGATTACTAATCGTTACGCCGGATATTTACAAAAATTAAAATACCTGCAAATGTTAAGAGTAGCATTTAAGTTAAGTAACAATTAAGTTAAGTAACAATTAAGTTAATCAACAATTAAGTTAAGTAACAAGTAAGTTAAATAACAATTAAGTTGAGCAACAATTAAGTTAAACAACATTATGGTGCCAGAAAAATGGCATGCGAAATGATGTATAATAATGAGAATTCGCATAAAGATATACGAAGTCCGGTCACGAGTCTGAAATCCGATCGACTAAGGCCAAGTATGGACCAGGAATTGCGGGTGTTGGGTGTGCTCCGCGTTTCTATTTTCGAGCGGGAATATTTTTATCCGACAGTGCTGTAAAGTCTGTATGTACAATACGCTTCATCTCCATCGCGCCTCTCCCCTAATATCTTTTTCTATTTCTCGTTTCCGTTCGTTCGCGAGTTACTGTCTCTGGCACAAAGGGCGGCAAATTACAAATGTTTTCGATCGACTTGCACCCTTCGCCACACCGTCAAATCATAGGAAATTATCGAACAGTTAAAATCTTATTTAAGTAAAGACAGTTTAAATTTTATTTAACAGTGTACATGTTATTCCGTAATTTGCGTTCGAATAAGATGAAATATTGCATTAATATTTTTCACGACTTTCCAAACACTTTTAAACATATTTATATGGTTATTACTAGACTGCGAAATTTTATGCAAAATACAAATCGCCTATATTATATGCAAGATACAGATGATTTTATTGAGTTGTAAATAATGCAATAATATCTTTAAATTCTTTATTTGATCTACTAATTTTTGTTATAAATGCATAAAATCCGCAGTTTAACTATTACTGTTACTAGTATATGTATACAGTTTCTCACTGAAATATTCAGACATTATTAAAGCGAAATGTATCTTTTAAGAAATTGAAGCAAATAACCTGCATTTTTTCAGATTCAAATTAGATTTTATGGCAATTTATCATTTTTAAATATTTATAAGTCTTTTTTACATTGATTTTAAAATGTAATGTTTTTTTAAATTACATAAAATGTAAGAAATATCAATCAACAGATCATTTAGTTCTGGAGTTAGAAATTCTATTTTTAAATTTCTTTAATTGGAATATTATAAATAAAATTATTAACAGTCATTTCCATTAAATGTTTTAGAAGTTGTTCTATTTTAAGAGATGTCCGAATACTATAATGTGTAACAGTATACATTCTACAGAATTGATCTATACATATATAAATAATAATAAATAAATAATAAATAATAATAGTAAATACTAAATAAAAATGTTAATTCCAAGAAACATAAAATAAACGAAGAAAGTCTTACTTCTGTTGACAATTATTATAAATTGAAAATAATGTAACTATGTAGGAAAATAATAAATCTCCGTAAATTCTTTCAATAGCATTAATACTTTTCTATTTCACTTACGTATTTGCTTTCACTATGAATGCACAAAATCCGCAATCTAGCGATTACTTTTAAAATTTGTTACATCACTGTAGATCGATTTCACCTACACATATAGCTGATATCCAACGTTGCGGAGAAATAATTGTGAATCGCTGGAAACAGTTCTCTGATCAATTCATCATTATTATATCATTCGTTAAATTTATCCCCCTTTGATGTACATCTACAGAATGTTAGGGGATCGCGTGGTGTTCACGGCATTGAATATGCAGTTTCTCTCTTGTTACTATTTGTGGAGTCCTCAATGCACGACTGTTGCAAATTACGCGCCAATGAGATCCCCAAAGATTACAGAACTTACAGACTTACGGGTTATCTTTAAGATTCGACGGCGGACTTAGGGTCCATTCGGACCCAGACTGGAAAGATTGATATCCGATGTCAAGTTCTCGACAACTAATTTCAATCTTCACATGTTTCACCAAAACCTATAGAAAAACTGACATATCTATAATAGAAGGAATACCATAAAAAATACGTTAAACAAAATTAATAAATAAAAAGATAAATGATCGTGAGTATACTCAGTTATATTTTATCAGAAAAATCAAGGGTTAACTGAAACCTGGATACTCGACACCGTATTTACTCATACGAGAAATTGTTTTCTCAAAATTATTGTTGTTGGTAGTAGTATACTGCGGATTTTTCTGCAAAATAAAAATTGTCTTCACTAATTACAGTATTTAGAAATTGCTTTCATTAATTACAATATTTATTTCTCTTTTTAAGTTAGTTAGACATTTTTTGGACACTCTGTATATCTCAACTCGCACATGATTCTTTTTACTGTACTATTATGTCTTATTATATATATTATCTATTATAATTGTAGGTATTGTATTTGATCCCATTATACTACCTATTATATTGTATGTATTCTGTTATATTGTATGGCATTATACTACCTATTATATCGTACGTATTGTCTTATATTGAATAATGTCCTATTATATTCCTTAATATATTATATGTATTGTATTATATCCTATTACATTACCTATTATATAACATTGTATATCACATTACGGTAACTTATGTTACACTGTACACTATATTCTACTACATACTTTTCTAAAAATTGAGTAGCAATTGAAATTATTTAATAGCGTTTTAAAAATAATACATTTACACACAATACGGCAAAAGATGATATAAACTAAACTAAGAAGGTAAAAAGAATTTAAAAGTAAACAATGTATAGATTATGAATTATAATATTATTTCTTATCCATGAAAATTATTAAAGAAAGAATGAATTCACAGTCTATTTGTAACCAGTATAATAATAATGTTTTAGCATTTTATTAAGTAAAATAGTTACTGAATAAAAATAGTGTCACTAGGATAGATGTCCTAATTTTCGTGCCTACGGATGAAAAACGTGTAGAAAAAAAAGTTTTATGTATACATTGATACTTGCTCTTGAATCTAATAAGTTCATAGGTAAATATAATAAAAAATATAGATCATCAATTTATGTATAAAACTTTTCTTTTTCAACACGTTTTTCATCTGGGGGCATGAAAATTGAGACAAGCGCGGGAACTGGGACATCTATCCTACTCAAATTCATGCTAATTATTGCGTAAAGCTCATTAATTCAACTATTTGTAGATTAAAGTATATTTTTGAAAATTTCTAAATATATACTTTTATAATCTCACAATGTTCCCAATATTGAATACTCAAATTTATTTACTAATTCCATAAAAATTAACATCAAGTGTCTGTATTTGCTCTATTAATAGAACTTAAGATCTCGATTACCAGTTTAATTTTAAGCATTAAGTCAGTGCATTACTAATAATGGCGACTTTGATAGATTATAACTTTATTGAATATTAAATAAGTTACTTCCAAGCAAATAGATAGTAAACGAATTTGAAAATGACATAGTGACATGCAATCTACACATATTTATTAGAAAAATCATTTGAAGCAATGAAGTTGACAGCTGTGCGTTGCACTGCTAATCGAGAGAAGTCGGCGGTCGGATCGATATTCGGGTTTCTAAATAACGGGGTTGCTGATAAGAAGAAGAAGAAGATCAGATTGGCTCGAGGCGTCAAAGAGGCTTGACGTGTTATCAACCAGTTATATTAATAAGCGTTGTATTGCATTTTCTATTTGTTAAAATCTGTTCTCCATAGAGGCGGAAGCACGAGTTTCGCAACAATACGTACAGTGGAGTAGAAAGTATTTCTTAATTCTTTGATCATGCCAACCAATTGCAATTTTCTAAAATAATCCAGCGTACCAAAAACAATTTAGACCGCTTCTTCCAATTAAGCGAGAGTTGCCATAATCGTACCACTTAAGCAAATTAAAAAACGTGTAAAACTAGTAAACATATTTATAAATGTAATTGTTTAGAGTAATATGATGATATGTTATTTAAACATTCTTAATCTTTAGAAATGTGTGAAAAGTGTTACTGTTAACTTGAATTTCAATTGTCAGAAAGGTTGAAAAAGTACGGTTTTGGCAAACTGTATCCTAAATCGTACCTCTGTTATTACTATTATAATACCTAATTACACGGTTTAAAAAGTGTACCGCTGAAGGTGAAAAGTGGACTATGGTCATTTATAAAATGATTTCAGTTTCATTTATATATTTATTTATTAAAGGAACGAATACTTATCAGAAATCAAATACATCGAGGACAATAATAAAGTTTGGTGTTTTTTGGTACGATTGAACATGCTTCGTGTACCCAAATCGAACATTTCAAACGTTCAAATCATATCCTCGAGGCGAACTTCTTCGCATAAATTGCAGAACCAGTTTTCTCCATTGACCGATACCAATGCAATTTGGTAAACTTCGTAACAATACGATTTAGGCAACTTGCTCGCTGCTTCAAAAAATGCGATTATCTAATCTCAAAATAAATTTTAACATGCTTTTAGAATTCTCATAAGTATTGCACGTAATCTAAGCTAATATTAGCATAAAAATAAATACGATTATAATATTACTAAAATAGATAATGCGTATTTAACACGTTCTTGCGCACCCTACAATGTTAAGAATTGTTATGATTGACTGAACTTTTAAGGGATGTCGCTAATTGCCGCCACAAATTAATCTTAAGTGAATTTTAAATGGAGTACGATTTTTAATAAACTGATACGATAATGGCAACTTCTCCCTATAAAAACGTTATTCTGTTGAAAAAGGTGTACAAATACTTTTTACACCTGCTGTATGTGTTTACACAGTTTTTCTCATTAGCACATTATCTACCGGCGATGATTTTAGAATTTTTGAAAGTTTGCGCTTTACAATGAAAAAACTTTTTAACGAATTGATCGATGGGAACAGCAATTTTCAACTATTTCAACTATTTGTTCAACTGTTCTTCAACTATTGGTATCGCAGAATAATTGAAAATCCTATCGGTAGGTTTCCGGTACATAAAGTGTTAAATAGAAACGGTGGAAATCGAGCATGAAGCCGATCGATACTTACGAAAATAAATCATACCAGACTGTTTAACAACGTGGAACTATCGATATCTATTCCGCACTGCACATTTACGAGCGTTTCCGCGGCGGAGCTCCCGGTTCTCTTATTACCGCGTTTATTATTACGCGCGAAGAACGCGGGAGTGCCGCGAACTATTTATACATCGAGCATCGACGTTTTGACACGCCGAGAAGAACATTATTAACAAATTATACGAGTCAGGTGCATAAAGGTGAAGCCGAAAGCATTCCTGTTGCGATCCGTCTTCTTGCGAATTCCAAACTGCGTTCCGCTTTTTTATTCAGCCAGGAAACCTTGGACGCGCCCACGCGATTCCTACGGTGTGACACCATAGCACGATTACTATCAGATTTTAGTAGTTTTCGATATCGTCGCGTTTAGTGACGGACTAAACCGTTCATACGTGTATTAACACTAGCCCTACTGTGATCTAAAAGCGACTAACAAAAATTACCTCGTAAGAATTGCAAAATAGAATTTATTCAAATTTTTTACAATGTTTGTAATAGTATGCGCCTGAATAAAGAAATATATTCAACAATTTCTAACGGAAGCAGCTTTATTACTTCAATAATTATACAATCGGAAATGTGAAACCGAAATTTAATCGGCGATGATGGCATTAGTGTTAAAACGTGATAACTTTATTAAAACTGAACTAGATAACTCGAATCTTTTTTTATGTTAGAGCGACTGTACGATGATCAAAATGTTTTCTTTTAATTTTGGTATGATTTGGGATAACAAAGGAAAGATAAAAAGACTTTCGTTTTTCAATTCTTTTATCTGAGCCTACAACGAAAATGTGTAAAATGCGTTTTGTGTATCTTGGTAACTTATGCGGATTTTATGCATTTGTGACAAAAATGAGCAGGTGAAATACAAAACAGTCACTCTGTTAGACAAATTTAATCACCAGATTACATTATTTACAACGTATTAAAATTATTCAAGACAAGAAAATTGTAAATTGCAGTTTTTTGCAACATATTGCCGGTGGTGCACATGTTGCGTGAACCACGCTGTATAATATCGCAGTTAAGTTTCGAAAGTAACGCTGTGGTTACAATCTGAGTAGAAATTAGACCTAAGTATGGAAACGATGTAGATAAAATTTCAAGCGAATCGAACCATATTTGTAGAAATTATGGAATATTCGCTACAAATATTCATCGTAGTACGTCGAAACGGGGTCACAAAAGTATTCGGCATCTTTGCAATGTATGTTTCACAACTTTTGTAGAGATTATCCGAGCCACTTCACATTCTGTATATGTGGCTTAAGGTAAATTTAAGTCTTTAATAGCGATCGTTCGAGTATCTTTGCGGGTCTGTTACATTATGTATATATTTGCAATTGAGGTTTCATAATTTCCACGAACATTATCCCATCCACTTTAAAATTTGTAACGTTCCGATACATACTCGCATCTTGCAGCAGGTAGAACATTATTTTGCAGTATTTAACATTCATACTTTGCCCGTTGACTTTTTTATTATAAATAAGAATTAACGATGGCAAGAACGTGTAACCTATGATTTTTATCAGTAACCAAAAATGATCGTAATAAATTGATATAATATATTGATAGAGAGTGAAAAGACGAATCCAACAAATAGAATGATTGTACACTTTCAATTGATTAACCCCGAGATATTTGCGTCTGAAAGTTAACTACTTAATAATTCAGACGCTGGTATCTCGATGTTAAATGACCGAAAGTATATGTTCATTAGATTCGTTGAATTCGTTTTTAATTGTTCTACAAGAAAATTAATAACAATATACAGGGTGTCGTATATAACAATTCTCTCTTTCTTCATCTTAATCTTCTGTCCGTTACTGTATTTTAGAAAATTAAAGCAATTTGTATAACCATTAATTGTATATTCTTTAGAAGAATATTCTTTAGAATATTCTTAGAACCATTCTTTAATATTTAGTAATGACTACGCTTTATTTGAGTGAAGATCAATTTTTTATCAATGACTTTTTTCCTACCAAATTTTTGACATAACGAAGTCTCACGCGTCGATTGTATATCTTCTCTCGTCTCAGAAAAACGATTGCGAACCGTTCCTCAGATTTTTCGTAGCCAGTAGAATTATTGTCGGCAGCCGTCAGAATCATTAATCGAACGTGCATGATTTTTCCAGGGGGCACTATGCAGACCGAGGAAGTCGTGTCTCGTGCACAATCATCTGGTGTAGACGGTAGCCCGACAGACAGCAGCACGTTGCAGCATCATCTGCATCACTCGACACGTATAAAGTGTCCGTTGCCACCTCTGCTCCATATGGCGGTCAAGCAGGAGCCTCAGGAGGAGGAGGAACGAAGTCGTGACACGAATGCGTTGAGGTGAGGTTACGATTATGCTAATTGACCCTCTTCCCATCTGTTTGGTCCATCTCAGATTCTAAAGCCACGTGTCCACTTCAGTTAAAGTCTTTTTAACGTCACTGTGGCTCTTTTTCTTGCTCAAGATATTCACTTTCTTGAAAATGTTTAACGAGTTTTTTTAAAAAATAATACTATGAATATAATTGGTTACAGTGTATGATACTCTATCTCGTGGTTTCATGATTAAACTACTATACATAAGGAACCATAAGTACAGTAGCGATCATAAAATTTAAAACGATGACTTTTAAACTGTTGCTTATTTGTTTAGTTTGTTTTGTTTTGAAATCTACAAACGTATGTTTCAATTTCTTAACTTGAAATACAGAGTTGTGAAATTTGATCAAAAGTTCTGAATATTTGGTGTTGTATTATGGTCTGAATTATGGTGTTCGGGAATAAAAAAATGTCGTAATTGCTTTTGATGTTCTTGTACAGCGTGCAAAGCCGAGTTCAATGAGTATAAAGACCGAACTATTGCGATCATTTAATTGTGAGATATTTATTTGAATAGTTTTTTGATAAATTATTTTCATTTAATTTTAAATAGAATCAACATACGTATTTTGATCGAGCGTGAAAAGACGAATCCGACGAATATAATGATTCTATATTTCCAATTCTTTAACTTGGAGATATTTGTGTCTGATAGTTGACTACTTAATATTTCACATGCAAGTATCTTGAAATTAAATGCTCGAAAATATATGTTCATTATACTCGTTGGATTCGTCTTCGAATGCGCTACCAGAACGTCGATAACAATATATACCGTGTTGTATAAAAATTTCTCCCTAATCTTTCTTTTCATCTTAATTTTTTTGTCGTCTACTGTATATTAGGAAATTGAAGCAATTTATTGAATTAAAGAGAACTTTATTGAACGAGGGACATTTTCGAATACAAATTAAAATATTTAATGTTTATCATGTCAGAATTGTAACCCTTGCATGTATACTAATGATTCGATGTAATAATTAGACTATAGATTATATAGATAGAATATATAGACAGACTATAGACAGAAACCATCAAACAGATTAAGAGAACTCGAGGGTGTCACTATATTAGTTACAACATATCGAAGTCATTAAAACAAGGAAATCTATTTGGCTCCTGTTTGATGCAATTAATGCAAACAATTTTCATTTTGTATAAAGATCTTCATTCTAATAATAATGAATTTGATACTAATTCCTTTATTTATCAACACATGTTCCCCTGGGCTTATAGAGTCGCCCAGGGGTCGCTACATATAGATCGCATTACGCGCGCGCTAAAATTCAAATAGATGAATTTTATTAAATATATGAATGGTCTACAATTTATTTTAATGTAATAAGTAAGTACGCTAATCTAACTCAGTTTTACAATAAAAGAATTGATGCATAAAGTACAACTGTAGTATATTAAATAACAGAGATATTGTTCAAAAAATGAGATAAAATAACTTTTACAATAGCAAAGTTGCCATGTATAATAAATTTTTAAATCAAAACTTCATTCTTCTGTTATCAAATGCTAGGAATGAAAATAAATCTAGGTCAGGTCATTCCAAATCTAAGGTTTTAGTTTCGTTAACATAAAGATAAAGTAAAAGTTAATCTAAATATAGAGGAAATAAAAACTATTTATTTCTATAGTTATGGAAGATATTAACATTTAGCTATAAATTCGAAATAGTTTCTCTGACTCACATTGTTTCCATTTTATATGATTTTACTTTTGCCTCATCATAATGAATTTTTATTATGAATTAAAATTGTAATAGATTCTTAATTGGAATCAAATAACTGCTACACCTTCAACGGTTCTTTTAAATGTGAACAAATTTGATGATGCACAAATTATTTTGGAACGAGGCATAACAAGTTATTATAGTACTATCTCCAAATCATCACTGCAATGCGAAGTATTAATAACAGCGTAGTAGTTAATAAATTTTCGAGTTCGAGTATATGCAACAGTTTAAATTATACGTAGAGTAATTAACATTACCTTTTATCAAAGAAAAAGTATTCTTACAAGTTTCTTCTAATCGCTGATTTTATGTTCGACAGTCCGCAAGAAGATGCTGACTCCTCTCCGACGTCCATCGACAGCAAACACGGCCATGGGCACGATGCAGGGCATCATCAGATGCAGGAGATGGAGGAGAACCCGGGGCACACGGTTTCGGATCTCAATAACAAAGGAAAACCAAGGTAAGTTGTTTCTCGTGTCTAATTATCTGCTTACGATTAGCACATTTCCATTCCAAGGTGATCACCATTGTTCGATACATCGACATTTATTCCCACTTAATTTTAAATACACTTGCCGATAAAAGCTTAGAAACATGTTACACAGATGTATATTCTTGGATGTAGTAAACGTTCTTAACATAGGACAAAAATTTGTACTACATCAACAAAAATATTCTACTTCTATATAATTTCTTAATTTTTTACTTTATTTATTTATTTTTTAATTTTTAATTTTATTTATTTATTTATTAATGTTTTATTTTATTTAGATATTTACTATGTAATCATTTTATATAATCCCTTTATGAGACTGAAGCTAATTCTTTTAATGAACCTTATCCTTTAGTTATGAATGTATTATATATTAATAGGCTAATTAAATAACTCAGTTGTATCTGAAGGAAGTTTGAATAATAATTTTAAGGATTTTAAATAATAATAAATAATGATTATAATTTTAGAAGGTTAGTAATAATTAATTTTTTAAATAAATAATTTTAGGAGAAGTTGTTGCATTATGTTAGCCTAAATAATTTGTTCTTTTATGTCAACTGCTGTTCTTAAGCTGTTGATCTGTAATATTAGAAGAACTATTAGAAAATTATCGGTAAATAAAGTTCATGTCAGGTATCGTAATTGTAACGGATCCAAATTATTATTATAATAAATTGTGTGAGTGAACTAACGTTGTATTGGTTTCCTACACTCTTAGTAATCGAAATACATTATGTAAAAATAGTCCACGGAATTTGTAAATGAAACACGAACTACTTAACATTATTTTTATCGATACTTTGTATTATACAATTTACCGAATTAATTTTGCGATGACTATAACAAAAGTCGGGAAGCGATTACATAGAAAGCATAGAACGTAAATGATAATTATTATTAAAAATGATTAAAAGATGTCCTTCAACCCTGTTGGTAAAAATAGTATTAGATTAAATTCTCCCAAATTGTCCCTCAGCTCCGAAACAAAAATGGACAACTTGGGAAGATACGATTACTCGAGCCTCGCAGCTCGATTTTGTAGACGTCGATAATCGGACATTTATTACATTGCTACATGATGTGGTTTCTATTTCATTAATGGTGGCTGTAATATTGTTTCTTAGCTCTCCAATCGTTTGTAGTTTATTGACATAAGCTTTAAAAAACACCATACGAACAAATCTAACGGATTTTTTAAACAGGCCCATTTAAATCTAACGGATTATAATAATTTTCTACAATCTGTACACGTTACTGCATAGTGTAGGAATTGATAACAAATAACAATGAAACCGTTAAGCAGTGCCATCTGTTGAAAGATGTGACACTCAATTTGAATAATCTTACGTAACTTCATTCTCTAAACTCATGCAAGATAAGCAAGTTTGCACAACTGATGTCCTTCTCAAAACGCATTGTCATCCTTGCTGAAAATCCTCTTGGTTAACTGTAGAAATACAGCAAAAGATGCTTGAGAGGCCAACGATAGCAAACATGTGCTACTCGAACAGCCACGAATCAGTGGAATCGGTTTCACTTTTTCCATCAGCGTTTAGAAGCTTTCGACCGACACGTTTGCTCCGCTAACGACCCTTTCATCGAGAAACTCGCTTTGGAGAGCACTGCGGAGACGCTGGCCTGAAGAGCGAAGAGGAATAAACCGTGAACTGGTTCGCCGCGTGTGCGCTCGGGCTCTGGAAAAATGATTTCTTAGGCACGTCATTGAAATGCCTCGGGTCGATTACCGTTATTGAATTTCATTAGAAGCATCGCCGTGGCTGGAAGAGGATCGCGGGGCTTGTGTTCTATGCAAACGGGCCGAAGTGCCGGCGTGTAAAACTATATAAGCGGCCGAGGTGTGGTTCGGAATGCAGTTGCACGGAAAGCTGCGCTAGGGTCCCGCCTATCGGCGACCCGCAATTATTATTGCTAATAGCGATGCAGCTGAGATCTACTTTCACACTTCGAACGTCTTTATGGCTGCGGCGCATCTGCTCGTTCTACCCTCGGACAGAATTATGAGCGGGTTCTTTATGCGTTTATGGCCTGCGCAAACTTGTAAATTATGGGGAAATATGTGTGTTAATGAACATCTACATTATATGACTTGTTCCTTTTTATTAGTTGATTTCAGGTTGCGTCGGCCCATAGGTCATTGGTAGCCTGGCGATTCTGTTATGAGAATTACGACGTCTTAATAATAATTAGCATTTCTAGTTGATTTCACGCAGAAACCGTCGTTTTTAAACTTCTTACAGTTTTCGAAACTTTTGGAGTTTCTTCAAATTTTCGATTTATAGATATTCGTATTAAATTCGATAGAACATGTTAATATCTAGCGATTGCATTTTGTTTCATTCGAAAAGAGCGATTTAGAAGGGTTCACAACGTTTGTAGCATTTTTCAGTGTTTTTTGTTAATAACTTGTAAACAAAGCCCCATATTGCATTTTCGCTAAGGAAAAAGTTACTTCAAATGACCCCAGGAATCGCGCATTTCTCGGAAGTGCCATAGTTTTGGCACACCCTGTATTGTTTAGTAAAAACCCAAGACAGGGAAAGATTCGGTTTGCTTAGATGAAAGTATCTTATGATACAAATAGAATGGAAATATCATCGATGTCTGTTAAAAAGCTTCTTTTGTTATTCTTCCGCTGTTTAGTCACTGACAACCATATTATTTTTTACTTAGCACCAGATATAACGTTTAATTATTTCATTAACAATTTCAACAAATTAAGAATAGTACATCGTTAGTTGCAATTATTTTAATTCAATTGCTCCTATTTGCTTGCTTCATAAATGCATAAAATTCGTAGTCTAATGACAATTAAAAACGTTATAAATAAAAGATGAACACTTATACTATGTCACTTAACAGGTCACATAAATTAATGTGAGTATTTTTCCACGAGGTGGTACACATCGGATATATGTATAAAGGTTAAATTCATATTTTTAGATTCTTAGTTACCGATTTTTAGTCATGACTGGCTTAATATTTATTTCTAGATAATCACAAACTGTATCGACGAGATCATCCGTTTATATGTACAAAATTTTAGTTAACCTAGACATTTCTCATTACTAAATAGGAACGGATTTTAAATCGTAGTTATTCAGAGTTGGTCTAAGAAAGAAAATGATATATTGAAGAACATTAATGGAAAAAGAATCAGTGTAAAAGTAAAACACGTAGATCGACCATTAAGAACATAATTTAACAAGGAGGATTATTTACTGTTACAATTGAATTATTTATCAATAAAATTTATAATTATTTACTAAATGTAGTGCCAATTTTGTTTTACTTTTGATTCTGTGCATGAAGCAGACATGTGTAAAACTAAACTCCATTTTTGCTTAAACTGTTTCATTAAAATCTATGAAAAGACATTTTTAAAATGTATGTAAATTATAAAATATTATTTCTTACATTTCTCAGCGATAGATAGATAATGTTTATAGCGTTAATAACGTGTATAGTATAATTTACATAATATTACATAATATGTATTTTTGAAAGAATTTTTACTTTGTGGTAGCAACTGCATCTATAGAAGTTATATGTGCGCAGAAAGTTCACTTTTTATTTAAAAAATTTGATAGGAAATATCACATTTACTGAATAATAAATGGTTATAAATTACAAAGTGGTTTCTGAGATACAAATTCAGAATATCCGCCTGTTTCTTTAAACACAAATTAGAGGGGTCAACGCTTTATAAATAAGTACGAAACTGGCCCTTCCAACGAAACTCCAGTCTTCGTCCTTCATTCTTCAACAAAAACTCTATACATCGATTTCAAAAATACATCGATTCCTCACGTCTTACTCAGTCACACCTAATAACGAACATATTTCGTGTCTCTGTTCCAGTCGTGGTCGCAGGAAGTCCCGCTGGAAGCTAAAGTTCCACCACCAAGCACTGCCTCCGGAGTACCTAGACCACTACGAGGCCTCTCTTGCTCAAGAAGCTTTAAACACGTCGCCAACGCACATAGCAGAGCCGACAGTCCCCAGCCCAGCACCGACAAGCTCAACCTCGACGCCCAGTCCGATCGCGGACGTGCACGGATGGCTGCAGCGCATCGCAGCGATGCAGCAGGAGCTCTGCCCTCAGCTTCCGCCTCCGCGATGCCCCACTTCAGGCTCCAGCCAACCAGGAGGCTCGAGGCGGTCGGTGATCACGTCGACCACCTCCCACTCGCTGAACGCAGCGCACCACGCCCACAGTCCACAGTCTCAGGCGTCCAGTCGGCCGCCAATGAAATATTCGGATCTACCCTACATGGGCGAGATCACTTTGGACAACAGCAAGCCGCGAAGAGGTCGCAAGCCGAAGAAAGCGGACATCTGTCACCTGATTTACAAGAACTATGGCACGATCTTGCCCGGCACACCTGGCCACGAAGAGAAGAGGCTGTCGCCCAGAGAGAAGCTTGACTGCCGCGAGAGAGTGTCGCCACAGATCCCTTTCCAGCGAACAGATGTACAAAACAGGATCAGCAGCCTGCTAGAGAAAAGACTCACGCAGGAATCCCGCCGTAGTTTCGGTCTCATAGACAAGGAACAAGACGAGCCGCTGAATCTGTGCATCAGAGACTTGAACCAGCTGAAAATCAGACTGCTAAGAAAGCACGGCAACGTGTACGAATCAGGCCAGGTGAAGAGCGAGACTTCCAGCGACGGCGAGGAGGTCGAGTGCATAGGCTCCTCCTTCCCGGAGCCAGGTTACCGCCCACTGGACGCAATCTGCCGCGGAGGGGGCACCGTGAACCACAACAACAACATAATCGATCCCATGCTCGGCACCAATCCTGGATTCGTCTATTGGCCTAACGCTGGCGTGTTCATCCACCCCATGGCGCTACAGTCACAGCTATTGTACTACCAGAAGATGACCCAGAACGACAAATGCTACCCCAGAATGGTGGAACAGCCCGGAAAAGAACAGAAGATCATCCCGAAATCGCTGTATTCGATGATGGAGACCAAGAGCCCACCTTTGTCCACACCCGTGACCACGCCTCTAGCTACGCCTCCCGCCCAGACCATGCCACAGGCCGTCCAAGCCCCGCCTCCGTTGTCTCCAAGGCCAAAGAGGAACGTCGTAGGTCAGAACCAGAGCCAGCCCACGAAGCGGAAGCGTTCAGCGATTTTCATCCCGCCCATGCCCACAGAAAACAATAACAACCCTGCGACAGAGGTCAGCATCTGCAAGTTCAAGTTCACAGGCGGAGCTAAGCCCAGTCTCCAAGAGAAGAAGAGCCTTTCAGTTGACTCTGGAGGCAACTTCAGGTATTACAGTGGGACGGGCGATAAAAGTATGAGGGGTTACGAGTTCTTCCCGCGGGAGGCGTTGCAGCAGTCCGCTGGTCAGTCCGGCTCTTCGACCGGGGCGTTCCTGAACGCTGCGGGAGAGAGGATACAGCCAGCCCCTTGCCAGAGGACCGCCCAGGAGGAGGGTCGCAGGAAGAGGAAAACCAGGAAGTCTCTGCAGAGGGAAAAACTCGAGCAGACGTTCAAGGAGAAGGGCTTCTTGATACAGACCCAACAGCTGGAATCTGCAGAGGGCGCCACTTACTGCAAGTTCAGACAGCTCAGAAAGTTCACTAGGTATCTGTTTAGGAGCTGGAAGGACTATCTGCCCGGCAATGTGAGGGAGTTGACGGGAGTGACGGATAGCGAGATGGCTGATGCAGAAACGGAGGGGGATTCTAGTGTGCTCGCGTCGCCTCTCGCGCATCCGAATATGGTTGATGTGGCGTCTGGGTTTGTCGAGGACCATCGCGCACTGCCGTTGACGTGAGACTGGCATGTTGTCATCTTTGGGAGAGTTTGTGTTCGTTTATGGGTGCTGGGTGTGAGTTGAGAGGAGGTGTTGACGAGTTGTGGAGTGAGAGAATCGGACGTTGGCACGTTTAATGGAAAGAGGGTCTTTCGCATTGGAGGATTCAGGTGGTAGCAGTGTCTTGGAAGATGGTCCTTATGGGTTTTGGTGGGGGTTTCGTGCGTTTGATAGCTTTCGCGGAGGAGTTGCTAGAATGATTTGGTAAGTGAGGTAAGATTTTTAAAGATTGATGGAGACTTTAGGAATTAGTAAAACGGGAAAGAAAGGGTTCTGAAGTTTTTTCAAGTAACATTTGGAGATTTTATTTAAAATTTGTAGATATTTTTCATCGCAAAATTTTAATAAAGAAATATGAAAAATGAAATGTTAACAATTTGAAAGGAGTATTTTATGTTTAGTATAATAATTAACTCGTGACATTGCCATTTTGAGTATATTTGGAATTTTCTATGAAACTCAAAATCAAAATTTTCTTTCAATAAATGTTCGAATATCTGAAAATACACGTCTTGAACTACTAACAGTTATTTTGCACAATTCGAAAACTTAATAAACGAAGAGAATCTTAGCGGTTCTATTCTAATGTAAGAGAAGTTTAATCATTATTTTTTAAATAATGGTTTCGAAATAAATTGTTGTATTATATTAATCCAAATAATTTGTTGGATTATCGCTGAAATTATTGTCGCTTTTGAACAATTTGTTTAAACATTTTCAACTGTTGATCCTCGACTTTGAAAGGACTATTAGAAAACTGCTGGTAGTTGTCGTTCACTGGACAAGTCGCATATTAATCGAAAAATTGCACATCTTTTGGGTACCTAATACTACAGAATATTCAAATGTAAAAAATGGAATACAACAGTAGAACTACCAAACAGAAACATTGGTATCGCTGCCACTATACTACGTTTAACAAGAACTGGGGTTACAGCTGACAAGGAAGGGTTTTTAGGTGTCCGCCCCCGACAACTTTGATTTTTATACATGTTATAGAGGACCAAAATATAAGGGACACATACTTCTTTATACAGGTTCAATTTCGTATTTACTGTGAGGTACCACCCCTCGAAGTTGATGAGATGAAATACGAAAAATCGTTCAACGTTAGTTGAAGGTTGTTAGTCACCCTTGACACGGGTTAATCTAACCATAATTATTCCAATGCACATTTAAAAGACTTGAAACCTGCAAGAAGTTTATATAATCTTTAAGAAATCTTTGATTTCATTGCAACAAATTACTCTGCGATAACAAATTAGTAGATGTATGACCTCCCACTTTCACTGAGGGGTCAACCACAGTTGTCGTGAAGCACATTTGCCTTAATAGGAGCCTATCAAATTCAAGTGAAGATTACTTCTTCAAAATTGTGTTCTAAATAATATTAAAAATAATATTATATTAATATTATGTTAGAATAATGTTAAGAATAATATTATTTAAAAAATACGTATTAAATTATTTTTAAAAGTGCAAATTGATATTAAAAGTGTAAGAAACAAAAAAACGTGAGGTTATTAATTATCGATGAAGTAACACATGTTATCTTTTTACCTTTTTATCTTTTTTATTTTTGGAACGATTTAAAATTACGCCATATTTCTGACAACATACATGTATTCTCTTTTGCGAGACCATGTTCTTTAGTCGCGTTAAGTACTTGACGCGTTAACAGAAGTGATTCCGCTAGTGCAGTGATAAAAAAATTATTATTAATCCGATAAATTTGTTGAATTTGTTATTAACAACATTCAATACAATATACTTGATGGAAACTCTCATAGCAAGGGCAGAAAAGTTGAAGAAGTCTATAGAGAAAATTTTGCTTGGCAGCATATTTGACAGATATTTCGGAAGAGTTTTCGTTAGACTTTCTGGATCAATTTAAAGAGAGTGAAATTAAAACTACTCATGAAAATGATAATGACGACAATTGGTCTGAAGACCAACTACTCTATTATTTAAGTTTTATTCTGAATTGTTTGCAGGACGTAATGTATAAAATGATACATTTTAAATGTATATTGCAAATCTTATAGTTCATATTTGTCACAGAATTAGTGTTCATAAAAAAATGTTTAAAATACAATGAACTATGAGTGTGTTATCACACAAAAGCATACTTCATTTGCGTAGTCTGTTCGATAGCCAAATCTACAGGATTGTCATAATCCCTCAACTTATTTTCTATATACTTACTTTTGCACCAAGCGCATTGAAATAAATTTTTATATCTCGCTGAAAACAACTGATTATGTACAAGCGATTGTAATTTATTAAATAATATTATTATATAAATAATCTTATTACCTAAATGAAAATTAATTTCGTAGTCATGTAACAGTAAATCATCGGAAAAGTGCCTAACATAATCCTTCCACACGCTTTAGAATCGTTTTAATTGTAATTTCTTTGCCGACTGGTTCCGCACTATGTGCATCTTG
This sequence comes from Augochlorella aurata, assembly GCA_028455555.1. NCBI lineage: Eukaryota > Metazoa > Arthropoda > Insecta > Hymenoptera > Halictidae > Augochlorella > Augochlorella aurata. Next base: position 10,659,543 of record CM052159.1, read on the forward strand.
TTCACAATGGCAAGAGTCCAGTAACAATAGACTTGTGGTTACAGTTTTAGGAAAAACGACCTCTTCCAACCAGATTTTGAAATCAGCTGCAATATTGAAATAAATCTTGGTTAAGATAATTTCCTTCCTGTAACACCATAAATAGAGACGATAACAATCTCCCATCAGCAGTTACTGTTGATTGTGTTGTATAACTATATGACGTTGCAGATACAGATTGCACAACACATTACCTTTTTTACGCCTTCCAGTTGTAAGATTCATCCAAAGTGTATTTTTCTTTTCTAAATCTACTCTGGTCTGAATTGTATATATTTTCTAATCCATATGTTGCTTAACATTTACCATATTAACCAGTTAAGTGTGTTTGACGACTATATCCGTCATGGAGATGTGGCAGAATTTTGTATCGTGACGACTATATACGTCATGCGTAAAATTTTGTTACAATTTGATATTTAAATTGTAATTCTGGTGAAAACTAAATTATATTCGTAAATTATGTTTAAAATATTTAGAGGTCAAGACGGAATGAAACAAACAAATAAAAATTATAAATTATTTGAGTTGGATTCGTCTTTTTGGATTCGTCATCGCTTGATTATCGCGACACACACTGGTGGGCGCTTTGCAAAGAGATCGCCACTGTTAACTGGTTAACAAAGTCTGCAGCTATAGTCTTTAAAACTTCATCGTCTTCTATTGCTTTTTGTGTAACAAATTTCGTTACTTTTTGAGAAATAATACGATGACATTTTTTAATTATATAACTGCGTTCTGGAAGTCGCAAATTACATATTATTTTTATTATTATTATTACTATTATTATTGTTATTGTTATTGTTATTATTAAATTGTTCTGCATATGATTTCAAGGTTCTCTGTCGTGCAAGATATAACCGGCATCAATTGCCTTCCTGAATTTTTTATTATACATTCGGACACTTTTGCTAATTTTCCTTGTATGGTTTCTCCTATTTCGTACTGGTTAACCCATCGACGTAATTACCGTTCGGCTGAAACAAGTTTAAAATGATTTCGAACTGTCTTAAGTTTGCGTCTTTTCTCTCCATTTTTTCAGAATGCAACAGCTCTCTGCTTACAGTCAATATCAACGTCATTATCCGGCTATGAGCAAACTCCAACATATGTTTTTTCAGACCAATTTGTCATCGTTATCATTTTCATTAGCAGCTTCAATTTCACACTCTTTAAATTGATCCAGAAAATCCAACGAAAACGCTTCCGAAATTTCCGTAAAAAGATAATAGGTGTTACTATATTAACACTTGATAACCTCACGTTTTTTTATTTCTTACACTTTTAATATTAATTTGCACTTTCCAAAATAATTTAATATATATTTTTTAAATAATATTCTTCTTCTTAGCAAACTTATTCAGAACTCAATTTTCAAGAAATAATCTTTACTTGAATTTGATCGGCCTCTATGAAGGCAAATGTAATTCATCACAAAACCGGGGTGATTTACCCCTTAGTAAAGGTGGGAGATCATAAATCTACTAATTTGTTGTCACACAATAATTTGTTAGAATGGAATCTAAGATTTTTTAAAGATTATATAAACTTCTCGCAGGTTCCAAGTCTTTTAAATGTGCATTGGGACGATTAGAGGTAGTTCAACCCGTGTCAAGGGTGATTGACACCTACCCAGATAGGCCACAAATTAAGTTTATAACGAGTTTGATAATAATCCCTTAACTAACTTCAAGCGATTTTTCGTATTCCATCTTGTCGACTTCGAAGGGTGATTTCTCCTCCTAAATATGAAATTGGGTCAATGTAAAAAAAATACATATCGCTATTTTTTGGTCCTCTATAACACATCCAAAAGCCGAAGCAGTGAGAAGCGGACATCTAAAACCCCTTCCTTAGAGGGCTTTTGCATGTAAAATAGCCTCATGTAGAAGGACCCAAAAATTCTAATTTGACTCTGGTCCGATAACGCGTTGCTTGCGTGCAGCTGATCATATTTTGTGCCAATTCTCATTGAACGGAGCAATTTTTGAACCGCAACTCCAAATTACTCAAAGAAAAAGTGCAACTATGGAAGAACTGTAATGTCACGAAAATTAATATTTTTATTAGCAAACATGTCGGAATTTCAAATTTTACAAACGACAGATGCAATTAAAGAAAAATTGCTGTAACACAAGAGTAAATTTTCTGGAACAGAAATGTTGAAACTGCTGGTACTGGAAGAACATCTTTATGTAACAGCGAATTTAAATTCTTTAATGAACAATTTCAATGGTATAAAAATTAATGGTTGCGAATAAAAACACTGAATTTACTAACACTAGAAAAGAAGAAGTTTTTGACTGCAACTTCAAATTCTTTAACACTTCGACTGCCATGCCAACAACCTTAAAAATTTCATAAAATTCAAGTATTTGATTTAATCAAATTAAAATTGAATAGTTAAATCGTATGTCATGAATTACTTTCTTAGCATTGCGAGCTATGTCAGGTAAATTTATTTTCAGATCTGCGCAGATAATTTCGTCAACCACATATACTTTAATAACAAAAATATTTGTTATTATTACTTTATAGTAATAATACAAAATATTTGTTAATAATGTGCTAGTCAAAGTGTTAAGGAAACGAATCTATTTGAAAGATTGAAGCATCTACCTTCGCGATACATCGAAATGCTCTTTCTACCATGCTTTCACTATTCATGCCAAACGCAACACGGAAGGCATATATTCTCTGAAAGATGTTACAAATTGAAACGTTTCCAAAATCATTTAAAAAATTTGTTTTCGCAAAATTAGCCACAGATTTGAAAATTAAAGCATTACCTGTACAATGAATTCTTGAATCTTCGAATACGATTTTTTCTACTTGTTTCATAAAACAGAAACAAAGAACACATTCGGTTGTGTAGAGTCCGCGTGAACCTTGTGTTACTATAAAGTAGACAATACGTCTCTCATTTGAAGCTCAATAGAGTGATAAAGAAATCGTACTTCCAAGTTTAAAGAGACATTGAAAAGTGGAGGTTTCGATCTTAAAATTTACGTTAAGATCGGTTCAGAAAAAATGGTCCAGTGCATTTACAGGCGTGCCAATCCGTAACATTTTCCCGAAAGAGCATGTTTCCAATTTACCACCTGTTACATTATACAAACACATGTTGCAGGAAAGTGAACGATGCACAGTGTAGGTAGAAGCTTCAAGCTTTAAAATGAGTCAAGGAGTCGAATTATAACAGTTTGAGTGTAGAAAACTGTTCATACAGTGTACGAATACTTTTTTCACTGACTGTAGTTAAAAGTTGCAAACGTGGTAATTGTTTAACTAAACTCTTGTCAAACATAAACGAAAATACATTTGACTATAATATATGGAAAAATAGAAGTGCTTAAAGAAAAACTCTCCGATAATAATCTCGCACATGCTCTCTCATGATGGAATACACACATAATTTCACTCTCTATATATTCCACGCGCATTCTCATACTACGTCACACTCGTCCAATGAAAACAACTCTCACACAAACGCCGACAATCTTCCACCTAATATTCACTTCATCCTCCAAACTGTATGTGTAGTGCCTTTTATGACCGCAGGATCGTAAAACTGTCGATCTGCATCAATTTTAACCGTAGAACAACCCCCTTCCATTTTTCAGCATAAGTGACGTGGTGGAGTTGCGAGCGACTCAAAATAAAATTAACAATCAAAATATTATTTATTATTTTCAAAATAGAAAATATGAAATACGGCATGAGTTAGAAGGACAAGGAAAACCTCAATGTATTTATTTACACGTTTGCAGACAAGATAAAAATGTTGTGGGGTCGCCAGCAACCCCACTTGGTCATTCTAGGGTTAAACGCCAGAGACATCTTCACAGAAAGAGATAGCAAATGAGATCCGGAAAGCGAGAGACTCTGTGTGTGTGGTTGCGCGCGTGTGCGCACGTGCGTGCGTGTGTGTGCGCGTGTGTGAGTGAGGGAGGGAGGGAGAGAAGGAGAGTAAAGTGAGAATAAAAGAGGGAATGGAACAAAACAGGTGGCGTTCGCGGGCAATCGCGCCGGCTTGTTTTAATAATAGTGTAAATTCGATCTTAGCTCAGTGCCAAAGATGGTAGAGTGGAATGTACATAGTGCTGAAAGAACGTGTTAACCAAAGAGTGGTTCCGTGCTCACCGATTAGAAGCGGACAAGCGGCGATAGTCCGCGTTTAAGCGGCACGAGGCGATAAGCTTCAGGTTTCTATCGGCGGAAAAGTTTCTTCGGCCGATTTTGCAATGCATTTCGCGAGGCTCGGGACACGAGAACGCGCGAGAGAGATTAAGACTCTAAACAAGAGAGAGTTCGAATGAACAAGAAAGAGAAAGGGAGAAGGGAGGAGAGAGAGAGAGAGAGAGAGAGAGAGAGACAAATATGGCGAGAGAAAGAAAAACGAGCGTAGTAGTTATCGTTATTTTTTTATTCGGCTAAGTGACGCGCGATTTATTTAATAACGCCTAACGGAATCTAGTCTTATTTATACTCTTTGTTAAATCAAAAACCGTGTTCTTCTTTTTATTATTATTACTATTATTATTACTATTATTATCATAATTATTATTATAATTATTACTATTATTATTATTGTTATTATTATTATTATTATTACTATTATTACTATTATTATTATTATTATCATTATCATCGTCAGCGTATTCTGTATAACCATCTATTTATGCGCGTTGATAGAGGCGCTCGAGCTGCAGTCTGCTACAAAAGTGTTTCGACAGTTTGTTGAACAATGTGTTTGTTTAAACAATTTTGGATCTGAACTTCTCTTTTTCGCTGCTGAACTTGTCGATGTTAGAAATATTTTTGACGGTCGTCACATTTCTGTATTTGAAAACAAATAAATCGGAACCACGAAATGATACCATGCAATCAGTGCGAATGAAACTGAAACAAATTTGTTTGTAACTAGATTGCAGATTTTATGCATTTATAACGAAAGTTTGTAGCAAAAATTTAACACAGTGAAAACATTAAAAGAATTTCTAACATTACAAATTTTTATGTCGTATCGAACATACGATTATTATTAAAGTTACGATTATTATCGTTGTTGTTGCATCAAATTTTGTTGCATCTATGGCAATTGTTAGTACATCTCCGTATGATCGTGCTTGCAGTTCACTTGTGTCTTGCAAGACGATAAACGGATGTGAGTATTTTTTCGGAATCTATTTCAGTCTCTAATTAATGTTTGAAACTTTTGTGACCGACTGTACGCGAAGACGAATCGGGAAGAAAAATCGCGTTGATGATGCGACGAAACCGAGATTACATAGCGGAACACGCGACGTTTTGACGACTTTGGAACATTTAGGCGAGTGTTGGTAGCATGAGTGAAACGATCTGAGTACCTGAGATTCGCTGCACGTTCTTGAACAGAACGTTTGCAGCTTTCCCTCCTTAGCGTCGCGTTTCTGCTCCCACTTAGGTGCTCGATGTGTACTGCTCCTGTGACGTCACCGAGGCGTCGGTCAGTGGGGAGCGTCGATCTCTCGATAGCTTCGCGCTACGATCGTGAGAACCGTGCGACGGTAAGAAGGGAAAACTGTGTTTGTCGATTTCTCGCGTTTAAAACATTTTCGATTGGGTTTCGGTATGTTGTCAATGTGCCGCGGATTGTAGAAAATGTACCGATGTTAGTGACAATGTTATTGCGAATGTTGCGTTATAGTGAATGGATGGTTGATGAGAGTGCGACAGTAACCGTCCTACGTCTGTGTCGTTAACATCCTGCGCAGCGACACGTGAAACAATTTTGTACGTATCGTCGAATTGTACATTGCTCGATTCTAATAGTCTGTAATAATAAAAGGTAATTGTTACTGATAGCTTGTGTCGTTTCTTTATTTCGGTGCTGCGAGAATGAGATTGCAGGTAAGAGAAATATGGACCGTTTATTTTGAAAGCGATGCAAGTCCATTTTCTGTAATTTCGAGAAAATTAAAAGTTAGTGTATTAGTGTATTCATAAAAATAAAAAATTAAATATCACTTAAAATATATTTTGTATTAATCCAATTTTGTTTATGAATAATTATCGAGAAATAAGGTAGGAATAGTATTTTTTATTTTGTACGTTAATTATATTTATATATTGTAAAACTTAACATAAGATATTGCTATTATTTATTTATGCTCTTTATCTGGCAGTGTTTTGAAATATTCAAGATGCACAGAAGGTATATAAGGTAATAGGCTGCCCTATTTCCTTATATTTCTCGTATCTAATAGGTCTGGCATCGCTATACAAAAGCGCCAGTGCAATTCTTCCAAATTTTCAAAGATATATCTAACGTCTTAAATTCTGCGTCCGTCATCGATGTTTTATATAAAATAGTATACGATGTACTTTTGCAAAATCTCTTCCAATATATTTTCAGCCAGTTTGCTTTTACTTCGTTAGTATTTTTTCTTACCCGTTTTTGAATTGAGTTTTGTAAATTTTTTATTGGAACGAAAGTCTTTCATTTCATTTCGTGTAAAATAAATTTATTATTTTTTCTACATTATTTTATAACATCATAATAATCCTGTGGTGTGCATAAGAAATTCTTTCTTCACTTTAAATTTTTTTTAGTGGACAATTTTAAATTAAATAAAGCATTTGCATTTTTAAGGTATCAAATATTAATTAGTTATAAGTAAAAAGTTTACACTAAATTAATCACAAATCATGTGATATTCCATTTTAAAAAAATAAACGCAAATAAACGATCCATATGTGAGATTCCTTATCACGAGTCTTTCGAATGGATATCTCGATATTTTTAAAGAAAGAAGTATATATATGTTATATATATTGTTGCGACTTTTGTCGGCTCCACGCGTTACCTGTCGCGGCATTTTATTTTCAGTTTCACGCTATTTACAATTATATTTGAAACATCTAATATAATACAGCTCTTTGTTATATTAGAAGTTGGTCGCTCAGCGATTCGATCTCAACTGTCGACTATCCGTCGGCACAACAGTTCTATGACAACCCCTATCTTCAGTTATTTCCTTAGGGGTTATCCACGACGGGGCAGTATCACATTATAGCAACTTGATTTGGACAATTCGCCATAACATTGCCCTTCCTTTCGAATGAGCGGTCGTCCAGGCCGCGGCAAATTCGCTCCTGGTGACCAACAACAATCGAACCAAACTTGTTGCTAGCTTCATTCCTATTTCTTCGAACTATCGTTCCATTGGAGAACTGAGAGGTAACCTCTACTGCAAGTACTACTGTCTGAAAAGTAGATAAACAACAAAAGAATGCTATTAATTACCCAGGTGGCCTTTTTCAGACAGTTAACGTCCTGATATTTGTCCTTCGTTTCAAGGGAAAACCACCAAAAACCTAGAGCAGAACGCCAGTACCTCTACAGTGCATACAACGCTAACCACTGTCTCTCGCCTTTCCTCTTAACTCTTCGTTTTGAGGCTTGAGCATTTCTTTCTTAAAGAAGACTTGCGAACTTCTATCTTGC
>CM052159.1:10667170-10681542 GCA_028455555.1 Augochlorella aurata
GAAAGTCTAAAAATTGAGTTTATGAATTATGAATTAACGCTTCCCAGACCACTGTACCAGCACCTATATCCGCTCGATCAGTATCATAAATTCCGTGACACGGTGCCATGCCGGCCGCGTGATGACCCTTAAGCCGGCACGCTACTTTACGCGGTTTTAAAAATAAATTTCAACCGCGGTATTCCGCTGGCGGCGCGCGCGGTAATAAAGAATTCGCGAGGCTGTTGCCTCCCCGGACATTACATCCAGGCAAGATATCCTGCCAGGACAGGGAACGCGCGAGACAAATTGAAGTTTTTCGCGGGCGAACCTGTCCGTAGAGCCCAAACCTGTCTTCCTTCGAGGCAGCAGCCTATCCGATCCTGCTCGGTGCTGCTGCTGCACGTTGCACACGTTGCACACGGTGCAAGGTTCGCGCGATTCGCGCTCGCTATCTTCCTCGCGTCTCGCCAGCGGCGGACGCACCTTAAATCGCCGATTTACTGGACGCGCGAACTCCTTATCTTTCTGCCGTATAAGGGACTCGCCGTGCCGAACAAGAGCGGACAAAGGAGCACTCGCTCTGCAGACACACCGGCCCGCTTCCGACTGGAATTTCGGTGGGAATTATTCGCCACCCGGAAACTGACGCCTGCTGCGATAAATTCGGGCCGATTTACACACCGATACTGGTCTGCTGCGATACTAGCTGAAACATTTTTCAGGATATCGCACACTGTGTCGCGTACACACCCCTCTGAAAGTATTAGGACACCTGCTTATTTCGAACAAATTTAAATATTTGGATCGTTTATTCCAAAAGTGGTGCAAGTTAATTAAAAAATATAGGTTAATTATGTGACGTTTGGCACCGTTTCTACTAATTTATCAATGTGTAATTTGATTATATAAATTTGTTTTAAGCGAAATTAACTACAATAATATATATTTATAAAAATAATATATTACTTATATATATTATTTAAATTATATAAGTAACATAAGTAACCTATATTTTTCAATTAACTTGCACCAAGGACTTACACTACTTCTATAATTAGTCATCATTGATCAACGTGACTCTTAACACAACGCAGTTAGATCAGTATGGAAAAAGATAGTTCTAGATGCTGCATAGGTAACAACACATGCAACAACGTATTAGTCGTGCATGTTGTGCAATAACAGCAGAAAATCTTCAAAATGTTTCTCATTATCTTATAATATGATTACGTAATTGTACTGATTCTAACGGGCAGCAGTTCGAACATCGCTTAACATAAAACTTTTAGGAAAAAATTACTTCAAATGACCTCAGGAACCCCTCATTTCCCAGAGTTACAATAATTTTGATGGACTCTGTATTATATCAAAAGTACATATTAAGTTATGAGTGTTTGTCACTTGTGCGATCAGTTTATCCATTCATTGCATTTTGTTCATTGAAAACGTGTTAATACGATTCCCGAAATGTTTTCTTAATGCGTGAAACATAGTACGAAATGCGTGGAACCTCAGAATGAGAAACGGGAAAAGTAGAGTACTACTTTTGGATGGGGGATGAGGTGTACCTGGACCTTCTGGACAAAACTCATAACTAGACTGCGGGTCTGTATGCAAGTATGGCATGTATAGGGTTTTCAAATGCAAGAATATATATATATTAATCAGATTTAAAACTATTCTTGTTTCATTTTTAGAATTCGTAATCTTTTAGTTGATGAAGGAAACTTCTCGTGAATTTTAAGTTTTGTAAAATGTCGCATGAAAATGATAATTTGTATAAAGGTCTACTCACAACCTTTAAACCAATTAATTTTTTATATATGTAGGGGAGAATTGCCACGAATGAGACACTTCTATTTAGGACAAGATAATAAAAAACGGCCTATCTAATCCTAGTTTGCAACATTCGAAAGGTCAGTTAATTTATTACAGCAATGCATAGCGTCAATGAGTTTCTTTTACGTCTACTTGCTTCATTCTAATTTGTTTCAATTAATTGAAACTATTGGTGTTGATAAAAAAGAATTAACTAGATATTCACTTCCACGCTACCCATCACTATTTATTATTTTATGTTGTAAAGTGGAACGATCTTTAGAGTAAACAACTTCTGAAACAATTAACCAAAGTTAAGGTAGCAGTAATTGGGACACCTACCCTAGAGTTTAGGGAATGATTTATAGGTTAAACAACATTTGCAATAATTAATCAAAATTAAAGTGGCAGTAATTGGGACATCTACCCTAGGCAGATAATAATGAAACCGCTATTGTTCTACTAGATTTGTGAAAATAAAGAAAAATCGCGCAGTGTGCCATCTTTTTGCTTCGTGGCGTAACACGACCAGCGAACGCGCGAAGCTTGTTCGCTCTCGCAGAATTGTCTAGAAAAGTGTCTGAAGCAGCCCTGAATGGCGTCAGCCTGAGCCCTGAGGACGTCTCCCTCGATTAAGATGCACCAACTCGTCGCGTGCTCGCGCAATTCACGTAATTCGCGCAATTAACCCCTTAAAACCGCATTCCCGGTGGTTCACCGGTATCTCGGGGCGTTCGTTCATCGCGGTTTCGCCGAGGAACTGGTTCATGAATGAACGCGGACCGCGGCCGGTGCTTCAACAAAAAGGCCCGCTTCCCCGTTTTTTTCCCAGGGTGTTCGTTCGCCGAGTCAGAAGAGAGGAGACAGCACGTAGGAACTGGTATCGGCACAATGCCGGCTGAATACGCTATCGGATTCCCTCTATCTGGCCGCTATTTCAGCCTCCGCCGGTCGCCGGACAAGAAACAGACGCCACCGGAAATCATCATTCTCCCCGGGTACGTTTAATCGAAGGAAAACCGGAATACGCCGCGAGCTGACTGACAACAAGAGCGACCCTGTCTGACGCAGAATTCCGCGCTCATATTTTTCTCATCCGATCCGCGCCCCTCGTGCCCCCCGCCGCGGCTCTCTTGCCGGCGATTGACACATTCGTGACCCTGTCCCCGTCGCGGCGCGTACATCGTTCTCGCTCCGTCGCAGCATCCGAAATTGTTCTGGTTTCGTTCTTCTTGCAAATTCTATCCACTCCTTCGCACTTCAAATCAATCCGAATTGTATTGATAGTTTTTAACACTCTTAGTGCCGGAGGCCGATATATCGGCTCCTGCTGCACTGGCGAAAAGTGCCGGAGCCGATATATCGGCCCGCGCCTTATAATGCTTTACTATTCGCATTGCGGGAGAACTCTATCTCAAAATAAATTTATAATACGTTATAAATAGTCTAATTTCATTACGAGAGAATTAAAATATCATATATATTAAAATATATATTACCCATAACAATTACGTATTTCGGAAGAGATAATCCGTCCGGCGCTTACCATGTACCTTCGAGTTATTTTTTATGTTTGTTATGTAATACTATTTATCTTGTTACAAAATATATCTGAAATGCAAAGTATATACTAATAAATGCTCTATATGAGATTATGATAAATAGATGGCTTTTCCTATGTGCAATTACGTTTTGAAACAGAGAACTCAATTTTTCTTTTTTTTTATCACTTATACCTTTGTTATTTATATAATTTTCAATGAATATAGAAAAACTAGTGTCATTGTTTTGTTCTCTATTTCGTCCTTAATATACTGCTTTTTGAATCATGTAAATATTGTTTCTGGTTTGGTTTTTATGAGCATTTTCCTAAACCCTAATAAAACCGTGAAATTCGGCCGGTTATTCTCGCATAGGAACCACTTTTTCGCCCGACACTAAGAGGGTTAACGTGAAATTCACACCTTCGCAAAGCGAATTCATCCTTTCGTATATCATGCACCCCAAATTCATCCTTTTGCAGATCATGCACCGCAAATTCATCCTTTTGCAAATTATATTCACTCCATTACACTAAAAATTCGTCCTTTCGTAAATTATATTCACCTTTTTGCACTTCTGATTAATCTTTTTGCAAATTACAATTTTGCAAGTAATATTCGCCACATTTTCAAAACAAATTAATATTTTTGTACATCGCGTTCAACCTTTTACAACTTAAATTCATCTTTCTCTCTCTTCACCTACTCAAAATTAATCCTTTTTTAAATTATATTCACCTATCTCGACTCAAAATTATATGCACCTGTTTGCACCCCAAATTACAAATTACATCCCTTTTCAAATTATATTTATTCACCCTTTTGCAAATTACAGTTATCCCTTTTGAAAATTATAGTTATCCCTTTTGCAAACCAAGTTTACCATTTAAAAAGAGTGAAATTGTCTCAGATACAAATCTAATTCTTTCTTTTTGTTTCCTCAACAAATGTAACAAAAATCAAATTCAAAAGGAATTTGTTCTTTTAAAATTCCATATTTCGTTGTTTGTAACAAATGTAATGCAATGCAATGATCTGTACAGATCTATTTGATCTATTGTCTAATATTTCTGGTAGAAAAATCATGTTTTCACTTTAATATTTATACGATTATTAAATTTCAATAAATTTTCATCGAATAACTTCTATTCACTAAGACAATACACCTATTCAACATTAATTTCATCATTCATTATATTAATGTGACTAGGGGACAATTAATTGAACACCTCTACAACATCAAAACTAATTTTTACAATTATCTATTTCTCTTATTTTATTTTATCACGAATACTAGAAAATATTCGAGATAAATTATTATTTTAATGGATGAGCTTTGCAAAATATATATTTTGAAAATGTAATATAAATATAAAAATTTAAATTTCTATTATACATACATATATTGACTTACCCGGAGAAGAAAAAGAATTCATTTCCACAAAAGTAACGTTCTCAGATAAGCTAGGGTAAGTGCATCAAGTTTGATAATAAATATCACAGAGAGGCGAGGGTATACAGTCAGTATGGTGGCTGTTGACTCCGCCAGCTGGGCCAACTTCTTGTCCAGCGTCGACAGCTGCAGCGAAAAAGAAAAATCTGAATCGGAATCGACGAGGGCAAGAACTCCCGATCTCTGGAGGGGATGCGAAGAATTGGAGGGCCAAGTAGGGAAAGAAGGAAGGAAAGATGGAACCGTGGCCGATGAACAGCATCTTGGAACTGGATACAACTGAAGTAAAGGGTTTAGCCTTTTAACACGTTCCGTGCCACGTGGGGCGTATACGACCCACGCTGCACTTTCCGTTCAGGCCACGTCAGTCGCCGGTGACTGACAGCGTGTAAGAAGCACTGGCCCTAGAATAGCAGCGCTTCTAAGCGGCGCGCGTGGCCTGAACGGGATTGCCTTAGAAATACGCGTGGCACGGAACGTGTTAAAGTCATACCCATTTCTTTATATTAACACCGATGGCGCCGCACGCATTTGTCACTGAAATAAGCAGATGCGATATTGGAGGTACAGAACTCTAAAAATGCCTGGGGTTATCTTATGAAAATAACAACATTCAATTCATTCAGATTTTAAGAATATGTATACTTGGAACGAATGTGAAGTTATTAACAATAAGTAGATTATCAAGAAATCATCCATATCACCGGCAACAACTTACAAGAAAATAAATAAATGAAATACATTAGAAAATAAGTTTATCAGGCTTTTGTTGTGAAATTATTAATGTCTGAGGTCTGTGAAGTACAGTGCCAAACTAGTTTTTGTTGAAATATAATTGTTGGATCCGTGAAATCCTTACTAACTTTTGCAATAAATAGTGTTGCATATTATTTGTTCATTAAAAATGGATTTTTAAATCTTTATAATATCTCTAAAAAAAAGTCAAGAATTTTTATATTATTTAATCAACGTTTCATACACATAAAGGTATTGTTATAAACTGCATCTATAAAAATTATTTCTCTATTGGGAATCGATATATTTTTTTCATTTCTATGACATTTCCATAAAATTTTTTTACACTTTTATATGATTTAATAAACGTTTCTTCTGCGTAAAGATATTATTTTATAAATTACATCTATAAAAGTTATTTTATCCTGAATAGTTCTTATAAAATTTTATGATAATAAAATTAATTACTTTAGATTCAACTATTATTTATGTGTGGAACATGTTTGGTTAACAACAAACTCGGATATCAGAAGTTTTGATAATCGAGGTTCTTCTGTAAACAATCGCACTGATTTCAATCTTGAAGACATAATCAAGATTCGTATATTAATTAAATAATCGGATCTCGTAAATTCTATGTGCATAGATTAAATTAGTATTTAATGTTTGAATATATACATATATGATTATGTAGTAAATAAAAACCATTTCTGAAAGAATATTTGTATTATTTATATGTCTGTGCAATGTGAAGCTTTAAAACTGTTCTTTTTTAATATCTAAACAAAAACGCATTTTAAATATTCGTAATAAAAGTTATTGAAATTGAATTGATCATAATGTTTTCACGAAACAATTTTCTAATTTCATCAATTTTATAGTAACATTATTAATCGTATCGTTTACAAATATGCATAATGCGATATGTTACGTTTAACTATTCCAATAAGGTCGTATTTTACAAATTGATAAAGTAAATTAGTAAAATTTAAAAAGCAGAAAGTTTACATAATTGGTTTATATATAGCGTTCTCTGCCTTACCTTCAGGAGATAATAGTTTCACAGGATACTGCAGAACATAAAACTGCAGTCTCAACTGCAACGATAGATGTCAGGTAAACCTAAATATCTTCAAAATATTTATTATTCTGAGAATTTAAATGAATATTAAATTTCTCATGAAAAAATTTGTACGAAACACTATATGAAAAATATCTTTTAAAATTTCATTGGATACTCAATTAGTAGACAATTTATTTAGACGATAAGACAAAAATAAGACGACACAAAACAATAATTTTATTTAAGTTCAATCTACAACGGATATATGAAGAACAACTTTGTTTCTTAAAATAGAAAAGTATACTTTTTCTGATATTTCACGGCGTTTACAATAAGTTATACTTACCAAGGCCATCGAAAATCATTGAAAATAAACCGCGTTCAAAAATAAGTGTCTCACATATTTTCTTCACAAACAGTTCTTGCACTTCTTTAATTAAAGCTACTACACAAAAATGTGGACAAATATATGAGTCACCATAATTAACATTGAGGGGAACCAGGAATGAACAACACCGAAGAATAGTAGACATAGTATATTCAACTTTAACTAATATCTCATAATAATATCAATAATAATATTAATAATAATAGCAATAGTAATAATAATAATAATCATAATAATCATAATAATCACATACGTATGTATAGTCGTATAGACAATGCTGGCGCGAATGTACAATATGTGACAGGTTGAATAATTACGTACGATTCGTTAAAGTAGTGTTATGCAGCACTTATTCATATGTATACAGTGGAATGTATAATGCGCAACGCATACATCGTACTTCGGTTCATCCTTCGTTCGATTATTTCATAGACATCGCTCACACTCAAACAATGAATTCTTTCGAACCAGTCGTTTGCAGCATACCCGTCACTCTGTTTTCCTTTTCTCTTATAACGAGAGGATGGACCGCGAGAAAATGTACAGTTTACAAGCTCGACTAAATTAGTTAATACATTCGGGGCGGCTGTGATGCAGAGATTTCGAAAATACTCAAAATTTCCCTACATTGCGTAGCAAACACTTCGTACGAACGCAAATACGTGTCGTTCATGTGATTCTCTTGAGTGCAACCTAAATTAATTGTATTAAACGTGATTGTGAGTAGTAATTTAATACAAACAGTGACACGTTTAATTGAGATTCTTGTGGACTAATTATGAATCGAATACGTTTTCCATACAACCTTTTACAATTTTTCGATACAATGGAAATTATTTATTTCCCTTGATTATTAATTATAAATAAATTTTTATTAGTATAAGATTCAATTGCTTTTTTTATCAATATGGTTCTTATCGACTAATTTACAAATAGCCGAATTGAAAACATTTTCTAATGTGATAAGACTGCAATTCTATACTCATAATAATTGCAAGAGACAATATTTTTAATGAATCATACGCTTTAGCTGGTAATTTTAAACCAAATTTATTATTTTCTTTTTTTCACGTACTTCTATTAATTAAAACACTGAAACTGTATCGAATTCATATGAATTCATATATCTTTGACTTTTTTAAAACTCAGTAAAATACAATGTTCGAAAAGATCAATTTCATTTTCATTTTTATTCACTCAGAGAAAAAGTAAAACAAAAAAAATAAAAATATTTTATCGTATACAGATTTCTATAAAGTCCACAAAAATCAATAATCGCATAAAGACACCGATTTATTTTAAATAATTGCTTGTTACTAAGACTGTGAACCAGTGTACATTTATTTTATCCGTAAATCCCTAAACTACGAGAAAACGTGTTCGCTAACGAAAATAATTCGACAGTGTTCTTGCTCGATCTTAAATATAAGTAAATGTCCCACAAAAATCTATAGTCTACTTATTACCAGTAACAATACTGAAATTCCTATCTCGATTGTCACAAAAAACATTCCATATAAATCAGTATTTCCATGAAGCTCCCCACTCTCCCCACAACCAACAACAACAACCATAATAATAAATGTGTTCTTAATCTATCGACCACGCCGTTCCAAATGCATTAACCGAGATCTAAAAGCGTCGTTTAAATCACTGAGAGCGTGCTAGCCACGTTTTATTCACTGGAAGGACACTTTGCAAAAACCTTTTTTGCGTAGAGAAAGATCTATCTCGTGAGTGTTGAAAAGATCCTTATGCATCCTGCTACTAATTAATTAATTATTAAGATCGCAAACGATTGACGAGCATTGCTATAGTTCTCACGCGACAAGAAGGTACTTTTGTGTTTATATTCCCCCTCTTACTAGCTGCTCCGCTATCGCAAATGATAAGAGAGGGAATGCGAACACAAAGATATCTTCTTTTCGCGTGAAGACTGTACGTGTCGCTCAGTACCTCATTCATCATAGTTTATCAGCGGTAGTTACATTTTTGTACTGGCTGTGTTGCGGGTATATTTTTATAGATCTCCCGTAGATCTTCGAGGTGTTGCTTAAACTACGTGTTCCGCTCGATCTACCTCGTTTACTCTTTTTGCTTTACTTGGTACCCATAGGACACTGCTTTCTTTACCAGACGTCTCGTGTGTCATCGATCATATTGCCGGTGCAACGAAGTAATAAATAATTCGGTTTTCTTCTCCGAACGGCGTCCTCCGTTCGGATAATGGAGAATCCATGTTCACGCGATTATATCTATTATAAAGGTTCGGTTAGTCTACGAGATAAACATACTACGCGACACGTTCTCCAAATACTCTCCCAGGCATGCCCTACTAGCAGTTAATT
The DNA here is from genome assembly GCA_028455555.1 of Augochlorella aurata. Taxonomy (NCBI): domain Eukaryota; kingdom Metazoa; phylum Arthropoda; class Insecta; order Hymenoptera; family Halictidae; genus Augochlorella; species Augochlorella aurata. The sequence continues at coordinate 10,676,499 of CM052159.1, forward strand.
TGAATTGTTACAGGTTCCTTCCTTATCGGCCGATTCAATCGTGTCTTTCCGAACTTTTAACTTCAGTGATTAAAAAATGTAACAAGACTGTGCTGTTTACTGTGTTACTTTTCTAACATTGTCCGAAGTAAATAAACGATTATTGACAAATATTGTTAATATTTCTACGTAGCTGAAGATTAAATAATTGCTAAGGTCTTTCTATTTATGAACAATAAAATGTTAAAATCCATAAATTTAATAATTAAAGCTTATTTGAATTATTTGAATAAGGGGCAGAGTCAAATAAAAAGAATTTTGAAAAATCTTGTTAAACTATACACGATTCAATGGTGCCGTACAAGGAAACACGATTCCCACAAATGTTGTAAACATTCGTCTGAACCTCTTAACAAACTCGTCAGCCACGTTCGACGAAGTACATTCCAGTTCAGAAGTGAACATCTCGCTACCCGTACTCGCTTATTTACAAATACCTACTGCAGTGTATACAGTAATGAATGCTATTTCACTAAAAGTATGCACCTAATGCTTACGCACTCGAAACTGCATACATATAATATATATAACGCAAGAGTGAATTCGCTTTGGACGCTAGAACTGTCTTAAGCTCATCCTCCAATATATAATAATAATTAGCAAGCATAAAAATTGTCGTCGACTATGTCTACGCTCTAATAACAACATGTGCAGTTTGGTATCCATAATTCAATAATACTACAGGCGGTCCTGCCGCTATTTACAGAATTATCAACAGGTTCGGCGCAAATCTCCTGTGTCAATATCAATTATTATAGAAAATAGTTGTAGAGAAGGCAAAAGAGGTTATGTAGAACCGCAAAGGATCCTCGTGCAGGCGAAACTTCGTGTTTCCGGGCGAACCTCGCGTGCGCATGCGTCCGAAGCTAGGTTCGACGTGAATATAACTGCGTCTTTGTACTTTGTTGTTCAAACTCCTCAATACTCGTAGAAAACAGGTACGAATGTCGATTCAAACGTGTTAGAATATTTAATTACACTCCTGACACAGTGAAAATGATCTTTTATATGATATCTAGTTTAGGAAATTGTGTATATTTATTTTTCACAATATCAGGATTCGAATATTGCCGCGCTTGCCACACACGAAATTGTTAAAGTGTTGTGTGTAACTGGATCCTTGTACGACGGACGTCGTGCCCGTTTGGACTCAGAGTATAAATATTGTTATTGGATTAATTATAAAAGAATTGATAGATAATATTATAAATAATTCTAAGCATACTACTTAATTTTTGTTGTCAAACATGTACGTTGTTCGTGTGTTAGAGATATTAGATTGAAATCAGTATTTCACAAATTTACACAATTTGCGAGAAAAATCGACAAACAAATTTTACATCCATTTTACAGAAATATTTCGAAGTTTCAACAACGAAACACAAATATTCCCAGAAGACATCGCCGGAAATTCCTAAATCAAGTATGTAGGTCTGTATCTATTTTCATGGTGCACAAAATCGTATGTGCATACGTGCTTAAACACCGTGTTGTACGAGTGGTAGCAAAACGTGCAGTACAAGTGACGATGCTGTACTTCGTGAAAACACAGAACACCAGGTGCGAGAATCCGATCGCAGCCTTCGGCATTCGTTGTCACTTATTTAAGTTGACATCTCTGTCCTTCATATTGACCTTATAGAAGAAAGAGGACGAAAGGCTGCACGCGAAAGATTGGAAACGTTAGAAAGCCAACAAGCGTTCTGGTAAGTTCGGATCGTATTGTGCATGCGCATGTGCTTTGCATGTATGTATACGCAGACTGCATGTTCATACTTCTGAAGCTATGTTCACGATGAACCTACAGTAGATCTCAAAATTAATGTCATAGATAGAAAGAAAATATTACTTGATCGACTCGTGTATTTGATAATAATTAATTTATCACAAATAATTAAAAATCAATTAAATAACTAATCATTAATAAATCACGCAATTAATCGGAAAGGTTATCGTTTGTACAAATCACTGAAAAACAAATTTTCATTTAAGCAATTCTGCCAATATTTCTGTTGCTTCAAAAGTAGACATATTATGTTATCAACTTTTATTAATTTAAAAAAAAATGTCATTTTGTATTATTAAGAGGCATTAAAGAGTTATTCGTAAATCCGATAATTGATGATTGCTTTTTGAAATATATACTCGTAAGTAATGTTGCCAATAATTTTGAGGTTCACTGTATATGCGGAACCAATCACACCGCAAATTCATTACCAAAGAATGGAATTTCGCGTCTGGTATCGGTCTGTGACGAAGCTAATATTCATTCGCGGGCGCATGCGCACTAGAAATTGCCGTAGTTTCGTTTCTACGGTTCATACGCGGTGATAGAACCAACGCTAACTTCGCGCCGCTACTTCTAGCCGCTATATTGCTGGTAAATCGTTTTCTTACGTTACGTCGACGTACGTTTACATTGATCGTCGATCCTCTGTCTGTATGATAATTGTACAATTTCAAAGCAATCGCTTGCCTAGATGCTATCGAACGGCTACAAATGAAAGTTGTCTGCGTCACGTAAAAGATTTTATCAACGAATCGCGAGACATTGCGTTCGTTGTTCCACTAGGGCTCGTATAAAAATTCCTACGTCAGATTGAACACGCGAAGTTCTTAGCTAGTAGATATACTTAGCAGTATGTATGTATATAATACTTAATATATACATACATACATATATATAGTATGTATATACTATGTATAATATGTATCGAGAGTACTAACAGTAAGGTGAAGAGTATTGCTGAGTTTGTTTGCTCGATTCAACGAGAAATCGTGTATCACGGATCATCCCCATACCCCGTATATTTCTAAGTTGTATAAAATTCCAACAGATGCGGTCCCGAGGTCAGTGAAAGTTGTTCCGAGATTGATTTGTGACATAACCATCCGGAAAAGTGATTTAGCTGTTCGTTCTATCTTATTCTTCGAAAGCCGTGACTTGACTTGCGGCACACGTCATTATAGCTGTCCACTCTGGACCATTTGCATGTCAAGTGATTGAGAGGGTGGGGTGGACATCTGTTGTGATTGTTTGCAAATTTTGGATCATTTCTGCCGAAGAACAGATTATAATTCAGAGGAGTGATTTATCAGCACTTCCGATTTATCAGCACTTTGTTGATTTCATTTGAAAATAGCTGTTTTCGATGGTCTTTTTTATGGCGATGTCACAAATCACTCGCCAGTTCGAAGAAAATATGGTCCAAACACGGTTAAACAAAGCGTGTATAGTAAAAGTGTATTGCGCTGTTTCAAAACTGAAGCTATCGATATGCATTTCGAGATCGTACAAACTGTGTATATGATTTACAGGTACGCACGTTCCGAGATTTTCTGGAAGGTATTTTATGGAGCACATAGCATTTTTGTTGAGACTTTGCTAGTGTATGCGTGTTTAAGGTGAAATTGGGCATCGTCTGAATAAATTCCAAAATTGTTATACAGATTTAGGATAACTTGATCGATTCGAATGGCTCGGGAATAATGACTTTTTTTTGTCACTAATGCTACACGCCATATATTTCAAGGTCATATAAATTGATCGCGTAGTCCGAATTATAATAATTATAATTGCAACGTAGTTTAGGGTCGACAGAATCTGTAATGTTGTTCCAATTATATAATTATAATAATTATAATTATGTTTATAGCTGCAGTAATTATAACAATAGTGGTTCCATTAGGTAGTTTACAATAATTATTTCAATGGCATCTATGTAATTATATTATTATAATTATAGCATTGCTGATGTATACATTTAAGGGGATTAAGGTTTATTCGATGAAATGTCTATCACGTCTAAGTTAGGTTAATTTAGCTCTGATGGAAGTGTAAATATTGCATATTTGATATAATTTATCTGTGAAATACAATAAATAGAAAATTTAATGAAGGTCTTTGTTCGTTTTTCATTCCTCAACATGTTTAAAACGAAGAAATCATTTGTATTTTGCAGAAATATTCGTAGTTCTTTCTCGAATATGAAATTGTGAGTATGTCAGCAAAAATAGAATTCCCTCTCCATGAGCACGTTTTGTCGACTGTACAATGGCGTGGGTAATCATAGTATTACCAGAAAATGAGAGTCACAGGTCAATGAAATCATTATGATATTCAACAAATTTTCATTCTTTACTGTCTTCTAATAACTAACAAGTGATTTCAATGTATAGATCACGAACTCAGAAATTATTTTCTTCCATCACTTTATTTTCAAGACATCTGATTTCGATCGTTATTTTAAAAAATCGATTAAACATTGCATCTTTACAACGCCATAAGAAAATACGTTACTTTATTTGCAAATACAAAAACTCTTAAAGTTGAAAATTTGTTTTTCGTGCATTAAGAATGACTTAAGAATGACAATCGATGCAAAAATGATTTAAATATGGTTAAATGATTACATTTTTATAGAAATGGTCTGTAGGATCATTGAATGCAAGAAATATTGTTGCAATCGTTATTGTTGCAATGTTAATATTTTTTAATGTTGAAAATTTTACATTTTGTTCAATTTCAAAAATTTAAAGTGATGGAAAACAATAGCTTACAAATTCGTATCGAGTGTATCAAAATTTATAGCTTTTGAGAATACAGTAATATAAAATTTGTATAGTGTTGCAAGACGTATCCGCTGCTGTCCATAAGCATGATGCCAATCAGTGGACCCATCACTGGAGCCAAAGCTAGCGCTACAAATACATCATCTACTTCCGTTCATTTAATATTCCTGAACTAAAATTTAAAAATAATGAGAGATACAGAAACAGGGTCCGCTCAACAATTTTCTTCATATCGTCTCGTTTTCAAATTTCTTAAAGAAAGCCATATAAAGTAACTGGAAGTTCGAATGCAAACGCAACTTTCACCCTTTCTGATACTGTCTCACTTTACATTATAGAAAAAGCACTTTTTATTAAAGGTCTTGGCCCCGCTTCTTATCAAATAAATAATCGCCTTATCATTTAAATAAGTTTCTTGTTATATTTGTAAATT
>CM052159.1:10681642-10707710 GCA_028455555.1 Augochlorella aurata
TAGAAATTAGAAATTAGAAATTAGAAATTAGAAATTAGAAATTACAAATTACAAATTACAAATTACAAATTAGAAATTAGAAATGCACGTGTACACGAACATTTAAAGGCAAGTTAATGACAAAATTTTATTCGAAGATCACGAATAAATCTGCGAATACAAGTAGTAAGCAGATGGAGAATTACGCACGAATGAAAATCTAAACTTTGACATTTTTTAATTTCCTTTCGTAAAAATATTAGAAACGAATTGATGAGCTTTTCTCGATGGAAATGAGTCCAAACACGACATCATTGGGACTTTCTTCAAAACTAAAAATTAAATTCACGATCGCGTGTATCGGTTGTCACGATATCAGCTATGGAGAAACTAATTTCTGAAACACGATTTTCGATTCTTCGTTATGGAAATTCTCGACATAGAAATCGTGAACGAGTCATAGAACACGTGTTCACCGATATCAGATATTTTCGGAATTTTTACATACCGATTTTTCAATTCGAGCCCATGACTATGCCACCGATAAAAACACAGGCTTGTTCGCGTACACTGTACTAGATGCACAAAGGTCTGCAGTCTGTCGACAACAATGTTTTTGTTTTTTATCAATCAGCGATTTGAATCAACGGGGAACGCGCGGATGAACGATCGCTGTAGCGTCGACGAGTAGCCACGCTACAGTAGACGGGATTAAAAAATTCGTGCCGTACCTTCGTAGCCATTATTACGCCACCTACACACGGTCTCGCACGGTTCCACACGGTTCCACACGGTTTCACACGATGCATTAGTTGTCACCTATGAAGTATAGTTCCGCGTTATTTGCAACGTTGTCTTACACTATAGTTTCTACTTATCGATACTTATCGGCTGCTTTATACTGGAGTTAGTCGAGTGAGAGGCACCATAGAATTGTTTATAGTATATACCGTACGTTTGTACACGCTCGAGCAGGTTTCGCGCAGCGTTTTCCGTCACCCGGCAACGGCTGAATTTCGAAGATACTGCTAGTTCTACGAAACAAGCGTCCACCGCCGCCGAGATCACAGTAGCCAGCAGATTAAGCAAGATTTAAACTCGAAGGAGTGGGAGTAAGTCACGTGACGCGCCGCGAGTCACAGTGGGATATTTGGCCATATGGTAGCGTCGGAACCTAAAGTGTTTATTTTGTTCAAAATTACTGAAAGTTTTTTCTTATGTTCCTAAACATACATAAAAGTAACCTAGCGTATTATTATGTCATAAACAATAATACTTTCTAAGAAACAATTATCGGAAACTAGTAGGTATTAGAAAAGTAATTTTAATCTTATTTATTTCCTTTTGTCATTTTGATGGAATAAAAAACCAAAAGTAATACTTTGTTTTGGAGAAATTAATATATAACGAAGAGTTACTTTTTTGTACCCCAGATTATCTCTTTATTGCTTTTCCTTCTTTTTAATCTTCAGACATTACACTATGCAGGATGTGAGACGTAACTGTCACCATGATTTTTCAAGCACTTTCGACAGTCTGTGAGAAAAATATTTCGAATGAAAGTTAATCAGTATTTAGTTGACTATATATTAAAATGCAACAAATTTTAAAATCTGTTGTTTTTCGACTAAAAGTCAAGGTCACCTTGACTTCTTTAAATGGCAGCCTGTACCCTTGACTTCGTAGTGTTATTACTGGTGGAAAAACGAATTTAACGACTTACTATACAATGACCTTCGGATGACCTTGATTTCAGCAATTTAGGATGGGGCAACAAAAGTGTTAATATCGAAAGCTATGTTATTTCAATCGATTCGCAATAAGTACTCGAAGGTAGTCCACTTTCTTGCAAGTACAGTTCCATTACTGTAAACAAATTAGGATTAGTTGCTTGTTATAAATTGATTGAGATAAAATAGCTTTCGATATTAAAACTTTTGTTATTTTACCCTAAATTACTAAAACCAAGATCATAGCACAGTAAGTCGTTATCAGCAAAAACGCTACTAAAATATTTTAGACCTTAATATTTTTAAGGTTTGCAAAATATTTCGAACACAAGTTAAGCAGTATTCAAATACCTAAATTTCGATGTAGAAAATTTCTAAAAAATTTATTTTCGAAGAAGATCAAGGTCACTTTAATTTTGTATGCGTTATGATGTATTGCTTTTTATTCCATAATGTTAAAGCCGACGTTAAAATGAATTCAATGATATAAATATTATATGACCATTGGACAACAAATGACGCTGCAATCTTGTTGACCGGTCAATCGAGCCGAATACTCCACGTGATATGACGTAACTTACCCCCACTCCTTCGATTTGAAATCTTGCTTAATCCCGTAACTAACACGATCGAGACTTCGCGATAGAAATCCGAAAGGAAATCGTCACTTCCATCGAAAGTTGCATTTAGTCTACTTTTAGTTTTCTTTGATTTATCGTGGCTCGTTTTAGCGAGTTTACTAGGTATAAGGGGGTATTTAGAACTACTAGTGAGTTTTTTTGGGAAAGATCAAGCCGAGTGCTTGAAAAAGTGTGAGGTGTTAACGAACTTTAAACCTTTACGCTCAATCATTTGTGGTTGCTTTGTATTGCTTCGAAGGAAAGCGAATAAAATTTCGCTAGAAATTGTTATCAGTCCTCGAGTACTGTTCGAGTTAATTTACTGTAGAGTTGACTACTTATGATTGTTCTTCGTCATTGCAAAAATTGTTGACCTTTCTTGTTCAGCAGTTTGCTAATTTATTAGATACGCTTTTGCAAACGTTAGATTAAAATTTAATTGAGGAAAAATTTTGGTTTATCTTCACTTTTGAATAATTCATTCAATTTATCATTTAAAATTACATAATTTAGTTATCTCCTTGAAAAATAAATTTTAATGACAAAAATTCGATTTAATACTGAAAACAAAATTAAGGTAAAGTAAAATCAACAAGGATAAATGAAATCAAGAATTTTGGAAAAATTCAAATGGAACAAAATATTTTAGTATGTACTTTACGTACATTTACTGAGAAAATTTATTTATTTTATCAATAAAAATCGAATTTCTATATCCAGAATAAATGTGGACTTCATAATTGATCAAAAATCATTTAAACAACAGTTGTTTTAATTTCAGTTGTAAATTTCTGTTAAATTGAGTCGAACAGAACAGAAAGATGAAAAACAATAAATAAATATTAATTATATGGTAATTAAAACTCTTGTAGTTATTTCTTCAATAATTTGTTTTGCTAATTAATCACATGTTTCGAAATTATTTCGTTTATTTAACAATTACTTCTTACTCAGTTTTAATCAAAGAATTGCAAATAATGAATATTTTTAGTTATGGCGGAATTCATTAATATTACAATACTATTTGCAATGATGCAGATATTCAAATAAGAGTTCATTTAAATCATGCCGTCGTAAGAATAATTAAAATCGCAATATTTTTACCAATTTAAAAAATAATTCAATTATTAAATGATTACAAAAGATTGAGATATTATTTAAGAACACAATGGAAATTATGATCCCGAAAAAGTGATTGCAAGTGAAAATATTTTGCGTTACTACTGGTAATATTACAATTAAAACGAGAATATCGTTACTGTCAGTTGCAGTATCGTAAGAATTTTTCGAAATCAAAACATACAAATATTGTTTTAATCTCTGATTATAATAATATTTCATCTGAAACAGTATCAAGTGGAAATAATTCAGCTTTCTCTAAGTTAGCTCAAGTTAATTTACATGTTAGATTACAATAACAGAAAAATGATAAACAAAAAACAGAGATAATAATAGTAGTCCCAAGAAACGCTATTTAAATTTTAAATGATTAAAAGAGTAACCATTTCGAGTGGAAATGTTATCCATAATCTTCAAAAATATGATTAAAATGATCACGAAAAATGATTGTGAACAAAAACAACGACGGTAATTGAAAACAGAAAAGAAGCTTGTAAAGGGTTGGTAGAACAAAAACAATTTATTTCAACTAAATGAAACGCACATTAATTTCTTTACATGAACAAAGAACAACGAAACAGAACATATTGTTTATGCGGTCGAGAGAGCGCAAAGGGTTCTAGGAGCTCCGGAATGTAAAAGTATCCAGTTTAAAAAAATACTCTTAAAAGTCGCTTTGCTTAAGAAAACAGTCGCTACTGTCTGCTAATTAATTATACGTCATATGCCATACGTAATACGATATATTATATGGTAAACGTTTTATTATATTTATAGAACTCTTTTGTGTGTGTGTGTGTGTGTGTGTGTGTGTGTGTGTGTGTGTGTGTGTTGACAGAGTTGCAATACGATAGACTCTAATCACAATATAGATAATTTCAGTGCAATAGTTCGATCGATCGTTATTCTAAAAGAGACTGGTCCTCCTCGCGCATACGTCGATCATGCTCTCGATCGAGAAGGTCGAGATCAGAGCGTATGCAACGTATGCAACTTATTAGTTTGCTTTACGAAACAAAGACGCTCATGCATTTCGAAGGCTCACGCGCCTCGCTAACTAAATGATAGAGTACTGCACACCCGGTACATCGCTAACTTCAAATGCTCAACCATTCGAGCGTGAAACGTCGCTTTTGTTCTTGCAAACAGCGTAAACAGTATTTCCTCTTTGTAATCGCTTTCTTTCGTCGGACACGGTTTTAATGGAATTTTTAGAAATTGTTTATTCGACTGTCTTTTCGAAGTTTAATGTAGGCTGTTATTCAATGTGCCTCCATTTGCGGATAACAAATCGAATTTTTGGTAAAATTTTTACAAATTTTTTGGTAACTTTCAATAATTAAATGATCGTCACATGACGATAAGTGTTCCGCTAATTGCTCTATTTAAAACAATATTTGTGATTATTGATAATATTCCCTAATCAGCTAAATTCAAAATTTATTTTTGATTATACAATTTTTTATCTTTTGGTGAAACAATGTTTTTCCACGTTTGGATAAAATTTAATCAAAACAATCATATGAATTATTGTATTCCATATTTGAATAAAAATTTGAAAATTGTTCAGTAGTTTTGTAATAATCCTTTTAGGTTTTCTATTTAGTTAAAACAATCGTATGAATTAGCGAAATTTTTCGAGGTTCTCAGAAATGATTTTAACTATCTAACGGCTCAATATTTATTGCAAAATATTTTTCTCTGTTTAAAAGTACATTGAAAACAATGTACACATATTTCTCATAATGATCGTTTCACATGTTGCATTTAAAACACTTCGTTAAACTACCATTACAATATTAATTAAATTTGGACATGTCTCTTTACCATAAAACTTTTTATTTAAATAACCGTCGATAAACATTTTTGCTTTCTTCTACAACAAGATGATTTTAATTGTTATATCGAAGATGGTAATGCACATCTACATTGTTCCATAATAATCTTTCTGTTTCACTTAATTTGATCACGTGATTTCACTCAGAAGATTTCATAAAATCGTCCATACCGACTACGAAAGTTGAATTAAAAGATAACAGAGGAAGTACTGCTTTCAAATGTAGCCTCAAACTTCGTTCACCGCCATTGCACATCTTCATAAACAAAATATAAACTCTGTGGGACATAAATATTGTTCTTTGTTTCGTGAAACGTGGGTGTAGAATACACACTCTCTTAAACGTAATAAAATACGATTCGGATAGTGTCAGTGTGGTTTGCAACAATGTGATGTACGTGTACACGATAAACATATAGTTATCATTAGGGCGATCGTTTAAAAGATTCTTCCTCGTTAATTTCGATGAGCCTGAAATACTTTATCAACGTCAAGCGACTTCGGCTTCGTCGAAGCAACTTCCGTTTAAACAGTTTCAACTTTGTGATCGAAACATTAATTTTATCGTACACATTCTGCTTCTTGAAATAGATTTAGTATTGCTCGAGTTTCAATGTTTGCTCATTTCAAATTACGTTTTGTCAGTGGTACAGGTAGGTGTTCCACAAATATTATAAATTTCTGAAAGGGATGATATTTGAGGTGATTTGAAGCAACTTTTTCCTTAGCGAAAATGTTCTCCGTGGTTGCGTTAACGAGCTATTAACAGGTTGAATGCCACGCCAATTTTACCGGGATTGTCCGTGGCGCCACGATGAACTTTCTATTTAGCGATACATGTAATGTTGAAATATTATCTACAATAGATAATTTACAACGTATAAACATGATTGGCATGTTAATTTCGGCGGAGGTCACCGGTAACCCCCGTGGCGCTGGAGTACGATTTCACGCGATTGTCATTTATCTCTTTCAAAAAATTCAAAGAAGCTAGGAAGAATAATTGCAAAAAACTGTACCAAAAAAGTCGTGACATATTGTAAAGACTGTGCCGGTTCACCCTTCCTTTGTTTAGAATGTTTTAATACGACACATCGTAACGTGCGCGCATAATAAAACTATATTAAATGTATAAATAAAACTATTTTCAAATGTTTTATACTGCATTCATTTCTTCAAACCACTACATCAACGATGATAATAATAAGAAATTATAAGTGTTGTCTTTTGTCTACCTTTCTTATTTTTTTTTCAATCCGGGCACGTCGGTCACCGGTGGCCCCCATGGCGTCACAGCCAAGCTAAGTGCCGGTCACCGGTGACCCCCGTGGCATTCAACCTGTTAAGAAAGAACGTGGACCAATCAGAAGGCGCGAACCAATCAGAGGGCGCGTACCACCGACGCTCTGTAGTAGAAGCTAACGTAGCGTTGCATACGCTATGGAGAGGGCGAGGAACTAGCAGCAGTCGCTCTGTGTCGGAGGACATTTTCGTTAAGAAAAAAGGTTCTTCAATTTACCCCAAGAATCTTCTGGGACACTCTGTATTGATCTATATTCCATGGTAAATGCCTTATAATGACGGCTCAATTTTATGTCCAATTTTATAGAATATCTGTTTAAAATGCTGTAATCAAGAAATACTATGATACTTTCAAGAGTATTACATATAATTTTAAAGCATTGATTAGCATCTGCTGTGATCAATAAACTTTATCTCAAATTAATGACAAAAAATATGTTCTTTTATTTAAACTTACTGTTAAAAGTCGGACTTAATACAGTTCTGAATATATTTGTCCGTAAACTTTCAAAACTCCGGTAACAGTAATATGTGCAAGAAAAAGTGGTTCAAAACGATGACTTTGACAAGTTATTCCGAGGTCACTGACAGAGGAGGTCAAACTTTGAAATAATCACCGAACAAAGACATTGCCTTTTCTGCGCTTGAATGGTCGACAGAGAAAATCAAACTGGTATCATTGTTCTGCTACACATTCACACGTCCGCGCAGCTCGCGTAGAATTAGCACGACAAAACTCTTACGGTGTCGATTAGATTAGGATAGTTTACGTGCTGTACCCGAAGGCTTACGTACAAAATATAATTATATTCCTAAGCAGAATAAATCTGATCTCCATTTTCTTCATTTCTGTTTTGGTACTGTGGGTAATATATACACTGCCATTATTCCCCATTTCCTTTTTCAATCTGATTTTTCACGGTGTTCGTCACCATAATTGTTCGTCAGGTTGCAAAAAAGCAGCTGTATCGAGGTCGAGTCAGTTTTGACCGTTTGTCCGATTTTTGTAAATTCTATTTCAATATCACTTATTATATGTGTCTCATAAAAGGTTTTTTTTCAACTTTTATTGCATTTATCTGTCTTAAAACATTGAACGTGAAACGTATTCATTCTATGTCTTTATAATTACATGTCTTTTAACTTTTTAATACTACATATAATTGTAAAAGAATATAGTTGCGTAAAATAATATTTATAATTGAATAAGTAAAAGAGTGTCAGTGTTTGTTTTGGATCAGGTCTGAAAAATTGGTCTTTCCAAATTTTCATTCTAGATTGCTTTAAAGACATTATTAATTCACATGTTGATTGCTTTAATGAACAAAATATTTTCATTTAGATCGGACGAACGATTTAAAAGTTATCCAACTTTAAAGTAGGTCAGTTACTTTTTCAGTACATGTTCAGCGCATTGTAGATATAGGGTGTTCGTGAAATTTTGTAGAATGTTTTTGAAACAATGAGAAACGTAATGTTTTTCGAAAAGTCATCAATTACAATTTGTTATTTTGTTTAACTGAAACTTTTCGTTCATTCTATTAGTTGTTAAATTATCGGCGTAGAAACGAATGTTACAATACACTCTGCGTGGAAACTACAGAAAAATTACTGATAATTATTAACAATACAAAAATAATCTTCATGAAGAAATGAGACGTTATTTTGCAATCATGAAGACACATGATCAATTAACAAATTTAATGTATTTAAGATAAACATATTAAATAGCATTTTTAATTTAACATTCTAGACATCTTTAATCAAAGGTGCAGAAACTCAATTGCACACTTCACGAATACCTTATACACTTCCAAAATTCATCTTTCAGCGTGAATATATAGAAATATTTACCTCCAAACCGGTTAACACCTACAATTAATCAAAAAAGTCTCCGTACATCCTTTCAAATATAGTAACATTTTAAAAAATTCCAACAACTTAAGTTTTTTTAAAAAATTAGAAGAATTAATTATGTAGATACCGCGTATAATTGTTGACAAATTTGCAGTTGATTAAAGTTTTGAATAAAATAATAAAATAAGTATATTACAATGTTTTTTATCTTGCAACGAAAATTTAAAAAATACATTTCGCAGAAAATTTTCAGGACTATAATGAACAATTATAATAAATCTGAAGTCTGTCGTTTTTTTCTGCAACAATTTCGATAAAATTTCCAGAATGTACAGGATGTTGCAAAATGATATGTCTAAAAACAAATGCACTATAATTGGTTTCATCTCCATATAAAATCAATTAATTAAACATGATATTAAAAATTTATTATAACTTAAAATTAAATAAAAGGTTAAATTAAAGATAAATTAAGTTAAATTAAATTAAGTAGTTAAATGTCGATAAAAATTAAACTTTAAAACTATAATTTTAATTTCCATAAAATCCTATTATAAGTCAAATTTATAATAAAAGTTCATTACAGCTAAATTTCATGTTAAAAGTCTACTATGATCAATTTCTCCCTTTAAAATTGATTAGAATTTAAATTTATATAAAAAATCATTAGGTGATTTTCCACTCTCGACAAAATTGACTTTGACCCTCCATGAATTTTACAAAATTCACGGTTACATGATTTCCTGTAAATAAACCAAATAAATAAAGAAATTTTTTATTCTTGACCTTAACTTTTTACAGTCAATTTTGCAAGTCAAGTCTATCAATATCCACCAAACAAAATTTTTTTAAATCGATATGTAATAAAATCAAGATATAATATAATGAAATCAAATTTTTTGATATAAACTTTACGAAAATTTATTGAAAAATTTATTTAATTTACCTTTCAAAATCAAATTTCTATTACCAAACCGAATGTTTAAAATCACATTATGATAGTCCTGCGTAATTTCGTGACATCCTGTACGTAACTACAAAATGTATTCACTATATTTTCATTACAGGTTTAAAAATTAGTAGCAATCTTTGCTACTTCCTTCGAGACAGAAATCAACATAAATTTTCTGAAACATTGTCTCACACGTTATCAAGTAAATTTCAAAATGACTTAAGAGCTGTTTATTTGAAAAATGTTATTCCGTTTTAAAGGATCCGCGTAGCCTCTTTCGGCAGATTGCATATTATACTATGTAACATACATACATGTGTTTAACTAGTGACAGTTAAAACAGTTCTGTAATTGCTTCAATGAAAAGGCACTAAACGAACTTCTGCGTTTAATACAACTTTGCTTTTCCCGCTGTTCCTCGAACGAAATTCAAAATGGTCCACGCTGAAGGACAAATCGCCTGATCGCTCACGTGGAAAAAGTCGACAGATGCGTGTCCAGCTTCTTTGAATTCAATTGGGGAAGTCCTTTTGCAGCGAGTGTGAAGGAAACAAGCGTCCGAAGTGAGGAGGGATTATGCGAGTTCAACCCTTGCACGAGCGACCTTCAACTTTCTATAACAATCGCGTAGGTTTTTCGAGAAATATTACCGATACGCATTTTGTGTCAATTGTAATTGACGAAATTGAAAGCAATTTGGTGTTTTTTGTCTTTGATGTGTTATATAACGGGTGAGAAAAATAGAAATCGTGTGCAAAATTATTGATTGCATTGAAAATTTATTCAGACATAAGTCGAATAGTTTTAAGGCTCATTTCTATCGATGTAATTAGTATGTTTTTGTAACTGGAGGCGTAGAGAATATTCGAACGTCAACTTTGTCGAAATTCTAATTAGATTTTATATTTTTTAATGTGAATATTTTTCATTTTTATATTTTTTATTCTCTGCGAAAAGACATTAGTGTACTTAAAAGCCATGAGTTTAGAAATTCTTGCAATGTAATCGTAGATTATTATTCAAATTGAAATATTTTAAAAACCGACGTTGTTTTTATGCACAGCCAGCTTAGTATTTTTTTATGAATAATTACGAACTGCAATCACTGACAGTTCAATATTTGGAATTTTTCGATATACCATGATAAACTAATTGTCTATTAATTACTCGTTTAACAATTTTTTTACATAACCATGAGAACTAATAGCCTATTAATTACTCTCCTAATAATTTTCCCACAAAAACCTATTAATACATTTCTGCACATAATTGCTCTCTGTCAATCAACATAATAGAATATCTATACCTTCGTTAAATAAATAATCTTGACACATAAATGTTCACTCGATAAAATATTAATTATACCAAACGACGCCATTTTTTTAAATCAAGAATTTCGAAAATTATCCAATTTTAAACATCTCACTCTGTATTGCAACATTAATTAATATTGCTCGTTCAGGATCGCTGTTAAACAGCGCTAAAAATTTCGAACGAAATACAACGACCAATTATTAATGATAATCGAGTCGCTCGCGCAAAGGGCGGAAAAGCGTCCATTTCGGGGAAACGGTACGAGGACAATCTTATTTAAGCATAGTTAATCGGCAAGTTCCGCGTTTGTGCTAGTAAATTGAAAAAATCGACCAAGTACGAGTAGGTATCTGTACAAGTCAATGAAGTAACTCGACACCGGTTTTTGTACAGCGTACCTCGCTAAATCTTAAAGTCTGTGATTAATTTAAGGCTTATTAATTGAACGTTATTACCAGCAGAGACTAGAAATGAATAGAATTCAATAATACGGTACAATATAGTATGTATACGTATGTATATATATAATAATAATCTTTTATGCAATTAATCCTCTCTGTATACGTATTATAGATAAGCCTAGTTAGAGATAGTTATATCTGATTCTAGGAAGTTTCTCTTTAGTCGCTTATTGTTCCTCTATTATTCCTAGTTGGCCCGATATAGATGTTCCCAATACGTTTGCGTACGATCCTCCGTCGCTGACACAGCCGCTCGCTGCTATAACACGCTAACACGTCCCTCTCGAGCATGGCAGCCAGAAAACCAGTCTAGATTTCTAGCCGAAGTAGGTGCGTAGGTCATTCCTTAACGGATCTTTTTTCAATAATCTTTATTTTTATGTGCTTTCTGTTTTATGGAAATTACAATGAAAATGAAAGAAAACTTTTCAATTTATACAAAGTTACTCGATATTCGGCTAACAATGAATTATATCAATGAAAATCTGCAAAAAAGTTTTCATTCAATACAAGATAAAGGTGACTGCAATTTTTGTATGAAATCATACTATCTTTTTAAGCAGATCAATGCATCTTTGTATTCTCTTTGAAATTCATTAGTTTGGAGGTTATGACTTTCGAACGCTCATGTAAGCAACGCGTTGTTCATGTAAGCACTCCGCTGCACAGCGCGGACCAAAGCTGGTCGCCACGTCGCGTGACCTACCCCCACTCCGCTGCACAGCGCGAATCAGCAGCGGCTGCCGCGTCACGTCACCTACTCCCACTCCTTTCGCTAGAAATCTAGCTTATTTTTCTGGTTACCACAACTCTCGAGCCGTTTTCGGTCCCAAATCCTTCGAATCTCCAAGGACAATCGTCCTTGCTTCTCGTTTATTCCATCGTGCAGAGAATCCACTGCTCTCTCCAAATGTCGCCTCCACTCGAACAGAACAATGCAAGAATCGTTCCTGTGCGTGTAGCGTGATCGTTTATGTGAATTGTTTCCGAGGATCAAGGTCTCCACGGAAGTATCCACCGATTCTGGCTGATATGGTCTTCGAGGTAGTCGTTGTGGTCGAAGGGACAGCAGAGCTTCAGCGTTTTCGTTCCTCGTTAATGTTTCAGACATTAACGAAGTCTTGGCTATCTGTAGATTTTGTTACCTATCGATACCTTTATCCGACATGTCGATTTTCGTTTTTATTTTCTGACGGTACTACTTTTCGTTATTGCTTCGATCTCTTGTGGGACTGAAAAGGGTCGAGTTGGTTTCCTTAAACTGAAACTGGTCCGTTCGTATTCTTTGTTCACCATTTTGTACAATTTTATGTCAACAGTGTCTTGATCCACCGTGTAAATTTCAGCTTTTATTCTTTGCCCGTGCTTCATTTAATGATCTTTACGAATCTATTTTTTAACGTTTCGTTAGTGCTTCTATCGTTGGACTAGAGAAGGTAACGTAAACTTTCTAAAATTAAAACTGGTCCATTAAAATTCCTGTTCACCGCTTTGATTGTACAAATTTTCAGCAATGCTTTCTTAATCAACTACTTTCATCGATTTTTATCCACCACGTCAATTTTATTTTCTATTTGCTGGCAATGCTTGTTTTATTCGCTGCTTCGATTTCTTGTAGGTCCGGAAAAGGTAGCGTTGAATTTTTTAATTAAGACTGGTCCATTAGAGTTCTTTGTTGACCAATGCTTTCTCTATCCACAACTTCGATTGTATTTTGTTCACTTTTTATCCGTTATGTCAATTTTATTTTTTTTTTGTTTTTTGTTCTCTTTTTATTTTCTGTTTCGATTTCATAAGAGGCTAGGAAAAGGTTGCGTTCAGTTTCTTAAATTAAAACTGGTCCATGAAAATTCTTTGTTCACCACTTTGATTGTACAATTTTTCATCAATGCTTTCTTCACTCACAACGTCAATTTATATTCGACAAATGCTTCTTTGAATCTCTGTTTCTATTTTCTATTTTTGTTTAACAATGCGTGTTTTATTATCGATTGGACTAGAAAAGGATCGCGTTGATATTCTTAAATCGAAACTGGTCTATTTCTATCTATAGTGGTTCAAACACTATACTTAATTTATTCGCCACTTCCGTTCTATTTTACGACAATGCTCTGATTCTCTTTCTTATTTTTTATTAATGCTTTTTTCACTACTTTGACTTATTATGGAGAAAAAGGAAGTTTGCACCGATTTTGTTAAACATGGGAACTGCTTCATTCCAATTTATTATCCATCACTTTGTTTTTATTGCGCATCCATAAAAATTTCTTGTTCAACATTACTACGATTTCATTTTATTTTTTGTTACATCAGTGATGCTCTGCTTCTATTTGCTTTTAGTTTCACGAAATAGCTTTCTTTATCACCGCTTCGATTCATTATGCGCTCCAAGGAGTTCGTTTTTCATTGATACTAATTCGTGTCTCATCGTCGGCGGTTCGAATTCTTTCCTCTAGAATCCATTCAATTAATTCCCGATCACAGCGTTCTTATTTGATTCAGAGTTTCGAGCTCTCCCACGTTCTTAGCATTCTCCCGGTATATAACTCCGAGGTTTTGATGAAACTGTAAAAGCAAAGTTCTGGGAATGTGGATAGCTCGCGTTCTTCAGACAGCCATTTTGTTTTGTTTTGGTCCACGGTGCGGGGATTCTTTGAAGAACTGTGCCTTACGATTTTCCTTTCGAAGTGAATTCAGATATTATTAAGCCAGAGAATCTCGATCGACTCTGCCAGTTATGTTTGCTTCCGCGTCACGGAAAACAATAAACGATATTAACTTGTCTGTTCACTTTTATTCTCTTCCTTGACGAAAATTGGAAAACGTATTTGTCCCATCGAATACCACTGGTTTTTTCTTACCATCGTCTTTGCTATTCATTTTACCCGTTATCTTTGTTGGAAATGAAACTCAAATCATGTTAATTTCACAGAGTATCAATAGTTGAATTAACATCGTCTTTGTTCTTTATTTTTCTCTTCGTCTGTGTTGGAATTGAAAATTAAATCGTATTAGTTCCAATAGTTGTCACTAGTTTTTATTTATCATCGTCTTTGTTATCAATTTTTCTCTTTGTTTTTGTTAAAAATGCAAATCAAATCGTGTTAATTCTAATAATTATCACTTGTTTAATAAACATCCTCTTCATTAATCATTTTTCTCTTTGCCCTTGTTATTCGTTTTCCTCTTTGTCTTTGTTAGAATTGAAATCAAATCACATTAATTCCAATAATTGTCACTAGTTTAATCAACATCGTCTCTGTTATTCATTTTTCTCTACTAATTCTATTAATTCCAATAAATATCACTAGTTCAACCAAACATTATCTCGTTTAATTCTGTTCCCTTTCTCATAACGGAATAGAACTGAATTCCAATTGATACTATTTTCCTACACTTTATTTTATTTTTTGTTTCAAATTAAAATGATATCGTATTAATTCCAATATGTATCAGTAATTCAACCAAATATCGTCTCATTTATTAATGTTTTCTTCCTCGCCACGAGAAAGAATAAAACCATATTCATCCGAAATGATGTCATATTTGTTATTTAGTTTGTCTTCGTCTTCGTTAAAAATTCGAATGAAAGCGCATTTTATCCCAACGAATTTCTCTTCCAGTCCTGTCTCCATTCTTCTCACCGAATAAAACCACATTAATTCCAATTCTCATTATCCGTTTCCTTTAGTCTCTTCTTCGTCCAAAATGAGAGAATCGAATCTCTTTCTTCTCCATCGTCGTAATTACTCGCAATGACCAACATCTTATTTTCGTCGTCTCCACCAGTAAAAATAGAATGATTTTCTATCAATATTGCACGCGCGGCCATTAATACCTTCCACATCCTCCTGTCCAGAAGCAAAAATAGAATCGTCTGCCAACATTCCCGCTCAACACCACCGTCTCTTTTCAATACTTTCATCACCTCCTCTCCTCCAGTTCATCGTAAAATCGATTCCGCAAACACCACTGTCCGCCGATTCCTCGCGAATCGATCTATATAAAATCACAGCCGATTCGCTCCCATTTACAACGATCTCGACCCAATCTTCGCACTCCGGCCTCGAATTCTATCAGCAGACAATCCCAGTCCCAATCTCTGCGATCAAGAATCCCCTCGAAAGCAGACCTCGGTATCATACAAACAATCGATTACTATCGAACGCAGCTATGCTCGATCCATGTCCGTTCAACCACGTCTCCTCGACAGCCACATATTTTCAGTACGCTTCTTCCGCTTGTTCGCGTTCGACACTCAAAATCCCTCGCGCTGAGTCCAGCTTCCGGCGATCCTCCGCGTTTCCAGGCATTCGATTCCGTTCGCAGGCTGCTTTCTTTCCTCCTGGTGTCTGTTCACAGCCGAGACAGAGCCGTCCGGATTGTCCAGTTCCCTTATAGGATCTTATTCTCCGACCTCGGATTGTATTTTTATATTTTTCGACAGAAGCGCTTTCGGGCTCCTGTGTAGGAAAAAGATAGATATAGATAGACAGAGCGAGAGAGAAAGGTATAGAGAGAAAGATAGAGATAGATAGATAGAGAGAGAGAAAGAGAGAGAGAGAGGGGAGAGCGGTTCAGAAGCTCTCGCTGAGCATGTTCGGAGCGACGTTGGTTATGGTAACACGGGGTAAAGTCCACGGGATTGCCGGTGATCGCGAAACAGATGGCACGAGCACGCCGGGGGCTTTCTGTTACACGTCGTCCTCTATACTCCTCAGGGGTATTTGTTGCTTTTGTGCCACCGCGTTCAGCACGTAGCCCAGGTGGTCCAATTTCTTGTCCATCACGGACAACTGCGGACAGAAATGGTTCCCATGTAAGAATCGATCTCTCACCGCGCCGAGAAACTTCTTCGTCCCCGTGGGGAGAACGCGTTTTTCACGCGTGAGCAGCTCGATAAATTGCCGCCGAACGCAATCGAATGAAAATGTTTCGCTTGTCTCGGAAACGGCCTGTCAGGATAACCATCAAGAATTGGTCATCGTGACGTTTCTTATTTTTTGTTTTGTTTCAATGCTAAACGATACTCTTTGCATGCCATATAATTTGGAAAATTTCAGATTTCTGCACCTTCGTTTGCGAGTAACATTGGATTGGTAAAAGTAAAAGTATATCTCTGTTTTCTTAGTTATTGTCAGAGATATTTGGATCATATGAAAGCGAAAATAAAGCTGAAATCTAGCTTCAATGAAGGTATTTTTTCAGTATTTCAGTATTAAAAAATTCGATTTCATTTGAATTTTTTGTACAGTGCGTATCATACTTACATCAACCTACTTACCTTTTGATATTTTAATAATATAAGATAGATTTGGGTGTTTGATAAATTCTGAACACAAAAGTTACGCATTTTTTAAACGTAGAATATGAATCCGACATACAAGGTATAGGTTTATGATGAAAAAAGCAAAATGATCTTGAGATAACTTTGAAAATGACTCCCGACTCGAAATACTAAAGGACATGTGCCAGTATAAAAACGTATAAAAAGAATTGGTTTTCTTAATTTTAATAAAAATGGAACAATACGACAAAGATACAAGAGTTCTACTTCGACATACATATAATATTTTCATATTACCAAAAGCAAGTAAACTATTCAAAGTTATCCAGTTCATTTTGTTCGCCCTACATAAGAAGTACTGGTTTTCTTAATTTCGATAAAAAATAAAACGATACCATCAAGATCAAGTTTCACTTCGTCATATCTTCACATTATCAAAAACTGGTAAAATATTTAACGAAAACCAATTATTTTGTTCACCCTATATAGAAACAAACGGTTTCCCTAAATTTGATGATAACAGAAGAATACCATAGAGATAAAAATGTTCTACTCCGACATACGTATTTTCACATGATCAAAAACGAATGAAATATTCTCAAACTGTTGAAGTTATTTCGCTCGCTCCGTATAAATAGAATTTATTTTCCCGTGATAGGTTTTATTTGGCATCCTTGGGTGTCAATTGTGGCGATTGGAAAGGTCAACGAGAAAAATGCCACGAGGAAAAGAGAGCCATCTGACAGGAAAAAAGGGGACGATTGATGTTCGTGTTGAAGGTAAAGGCTACGTATGCAACACGCGTATCCTCGTATGAAGTGGCTCCTAGGCTGCAGTTGCGTAAAAATTGGCCGCGCGAAGACAGTGATTGCAGTGCTTTGATTACGTTGCTGAACGACGGCGTAATCACGGTGGAACAGAATCATTCGAATCGACTGACCAATGTGTCTTCCCAAGACAAAAATCCTTTCCACTAATTTCGCGATCGTATGTCTACTCTTAGTCACTAAAGCTATTTATTTATTTTTTTTTATCTTTTCATAAGATTGAAACATATTACTGTGTTACATGTAACTAAACTTTTAAAAAGGTTAATAAATTTCGTTTTTCCTACTTAATCTTGAATATTATGTATCACTGTTCATTCAAAGAAAATTAATTCCGACAAGCATGACACATATGTATGGACTTAATACGTCCGCAAAGGGTTAATTGTACTCGATCATTCATTGAAATCAAGAGCAAATTTCTTTATTACGTTACTGTCACTTTCTTATTGTTCTTCTTTTTAACTGTCGGGTCAACTAGTTAATGAGATGTGTTGGGATGCAGAATAGAAACGTACACATTCTGTGAACTGGAAGCGAAAGGCGATGGAACGGTAAAAAGTAAAAAGAATATGAAACAATAAGATAGACTAAGAAGGAATAAGAAGGAATAAGAAAGAATAAGAAACAATAACAAATCGTCATTGACGAAACAGTAACATAAAATAACAAATCAATTACAAAACAATAAGATACAATAAGAAACAATAAGGTATAATAATAAAAAGAAACGAGTTTTAGTTGGATGTATCGAAAAGTATAATTGTTTTAACACATTTGTTACCGGAAGCTCGTGCTATATTACAAAGGAAAATTTGACGTATTCTTTTACGTAGAAATCTCAAATGATATCATTTATGTTACTGCTATAGACAAACTTAGTAAGAAAAATTCTTAATTGCGAATCGTTATTCTGTTCCACTATCTCATTTTTGTCATAGTTTACTTCCAAAAACGCCAAATTATTACAACCATCAATATGTGAATATGAGTTGCTGAAATAATTGGATGAAATTCATAAAATTCCCGACACTACAAACTTAAGCGATATAATAACTAAATTTCAAATTTAATAATCTGGACATCTGCTGCAAAATATTTGAGTTGTGAAAATGTCGCTTTAAAAATAATGATATTACTGACTGTTTGCATTTTTAGTAATATTTTTTGCGGGATCTTACGTATAATAAACGTGATGGCAATAATAAATAGTATAATAGTCGAAATTCATACGAACACAAAAAAATCCATTGATCGAACTCCTACTGTATCTAAATAGAGGTACATAATAGTAAAAGAAGAACATTTTGTTATTTTATAAATTTTTGGCATTATTTATTATAGAATACATAAAGAAAATAATGAATATTTGGACAAAACAATCGCAATCCTTAATAAATTGCTCTAAAAAATTTCTGCCATTACTTCAAAAATGTTTAAATAAATATGCAAAAAGTCAGCTTACTAAATTTTATAGTTTTCCTTAAATTAATTTCCAAATGTTGCACTAAACTCGCGAGTTTTCACCAGAACACCCTCTGAGTACTAAAAATATTGTTGTGCCTATTATAAAACACAATTACCGAGATATAAGGGGTGTTCTGCAACTTTGGAGAACCGCCTTGACGATGAATCATATAAAGAGAAGTCAGAGAAAGTTGATATAAAAATAAACTTTACTTGAACCTGATTTTTACCTCAGCAAGTCTTATATTTAATTCTGAATATAATATAATAATTATCAATAATGATTATTATTGATTATATTTATATATATATAATTATAATTATAATTATATATAATTATAATAATTCTGAAGAAAACATTATCTCTGTTATTCTTCAATTTTGTATTTAGATTTAAGGAAGTCATTTTGAACAGCATAGTAGTAAGTAGAAAGCAAGGTCAAAACTAGTGATCCTTTTTTTTTAGTATTTTTCTAGATATTCGAAATACATGACACTCTGTATACACCATTATCTACTTAAGTGGATTATGAATTATCCATTGCCACCAATATTGCATATTACGTTATTGACGTTTATGTTTATTAATTACACTGTTAGTGAATTCAAACGTCGATAATGGTTGGCCAATTAATCGTGCAATATGGTATGATGTATGAAATGACAGTGCGCATTCAAACGAGCCAAACACGTCTCAATTTACAATATGACATTTACATGAAATCTGTGCGTAATCACTCGCGCGCTAAAAACGAGAGAAATGTCAGTGATCCATACATATTGTGTAGACTTTAATACGTTCATCGAACATTTGGCTAATAAATTAAGTGGAATTGCGGTTGCGCACTGTTAATGAGTGGATTATCATAAAATTGGTGGTGATAATATAAAATTAAAAATTCAAGACGAGGTGCATGCCTATTAACTTCAAATATAATTTGTCATAATTTCAATATGCTCGCAAGACAATTTTGTCATTTGTCTTTTTTAGCATACTTTTATTAATCGAATTTTATAGAATTTAATATCATATCATTGTAGAATTTAATAATATCATATAATACGACATCATTTTACTAGATGTAGTAATCTTTTCTAATTTGTTCAGTAACTTTTATTTAGTAATAAAGTACAATACATTTCCATGAAATGATATTTCTAGTAAAATTATATGAAAATTGGAAAAAGTAATGAAAACAAATCGAAATATTCAACAATTCCTATACATATAATCTCCTTTTAATTTCTTTTTAAATTTAATTTTTGATATTTTTGTTACAATTTTAAAATTTGCATCGCATTTCTCTAAAACTATTCTCACATTGCTCGATAACTTCGTATAAACTTTTCAATACAGTTTGATAGAATTTTCGTGGAGTTTCATCTCAGTTCCAGGAAACTTCCATTATTTTGTTCAATACCTGCTACATAATACAAAATGTATCAAAAGGTAATGAGACTGGACGCATAACTTCCGAAACTAGCCACAGTATAACTCAGAAACTGACACCAAGAAGATACAACCAAAATATTTGATTTAAAATCGACTTGCACAAGTCTATGCAACAGTGATTCACGAGTAAACTACTAATTACTATACGAAAATATCAATGCAAGAAAGAAAATCTGATTTTTAGCAATTAGCATCTTATTTTTATAATTATAGCGCCAATGGATAGCTGAGATTTTTCCGATTAAAATGAGTCCGAACACGATGTAAGTCGGACAACGATCGCCGACAAGCCTGATAATATACAGGGTGAGTCATGTAACTACAATCTAATTCAACCTCATAGAACGTTGAATTAGTTGATCTTGTAAACTTGGATACCACATATAGAGACCTCTATTTACCTTCGAACCACGTATTTAACAATTTTTCATAAAAAGCATATTGTAAAAGTTACTTGAGATGTGCAAGTCACGCAACTCACCCTGTAGATTGCTTATAATCGGAGAATAGCTTAAATTAATCTGATCTATATCGTGTTTGGACTCATTTTAATCGGGAGAATCTCAGCTATCAATTGATGATACAATTACAAAGGTAAGGTGTCAACTATTAAAAATGAAATAAAATAGATTGTTGTATTTTTCTACGGTGCTGAGAAACTCGAATCGCTAAATACTGTATTTCAAGTCTACCAACACTCTGATACCATCAGATACGTTACACCAAGAAAGATACTTCGAAAGAGATATTCTCATTAATAATTCAAATGTTAATAACTAAACAATTGTACGGCATGAGTCTCATTATTTTATAGACACACCTTGTACGAAAGTGACCTAAACACAGTACTTCGACCCCACTAGATCTCTTCCACAATGGACCTAACCAGCTCAAGCAATTATTAATGGACGGCTATTATTAATGAAAGTTTGTAAAACTTCCAATTCGAATTTGTAAACAGGTGATGCAGAATTAGTTAGGGGGAACTCACCTGCTGCTCTACCCTGTACAGGCGCGCGCCTATCGTCATCTGCTTCACGTTACCTGCCCGGTCGATTCCTGCCAGATAGCTGCCTGGCTTTCCCAGGGTCTGGTCCAGTCTCCTCTGTAACTCCTGCGAAAAGACATCAATTATTATTAGACTGCGGATTTGATGCATTTATGGCAAAACTGGGTAGTTACGATTTAAAATGGTGTAGAAATCAGAAGCGTTTTAAAACGTCAACGTATTATTTCTAATCTATTAAGATGATTAAAGGAAGAAGACAGTTTTTATTCTGCTTAAAAATTGCGGTCCGTGCAAATCATCCGTCAATTCTGTTATATCATGGCCACTATCATCGTTGTATGATGTCTCATAGTGTAAAAAATGGACAAAGTAATTCCATTACAGGCTCTTATTTAATGTTTGGACTACTTGATTTTCAATATAGAAACGTTAATACCGTTTTATGGAATTAATTAATTCTGCAATTAATTTTTACTGATGATTTGTAGATGTAAATATTATTTTACAATTTTATTCAAAATTCCTGAAAAATTATAAGCAATACATGGTCACGTCCAGTTTATTTTCCGTCAGTATCATTTCTTATGAGATGTTAAGAGACCTCCTATACTCTTTTTAATGGAACCTATATTGGTTTCACATTCTTGTGAAGTGTAAAGTATAAAATGGCAAATTCAACGACTTTGATATAATATTTTGATAATTTGGTCTCTAGAAATATATCTTAACACGATGATTGTTGTGTCGGTCACGTAAGGATGACGACAATCTGTTATTAGTTTCCAAGCTTCATTTTTATTGTAATGTAATCGAACAAACTGTATTTTACTAGGATGCTTAAGAAAACACTGCCGATCATTATGCGAAATAAGAATTGGGTGAGTTAATCGTGTGGAACATTAATGACATGATAATATCTTTTTTTTTTTAAGAAATAATGTAACAATATCCTTGAATTCTTCTAATGTCTGTATAGATTGTATTTAACTTATTCATTTTTCAGCATAAATACATAAAATCCACAGTCTAACTATAATAAATCATAATTATCTAATATCATGTTAATTAATTTAATCACTTAGATTTTGTGTGAATTTTTCGGATTAATTTTCGGCACTTAATTGTGAAATCGTTCCATTTTCATGTCTCTTTTTTCACTATTGTTTTTTTCAATTATTGTTTGAAGCAAGATCTTTAAGCAGCCATCTGAAATCCTATTAACAGCCTCCGGGTTGGCGAAGTATTAATATTAAATAAATCCGTTTAACAATACGCACATATGTGGATAATACATATGTGTTCGAGTCTGATATTGATTTTGCGACTGCCTGCAACACTCGCGTTAAGATATTATAATGGATCACTTTTTAATCAAACTAAAACTCAAATAAAGTAATAAATAAGTTTGTTTCGAAATGGTTTTGACTGCTAATAAATCTAGCATTCTTATATCGAGAGACAAGTAAATTCAAAATACATTTATCTGCTAGCTAGGTGATTGTTTATTATAAACAATAATGTGGAATGACAAATAACAGTTTTTCTAATGATTGATTTTTAAGAAGTCTATAGATCTGAAATGGAAAAAGAAAGAATATAGGAAGAAAGGAAGAATGCAACAAATATCTAAATTATATCATAAAAAATGCAAATATGTCTTATTTTTTAAATATATTCGTGCTTAAATAATTCATTATTATCTATTTGAATAAAAGTGTATTTTCACAACTCTTAATCCCTGTTATACGTTTCAAACAGAAATTGTGCATTTGATTAAGTAGAATACGTTTGCAAAATAAAAAATATAGGTTCACAATAAAAGAACAAGATCACCTGGAAACAATATTGAAAACGTTTGCACATTAGAAAACTAGCAGTGCCATTTGACTCTTTACCCGAAGTACTAAAGGAGATGTGTCAGTTTATTTTTCTTTTTAAATGGCGTGTGTAGGAGATTTCTTACAATCTCAACTTAAATGGAACACATACACTCCCAGACAAAAAGATAGCACGCATGTACTATATTTAATTTCTCGTGTTAAAATTATGCTAGCGTAGAATTTTTAAGATATATGGAAAACGTAGCTTTCGTGAGTATGTAAACAAAACATAGATTGACCTTACTTCAATAAGTCCTCTGAGTTGAGAGGGAAACACATAATCTGACACAGACAAAATTATAGCACACTGGAACTTTGTTTACATATTCTTCAATTTTTCGTGAGATTACACGGAGTTAGCGTTCAATTTGTATATAGAGCTATGACATATTACTATTCTAATAATGGGTCGTGGCAAAAGACTTAGTGAAAGCGAAATTAGTAAGATTTTAGCTCTGGAAAAACAAAAGCTCTCTATTACACAAATTGCAAAAGTAGTTAGTCGCAGTCGAAAAGTGATATATAATTTATTAAAAAATACAAGTGCATACGGAAAGAAGAAAAGTACAGGAAGGCCAGCAGCATTATCTGAACGCGATACACGAGCAATACTACCGTTTGCTTCCAATTCATGTGCTACGGCGAGGGAGATCGCTAAGAAAGCTGGATTAGAAACAAATGTACAAAATGTTCGTCGTCTACTTCAAACTAGTAATATTATAAATCGGTCTAGAATAAAAGCAAAACCATCATTAAATTCAAGACATAAGGAAGCACGTTTGTTATTTGCAAAAGAGCATGTACATTGGAAAAAAGCTTGGAGAAAAGTAATTTTCACAGATGAGAAGAGGTTCAACCTTGATGGACCAGACAGATGTACATATTATTATCGTGATGTTCGCAAACAACCATTAACAAAAATTCGACGTCAAATGCATGGAGGTGGAGTAATGGTCTGGGCTGGTATCGGATATAAAGAAAAAACAGAAATCAAGTTTATTCAAGGCACAATGAACAGCGTTCATTATCTCGAACTAATAAAAAATCAAAATACATATGGAGAACGTATTAAACGAAAATATATCCACTCTTCAATGGCCGGCGTGTTCACCTGACCTTAATATAATTGAAAATTGCTGGGCAATACTTTCGCAAGCAGTGTATGCTGAAGGCCGACAATTTTCAAGTATAAATGAATTAAAAACATGCATTATAAGTGAATGGGAAAATTTAGCTCAGGCAACAATTAAAAAACTATACAATTCTTTACCTAAAAAGATGGTGGAAGTGATAGAAAACAAAGGAGGTTCCACACATTATTGAAAAAATATAGTTTGGTATATATATTGTTATAAGAAATACATATACTTTTGTTTCATTAAACATATAGTTGCGTTATATGAAATATATATCTTTATTTTTCAAGTGTGCTATGGCAATAATACTTTGTTTGCAGTTGTAGAATTTTCCAAGATTTCAAGGTTACCTTCACTTTCTCAATCATAATTATTTTTCTATATTTTCGATATTTTCTATAAAAAGGTATTGACCTAAGAATGTCGAAAAATTATTAGTTTAGCAGATATTTAGTGTTATTATAAATGTCCATAATATTCACTTTTAGGCACAGCAAAATCTACAAAATTGAAGTTAAAATATCTGCTAAAGCAATAATTTTTCGACGTGCATAAGTGAATACTTTAGCTGAGACACCCTATACATATTAGAATCAATGAAACGGAAAGTTTGAACACTTTAATTCATTTATTAATTAATACTAGACTGATTCTGCAGGTAAAACAGTTTTCTTTTTATTCTACAGACAAATATCTAGAACAAATCGCGTGGATATATTAAAACTAATAAGTTATCACATCATTGTTAAAGTTTTATGAATATTAATTATTATTAAAGTTGATGACTTGTTACAGTAATGATAATCTCAAAGATTAATTTCGCTATCATCGACATACCAGTTCTACGGTTACAATAAATTTCACGATTTTGCATATCTAATTTATTTCTGTTCGTAATGACGTTTCCAAAATCTTCCAACTTTAATTAACGTGTTAATCGACGCGCTTGAAACATACAAAATCTTTGCTCGAACATCTGGGTAAATACATCAAGCGTTTGACTGTAGGCGTGGAAACAAAGGCAACTATTGTTATCGCGTATCATTTCTCATCGGAGGAATGCGGATCGCGCGTCGACAATTATTATGTCACTGCCAATCGAGGACCGTATAAAGCCGATGTCAGAGCGCGGAACAATGGAGTTGTCGATACATGGCAAGAGCCGGGTTAGTCGATCGAGTGTCAATATAATGCTATGCCAATCCGAGCCATATCGAACAGCATCCTGTGTGCTCCATGCTTTCTTTCACATTTTAAGAAAACCGACTGTGTGCGAGTAATCAACGACTGATATTGAATATCAATTCCATAAACCATAACCAACAACAGTGCTATAGAGGGATCCTTCGAGCAGATTAATAAATTGACAGAAAACACGCAGTTTAATTATTTTATATAAATGTGATAAATTATATATTTGAGCCGTTTATTTTGAAAGTGGCCTAAGTCCATTTGTCAATTATTTCCGGTTGACCGTGGTTACATGTACAACTACAAGTTATCTATCAATAACGCATTTGACATTACTTATATTCCGAGTAGTTCAATAATTGAACCGTTTATTTTGAAAGTAGCCCAAGTCCATTTACACTTAAATTGAAATATTTATTATTGATAATGTCCGAAAGTAGTGATGATGGTAATTTTAATTAGTTAGTATTTAACAAGTTAACCTCAATTTTTGGACAATTGCTTTAGTTGAATAATCAGTACGTTTAATTAATGCAGTTAAAAAAATTACGCAATATACATACAGTTAAATATAAAACTTAAAATTTAATATTAAATTTTAGAAATTATTTTACCCATGGGGAAGAACAAAACGACAAGACCATTTA
>CM052159.1:10707810-10721291 GCA_028455555.1 Augochlorella aurata
GGCGTAGTCGGTAAATCGGACGGTAGCCGCTAAATCCCGCGGACCTCATTACCATTTGCCGCGAGTGAAAGTGCGCGTTGCGGCGCCGCGAAATTGTAATTGCGATGTGCGGATGCGAAGGGACTGCATAGTCTTCTATGGCAATCCGTGGGTCATAACCATAAAGCTGCGCTACTAACCCTACAAACACCAAGTTACGCAAACAAGGAAAAGTAATTGTCTTCTATCCAGGGTTGCGTTGATTTTATTCGAAATAAGGGAACAAACAATCATTTAACCCTTCGCGTTCAAAGCTGCTTCAATTCGAAAATTAATTACGAAATTATAATCATAATGTAGTTCAATTACCTTAGAATTCAATCACATAATTCGTACTTCAAATCTCCATTCAATTAAATCGCAATTTAACTCGTAATTGCGATTGGATTACAATTAAACAATACTAAGTAATTTGTTTATATTAAAATTACGAATTAAGATGTTGTTGAATTAAAACTACGAATGGAAAATAATAAACTATGGGTAATAAAAGGAAAAGAACAGATAGAAGAAACAAAAAAATGAGTATACAAAAAAGAAACATAAAAATGTATCTCTCTTCTTCAAAGTTTTGAAATTGTATAGTAATTGAATTACTATGTAATTGAAATACAATGTAATTGAAATACAATGTAATTCAGTTGCGAAATTGAATAAGCAAAACTCTTCTTTCTGACCTACAGCATTTTCATTCCATACGATTTGTAGCAACTTATATGTACTTTTTTCCTTATTTTGTTATATTTGTAGAATGCTGCAGTAAATTTTCAAGTAGTATTTTCAGTCACTGTTGCGAGATGTATTTTATAATGGAATAATGGAATTGATCTTATTGGCTCATACAATATTTCAGTTTTAACAGTTTTTTAAAATATAAAGAAATTTCATAGTGTCAAAATTATTTTGAAACGTGCGTAACGATTTTGCTGCGTATAAGAAACGCCACTTGAGCGTGAAGGTGTCAAATGATGCGTACATGTACATTTTGAGGTTAGGTCAAGGTATAGACATCTATCGATGTCCGTAAAGAAGTATGTCTGGCTTAAGTGACAGATTACGGACAGATCGATGCATAAATCAATAGCGATCAGCGGTCTGCGGATTTTTGTGCAAAAGAAAAATTATCTGCATCAATTGACAAAAATGGGATCTAACAAGCAAGTTCGTTCTTTCTTTAATCATTTTAATAGGTGGAAAATTATTCATTAATATTTCTCAAAGTGCATCTATTCAATTTTGCCATAAATGTATAAAATTCGCGGTGCAATCATCGTGAACTGAGAATAAGTAGGTGAACGATACCCGTCGCAGAAAGGTGTGAAAGATAAGATCTGTTCGGATACGAGACGTGTACTCACTTTGATCCGCACCATCATGTTCAGGTGACCTTGGCTGTACTGCTCGATGACATCGCGCACATCGTACGGTTTACGAGCTTGCTGGAACTTCCTCCTCGCGACGAAGTACTTGATCTTCCTGATCGCCCTTATGGCGTTTCGATGTGCTTCGGTCAATCTGCAAAAATGTCGAGGAATTTGATTTTCAGCCAGATCTATGTAACAACCCCCGGGATCTTCCCTCCGAGGAGCCCGCGCTATTTCTCCAGGCACGTCTCGGAATGGGCATTAACCTAGAATAGCTATCATTTTTATCGCCAGCCGCGTTTTCTCGTCGTTGATTTATGATCGCGATAATTGATTTTACCATGGATCAACTTCAGGAGGTTGCGATGGATGCCGCAGACGTTCCAGTAACAGCTTTTGTAATTCGATCAATAATTCGGGAAGCGTTAGAAACTGACAATGAGTAATCGACTTTGCTTAGTCTCTGTTTTTTCAGTTGTTTGCTCGGGGATGTGGAACAAATTGTTTAAATGCAACTAGAACAGTTGCTCGGTTTACAATTTATTACAGACTATGCACGGTTCTAATAGAATTTTAGTTTAATCCTTTGTTGTTTAATCCTTTACAAAAATGCAATCTTGCTATACAAAATCTAGTTGGCATAGAAATCATTATACAGCTGTGAAAATGGGAATTAATAAGCAAAAGATTCTGTGTTTTTATCTGTGTGTTTTAACTGAGACTATCTTACAGTGTTAAAATAAAGAATAAATTCGATGACCTTACAATCTCAAAAGATATAACCTGGAACAAATTGTTTTGCCCGTCATAATATTTGCCCCACTGAACTAACCAATGTTTTCCTTTGACATCTTTTTCTGTCGTCAAAAACAAGCGATATATTTTAGATGCTCGAGTTAGGTTAGACACTCTGTATAATATATCCTATACATATGTATATTATACAGGGTGGTTCACGCAGCTTGTACACCTTCTATAACTTCCAAAATATGTGTCGCTCGAACAAATTTTATGTGCAAAAGCTGCATGATTGAAAGGGGTTCATTACGTAATGCACTTATTTCTATTATAGTTGGAGGTGTTTTAGAGATTTGAAGGTCGATTTTGCTTTTTTAAACAGAATACTATATAGTTTATATCAAAATATGAAAGAATATCGAATTCTGAATGAAAAAGTATTGACCTTTATTAGATCTAAATTTAATAGTTAACGAGTAATGTCACTTTTGTTTCTAGGAAATTTTCTTTCCGTAATATCAATTTTGGTCACGTAAATATCGCTGTCCTGCGGAAACCTGTGGTAAGGTTGAATCTCCAACTGCTATTACGTGAAGAAAATTTCCTAGAAATAAAATGATCTTATTCGTTACCTATAAGATATAAGGCTATTAGAGGTCAGCACGTTTTTACTCAGAATTCAAAATTAGAAAACATAGAAAAACAAAATTGATCTTCGAATCTCCGAAACGCCTCCACCTATAAAAAGAATAAATGAATTACATAATGCACCCCTTTGTGTACAAATTTTTTTATGCTACGCATATTTTGAAAATTATAGGATGTGCCCAAATTGCGTGGACCATCCTGTATATCCCGATTTATGAAACATTATATGATAGTTGGGTTAGGTTATGAAGTGCACAATATGTTTAGGAACGTCTGTATTCGAACAAACATTTTTTTTACAGCTGATGGTTACATAACAGTACTGGCGTTAGTGAATTTATAAAGAACAATGTTCAAAATATGAGTAAAATTTTTGCATCCACTTTCATATGTTCTATCTACTTTCTATTGCATTGTTTATGTCACTATTTCAAGACACGGTCACAATTCAGCTGTTTTTCGAAATAGGTACTTTTACTTTATACATTACTCAATTTCTTGATTGAAAGGAACAATTGCGAAAAACTTTTTTGTTTAAATCTGCCCCGGCTTCCCTGCGAGTTCTTCCGTGGCTCGCTGTAATTATAAATTGGAGTGGTTGGACAATTCTCCGGCGGCTACTTTCAGAAACAATTTCACGTTCTACCCCCGCAAAGCGGAGGCGGGAGCGTTTGCAAATGAAAAGGAAACGCAGAAAGGTGGTCCGCGTATGAAACGCGCGGAGATGCGTCGCGAATTCGACCGTGACGGAGAGGAGAGGAGAGATAGAAAGAGCGAGAGAGTGGAAAATCTGTCTTTGTGTTAAGGGTTCGAGTGTTGCGCGCCGCAAAGAATGTAGGCCGTCCGCAGAGCGGAGTAATGCACCGTTGAAAAAAGCACTTACGATCTGTACTTTTCAAGAAAAAAGCCTTTCACGAAAGCCGCCGCCAACACCGCGAACTATCATTCTATTCCGCTTCCGAATCCGGCGAAACATAGCGGCAAACGTTGCGATTCGTTTTTCGGAAATACAGGGTGTTCGTCCTAACTGTCACACACCGATTCTTGAAACATTTACATTGATCTGGCAAAAAAATATTTCGAATAAAAGTTAATAAGTACTATTAGGAAAACGAAGATTAATAATAAGAATTTCGAAAAATATTAAACATTGATCTGGCAAAAAAATATTTCGAATAAAAGTTCATAAGTACTATTAGGAAAACAAAGATTAATAATAAGAATTTCGAAAAATATTTCATTCGACGAAAAGCTCAGGTCACCTTGACTTTTTTAAACAACACTATGTACTTTTGACTTCACAGCGTTATAGTTTAACAAAATTTTTCGAAATTTTGTTCTCTTCAAAGTGCTTATTAACTTTTTAATAAGGTGAGACCCTGTATAGGTACAGTACTGACTATTAATTCAAAATGATGAATATCAATTTCTTTCATACATATATTCTATAACTGTTACTCATTTATTCAGTTTCTTTCGAAGTCTGCAGATGCATATTTCATTTTCTTAGTCTTAAACATAGGAATGCAAAGAATTTTGTAGTTTGTTTTCAATGTTCTTGTAGAGCGAGAAATGACGAGTTCAATGAGTATAATGACTATATTATTGCGATCATTTGATCATGAGATAGTTGCGTCTGAAAAACGAGCTACATAATAGTTGCCCAATAAATTATTTTCATGTAATTTTAAATAGAATGATACGTGTCTTGATAGACGGTGAGAAAGTGAATCCAACGGGTATTATGACTCTATACTTTCGATTATATAACCTCGAGATACTTGTGTCGAAAGTTTATATATTAAATGTCGAAAATTGATATATTATCATCAATTACATCATAAATCCATAATTAATTAGTTTGTTTAGAGTAGTTATCACACCGTGTATCATTCATGGTACACGAGGCGCTGCGATCAATTCGATGTAAATGTCAGTCAGTCCCTTGCTTTAAAGAAATCAACCATTACATGTAATTAATAATTATTGTATATATAACAATTAAACAA
Source organism: Augochlorella aurata (assembly GCA_028455555.1). Lineage (NCBI taxonomy): Eukaryota > Metazoa > Arthropoda > Insecta > Hymenoptera > Halictidae > Augochlorella > Augochlorella aurata. The sequence continues at coordinate 10,712,609 of CM052159.1, forward strand.
ATTTATGTGCTTTGTTCTACACTGCATTTTGTATAATGCCTCATTCTTTTAGTGGAAATATATTTTACAGAATTAAATTTATCATAAAACATATGTTTTCAGCGCATTAAATAAATATGACTGCGTGTACCATTTATGGTACAATAGTACCATAAGTTAAAAATATATATGTTCATTATACTTATTGGATTCATGTTTCGATACTTTAAACGAATATCGATAACAATATACAGGGTGTTGTATAAAGATGTGTCAGAAATACAAGTAAATCATCTTTCAGATACAAATATGAGACAGATTACGAATAACGACAAAAACTGGATCATCGTATCCATCGTTTGCGCGCAGAAGATCGTTTTTGTTTTACTACTGATATTACAACTGGAATAAATTTAAACAGTGATATATAAATCAATGCTGGAACTGTTAGAAGACGGTTCGAACATTTTCAATTAACACATTAAAGGCGGGGGATCTTGACGAAAGTATACTAGGTACTACGACTCCCGCCTTTAAGCTACAGTCGATATAAATCGTAGTACTACGACTCCCGCGTTTAATGTGTTAAGAGCACGACGACCACGTAAGAAAGCAACACTGACAATGAATACCAAAAGTCGAAAAGTAAGATTCAACATGTGATAAAACTTCATAAACATTGGACTAGTCTTGATTGGTAAAAAATATTATTCTCGGACGAATCTAGGTTCAATCGTATTCTTTCGTCGATTTTTTTATTCGCCGTCGTTTCTTCTTCCTGTAATCATCTCACTTATTACTAGACTGCGGACTTTATGTATTTATGAGAAAAATGATAATACAGAACATCAGGTGAATAAAAGGTCTATGGCGACTACTTCCAACGCTCGCCCGCAGATGGATCCCTTTCTCACATGTTACCTGACACGTTCCTATTTGTATATATACCGCGCGCAACCATCCCATCGATATCCCCGCGTCTAAGGCAGGGCCCGTTAGGTAGCCTTACTGACGAGTCCTCTGGCGGGCCTAAGACGAAACGCGCGCACACGCTTTCCTTTACTCCTTCCATTATCCAACGGTAAACAACTAGAACTATCTGGAAGCCAGCAAAACAAACAGCATGGAGCAACGGTGTGAGAATGGGTGTAACTGAAGACTAAAAAAATATACAGAGTCGAGATTATCGTAATTCCCTGTTCTAGTGTGGTTATTGTTGACCATCTGCTCAGGAGTCCAGATCGGACAAACAGTCCTCGAAGGACAAATGGGCGAGTATCTTCAAGACACTTGTAAAAGGGTGCGCTATGCTAGGGCAGTAATATCTACGGCTCTATACCGTTAAAAAATTGTAATCAATTGCACCCATCCCATCGCCCTCCTTCTGATATTTCCGCGTCTAAGGCAGGAACCGCTAGATAGCCTTACTGACGAGTCCTCTAGCGGGACCAGGACGAAACGCTTCCCTTTTTCTTTTTCTTTCCTCCATCTTCATAGACCATGCACAGGTCACAGGCATGTTATTTTTAAATAACTAAAACTATTACGAAAAGAAGAAATACATTTTTAGTCAATTCTTATTTCTTGAAATAGATGGAGAAAATTTGTATATTGTATAAAGATTCGCAAGCTAAGTTATTATATGTTATCAACTTGCAGATCTTTATGGAATATAAAAATTGTCTTCATTAATTTCAAGGAACGCGACTAGAAACATTAATATGTCTTACAGATGAACCTGCGCTCCAGATGCACGTGTCTCATTTAAAATATATTCACTTTCTCCCAAGAAATTTTTTGTACAAACAGAAGTGACAAAATTGCTAGGTATGCATATATATATTTTATTTATTTATTTATTTATTTATTTATTTATTTACTTATTTATTTATTTCAATAATACTGGAAAAATTAATATTGTGTTACAGTTGTTCAAAACTGTCGACTTTCTATACCTTTTTTTGATAAAATGTTACTGACTTTTTCCAAATATTATAAATTTTATTATAAATTCATAACAAATAATAAATAAATAAATTCATAACAGTTAGTAAAAATCAGTAACATTTTACCAAAAAAAGGTATAGAAAGTCGACAGTTTTGTACAATTGTAGTGCAATTTTAATTTTTTCAGTATTATTGAAATAAATCTTCGAGAATTCGTTTATAATAATTGATGACAACGTCGCTCAAACGCGAAAAGCGTTAAAATTTTGCCTTCTTTTCATATATCACAATTTTATAAACAGCATGCAGACTTGACAATTATTGTACTTACACCACAAGCTAGCACTAAATACTGTGTGAAATGAGATATGTCTACTTTTTCTTATTTCTTCAGAATTAATTATGCTATGTGAGAAGTCCTACATTGTTTAACAAATAATTTATTGGAAAAATTTTTATCCAAAAATATTATACAAAGTTATTGGTTTCGACATTTTATTATGACTGGAATACTTGAAAAAAATTCTACTTATACATCACGGTAGCAAACGCTATTATGTAAAAGGAGAGATATGTACTCCCTGTCTCGTTTCTTCAGAATTACTTCTACTATAGAAGTTTTTCATTGTTTAATAATTAATTTCTTCGATAAAGCTATATATATATATATATATATATATATATATATATATATATATATATATATATATTATTATATAATATATACAATACAAAAGCGATAAAGCTCCAAATTATTATTTATAAATTCTAGTTAAACTACAAGGCAGCAGCAATCATGCTGTAAAAATATAAATGTTTACTTTGTTCGGTTTCTTTGGAATTATTTGTAAAAGAAGTATTTACTTCGTATCTTTCAGTGACTAATATGGAAGTGAAATCTCGAAAATTTTGTACATGCTACAAAGTAGCATTAAATTAATGCGGTTGGAACGACGACGTACGAATTTCTGGATGTTGATTAATTGATCGGTTCCTAAAGGCAAAACACGATGACTCCCAGAGGTGGAATTGCACGACAGTTTGGCCTAATTAAGCTGCGGTCGTTCTATGTCCATAATTCCGCGCAAACTGCATCATATTTCAATCTCCAGAGCTATCTCCTTGCCGCTATCACTTATTTTCTTCCCTTCGTTTTTGCAAGTAAGCGTCTTAAAACCTGAATGCCAACCTCAAAACAGCGGCACGTTTATTTTTCGTATTCGAAACCCAAGATTTTCATACTAGCGAAAGATAAAAACATATAAACCGTTGCGAAGAATTGATTGAAAATGGTGATCGCTTTGTTAAATAAAACGATTTTCTAACTAACCAGACTACCATTTTTATTTTTCGGATCGAATTGTATTGGGACTATCAAAAAGTTCTTTGACACCAAACTTTATAGGTTGCAATAAAAAAAAAATATTAGTTTTAAAAAATTTCTCAATTTTAATAACTTAGAGGTAAACATTGATGTACCGATGTCGTTGAATAATTGTTTGAAAGTGTCTGATCTATTCTTCCCCGTAATTTCTTTAAAATCTCGCTGTTAGAGCTTCCCGACGAAGTCAAAGGGCATTTTGAAAACATTTTGAATTCTGCTGAAATTGAACTTATACGGTTCGAGAAAATTTTTAAAAATAATTTTACTGTTTAAAATCAGTTTTTTCTATTTATTTCTAAAGTTCCATAAACTTAAGGGTCATTAGACACTTAATTTACAGTAATTTTATACTAGATTTGATGAAATATACCGATAGACTTAAGAAATTTTAATAATTTCAAATTTTATTATCAACTCCTTTCTATAGACAATTTATTAAAATTTAAATCTCTATTACAAATTTATTATAACTTAAAGTTGAAATAAAAATTCATTACAATTGACATCAACCCGTTTTAAAATCAATTTAGTCTAAATTTTTTAAAAATTTTTATTTTAACTTCTATTTCAAAGCTACTAAAATTCAAATCTCTATTACAAATCTATTATAACTCAAAGTTAAAATTAAAATTCATTGTAATTGGCATCAATCCCATTTAAAATCTAATTTAAATTTCTGTTCTAAATCTGCTATAATTTAAATCTCTACCAAATACTTATCGTAACTCGAATTTGTAATAAAAATTCATTAGAATTAAATATGGTATAATAATCTAGAATAATTAATTTCACCTGCTCCTCCATTTAAAAGTAATTAATTTAAAAAAATACAAAAATGATGCCCAACTTTGCTATGATTTTTCATTTTATTCAGTTTAATCACGTCGTTAATTAAAGTTATGTTTCGAAAAAGTTCTATTATTTTAAATATCGTATCTATTAAAGATCCACGCGTCTTTTTCCGCTACCCAATAAAAAGATTGACTTTAGTGACGATTTTCAAATTGCACGTTTCTATACGAAAATGCTCCTTTCAATCCAAGGAAAGCAAAGGAACAATGGAGAACAAATGATGCACGGGTAGTAACAATAACAATATCGGCTTGGTTCATGCTCCGTACTCATTGTCAGTCTTCCCGAAACATAAAATCGATCAAATCCCCGGAAGGCGGCTGCTGTTGCGGTTTACGACAATATTGTTCCTCGATTGGGGAACTGCCTAACAGTGCATCGAAACTGGTGCACGCGTTCCACCCTTACCCTTGTCATCGCCTTTAACGGTGTATTTGCGTTTTGATGCTGTCAGGACGATATATAAATCATCCTGATTTTTACAAATACTTCTCGGATGTCACGAATTTACTACAATCCTGCGCAGGATGCAACAAATTAAGTATTTCGAAATGTTTCCTTAGAATATTATGAAGACGTCGATTGAATTCTGTTAATTAAGCGCTACGATGCAGCTAATCGTCTAGATGCGATACAATTTTTGAACCATGATCTTTTTAAATAAGAAGGCACTTAATCCTTTTGTTTACACTTTTTATAACGAATTCGTTGACAAGCATATTGGATTCGGTTACGAAAAGTCGGTAGCGAGTCAATGCTCTGTAATGTACGACGTTGGAATACAATGTCTAGGTGGAAAGTTGCATCATTTCGTGGAACGGGTATAAAGACGCTTCTCCAAGATCATTTTAAGTCGAGTTCTCAAGAGTATTGTCGATCTTTTGATCGAGATTTATTTAAAAGTTATGATATTGAACACCGATTGACTCGATTTTTTGTGAGCTACAATATCACATTCACAAAAATATATCGTTCTACTAAAAAAGTTGACAATGCCTTTGAAAACTCGTCTTAAAATGACTTTCATAGAAAAGGCATTTCTTGCTAATATCAGGCGTAACAGAGATATTAGGGTGTCCTCAAGATATTAAGTGTCCTCAAGATATAAGGAACACAATGCATAAATAGTTCCGATATACTGTCCGAGAGCGTTCATGCATATAGTTTATCGTCCTATTGTAAATACCTACAGCTTTCTTTCATTATCAAGTTGTAACGGTCGTCTAAGACGATAATAAAACAATAAAGACACGTTTCACCAGCAATTTTTCAACGAGTATTCAATTCGTCGCGCGCGTAATTCATCGGTTGATTCGCCGTTGACGCTCGGCAACCATATTTTAATGTTCCCTTCGACCGGGCCGAAGGACATTTCTAGCGTTTTGTGCAGCGACAAAGGAGAAATCTGATCGGATTACGGAAATGTTATAGATTGAGTGTCGTCCGACGTTAACGAGATATCCGGCCGTTGAATCGAATGTATACGTTGCAGGGCGCCGCGCCGGGTCTGCTGCAAACCGTACGTGCTGGACGAAAATTCTCCGGTAATATCGATTCCGCATGCAAAATGAAAGTAATTTGCATGAAGATATAGGCTCTGTGCTCGGCTTTCCTTCGCCCTGATTTTGTTCCCCGCTATCTACACGGACGTAAGCGTGAAATAGCTCGCCGATACTCCTCTCGAAGCCGGCCACCGAGCAACTTCTTCCTTTCAGCTCGCCTTTATTTCCCCTTTATTTTCTTCTCTTCTACTCGCTTGTTGCCGGATCACCCAAGAACGTTGCACGCAATCTTCCCTGCATTTGCATATCGGGCCAAACGAATTTTCATTTACTCTTGTTAAGGTATTCTAGTCTATGTGACCTTCGAACAATCGATTCTTTTTTTCATTTGAGTTTCTTAAAGAATATAGTCTTAGAAATGTGTCCTAGTTTTTTTGTTCGCACAAATGTTACCAGTATATTGTACAAGTGGAAGTGAGAGAAAAATGTTATGTGAACAGTGGTTGTTAAATGCTCTATGAACACTATTTTTACCGATATTTTGTGATGGCTATAGCAAAAGTCGATAGGTGATCACTAAACTGCGGATTTTATGCAATTATGGTAAAAAATGAGTAGGTATTATCTAAAACAATGAAGGTATTAAATGGAACTACGAATCTTGATACATTATTTAAAATTATTGTAATAATTAACAGGAGAGAAAAATTTGTGCTTGATTTCTATGTCCTACAATGGATGCAGAGAATTTTTATTTTGCATAAAGAACTGTAGTCTACTGATTACATAGAAAACATAGAACATAGGAAATAATTTTTATTGAAAATCGTTAAGAGATCTCCATTATTCCCTACTGGAAAAAACAGTGTTAAATGTAACGCTGTAGAAATAGCGTTAAAAGATTCTAATAAAAATACAAGACAACAATGGGCTAGTGTTTCGTCGACATAACGTACGATCGCATTGCCATTATTTTTTGGTTTGGTATATTTCCAAAAACTCTAATATTTATTATGCTTCCAGCGAAAGGAGTCGTTATCATCGACATCGATCAAGAAATCAGTCCGTTATTGTTTTACATTTTGTCGTAGCTTTTTAACAAAACGTTTAAAACTATATGTTCATATAATATTTTTTCCTTATTTTTACTTATAGAATATGCTGGTAAAGCTTTACCCAAAAAGATCTAGGACACCCTGTTTTTTGCGAAAGCAAATAATCGAATTCCTAATGTTAGCAAAATTGTACGCGCTGTTTGAATGGTCCGATTGGAAAATAAGCTACGCAAAAACTGAGATAAGTGACACGTGGGCCGAGAGTCCCACATAGCAGCGCGGGGCTTCTACTGGGTGAACATTACAATTCCAAATTACGATTAGATAGCGGCTCTACGTCGCACAGTGCGACGATAACAAAGGCTCGCGGAACAAAAATATAAAGTCTAAATATTATACTATATAACGTTATCATATCTTGTCCAATTATTACATGCTTATGCATACGTACATGTTACACAATAAGTAAGAAAATATCAATCACTTTATAGGTGAAGCTCAATTATTTTTAAGTTCAAATTAACATATCTCGGAAATGGCACAAGATATCCTGACATTGAAATAGTTTCTAATTTGTTCTTTGTTGTATTGTAAGTATCTGAAAAGTTTTTGTGTTTTGGATTGCATCGTACAATTTTATACGCTTTTTTTTGCTGTGGAATGCGACAAAGTGATAGCATTGTTGACAAATAATGAAAATCGCTTACAAAATACTGCTGTTTCATTAAAAATACTGTCACTACAAATACTATTATGTTTTTTTACAGAAAATAAGATGTGCAATAGATGTTTTGTCTTTACATTATTTTTATAATTATATTTTGTGCCGTTTCCGAGATATGTTAACTTGGCCACTGTTTTTCGTTAATAACTCGTAAACAAAGCCGCGGATTGCATTTTCGCTGAGGAAAAGATTACTTCAAATGACCTCAGGGACCTCCCATTTTCGGCTGTTCCTATAATTTTGTTACACCCTGTATAAGCATATAATAATTGGGCAAGGTCTGATAACGTTATACGACAATATTTGGACATTTTATGATCGTAATTCACACTTGATGTGAGTATGATTGAATGATCATCTAATTGATACTTCTGTACCAAAAAACTTTAAACGCGTTATTCTCGAAACTATGTTTTTTGGAATTAGTTGTCATCATATCTCAAGATTTACATGACCGATTTCGTTCACATTTAGCGTATATCTTCAGTCCATGTGTCGTTATAGTCCGCACCACAATCGAAATTATTATTTCTTCTATTCTTTCAGCTTATTAACGTTAAAAACGAAACTGTAAAAATTGATCTCTCAGTTTAAAAATGCTACCACTTTTTATTTTCCCTTTCGACAAGCATGAGAGCATCTTTTTGATACGAGATTGCGTATAAGGATCCACCGTTAATTTTGACTATTTTTCAAAAATTTGTAAATATTGTTTGAAGAGTAATAAATATATATGAAACACGCCGAATGAAGGAGTTGCATAGTATTTTTTATAAAAAGTTTAAGACGATAGGTCGGCAACCATTTGGTCGGCAGTCATTCACAAAGGAATAAAAGGTTGTTTTTAAATTTTACTTCTTTCTTTTACAGTTCTGGAATGTCTTAATCTGCGTCTCGTGTCTTCAAACGAACGACCTTGCACACGATGCAATGGATTAATCTATTTCCAGCTACATAATAACTCCACTTTGTAGAAAATTGCACATCCGGTTTGCTGGCCGGCATCTTCAGTACTCTAATCGATTTTAAATGCAGGAAGAATCCTCAAAGTTGAATATGTAGTGGTGAAAAATATTCCTTTCCTGAAAGTACGTTTGAATTTTTAAACATATTTGAATGTTTGCTACAATATAAACAAATATGCTGTTTTATTTGAAAGGGTCTACAGAATCGTGCTAGGCAAAATTCATTTATGCAGCTTTTGCAGCTAACGCAGCAAAAATTCTCAAAATTTACTATT
>CM052159.1:10729257-10743929 GCA_028455555.1 Augochlorella aurata
TTGACTGCTTTCAGGCAATGTAGGTATATACGAAGTCTCCGTCTTTCTAGTGTTAAGAATTGTCATAATTTTGCTGAAAATGTCGATGAAAAATTTTTATAATCTTGTTGAAAATATTGATTAAAAATTGTCATAATATTGTTGACAATGTTAATGAAAAATTATCGTAATATTGTTGAAAATATTGATGAAAAATTGTTATAATTTCGTTGAAAATGTCGATTAAAAATTGTCATAACTTTGTTGAAAATGTTGACTAAAACTTTTATTAACATAAGTATTGTAACATTTTTGTTGTGTTATTCGCCATTCAGGAGTTACATCGAACGGCATTTGCCGTGGACACCCAGTAGAAAATCTGTATGATTTCATCCTCGGTGTAATACCATTCCTTGTTAGAATCTTTCGACGATTCGACAGGCGTATCCAGACTTCTGCGACAGACTGTATGCAAATTTTCTTTAAATCCTCCGAGGGTTATCGTTACAGAATTAAGCAGTCGTGGGACGCGTCTAGCCTGTTCGAACTGTCAACTGGTAAATTAATATCAGGCGAGCTGCATGGAATTAGGGAGCGAATAGCATTGGCTAAGTCTCTTATGATCTGCTAGCGTAGGAGGAAGAACGATTCTACGTGAACAATCGCAGTGCACTAGTTTGATGGCAGACATGGCCAGATTTATCGTTACGTTCACTTCGGAACGTACTACTACCTGCTGATGCAATCGGGTCCTGTTGAAATGTGAGATGTTGCTCTGTTATTGCGTCACTGGTTCCCTAACAAATGTACCGGGTGTCCCAGAATTTCCGTTGCATCTGGCAAGAAATGTTTCCTTAGGCGATTTCAAATAACTTCTTCCTTTGCAAAAATGTTTTCCGCTGCTTTGTTAACGGGTTATTAATGAAAAACGCGGACCAATCAGAGAACGAGCACGACTGGAGGCATACTCTCGCGTCCACCACGCAATGCAATTCTTCCACTGTACTCGCTCTCTGATTGATCCGTGTTTTTCGTTAGTAACTCGTTAACAAAGCCTTGGAGAACATTCTCGCAAAGTAAAAAGTTGCTTCGAATTATGTGAGGAATCATACCTTTTCGAGTGTAACGGGACACCCCACATTATAATTGCCAAATTATTGGAATATGAGTTTAGAATTAAGATTCATGTGAACGAACAATTTCTTAAAACTTTGAAAACGATTGAGAGAGGTATTAGTTTAATAATTTAGGTAATAATATTATATATCGACTCAGTAAACAAGAAAAATGCATTATTAGACTAATCATTAGAATTCGATGGAAAAAATGTTAATTCGAAAGCGTAGAAAAATTTAAAAATATATTCGAAACCTTTAAAATTAAAGCTAAAGTAAACTTTTAATTTGTAAGATTATATTTGTTCTGATCTTTGGCAATCTTTAAGAAATGTGCAATACTATTTATTTCTTCGGCAAATTCTGAACCACGTTTTCTGAAATTAAAATATATAAATAATTCACTTTTTATAAATTCAGCCGAGCATCTATTTCGTTGATTTCTATATTTTTAATCAGCAGTATTTAAAATAACGTGTCATTCTCTATTTGATGTTTTGGATCTTGTAAAATGTCCAGAACGTTGAGTAGAATCAAATTTTTTTGCATTACTTCATCAAAACGGTTATCGATATTTAAATTCAGCTCTTCCTTTATTTTCGAGTCTTCAATAATTTCAACAAATTTCTGGTATGCTAGAAATCAATTATTTAACAAACTTAGAATTGACAATTTGGCAAGAATTTTCGTAATTTTGTAGAATTTTCATCAAAGTAAAAGGGTTCTTCTAAACAAGTAATTGCTCGAGAGTCCAAACACGACGTACATCGAATTAATTTCAACTACTCCGGTTTAATTAATAAGTAGTCTACATGGTGAGTCACGTAACTTGCACACCACAACTATTTTTTAAATTATATTTCTTTTTAATTATATATTTTATTTTCTTGTATGTAGAGATGTATCGAAGTGTCCAAGATCAACTAATTTAAAATTATTTGAACACCATCTATAATAAGAAACTTCTCGATAAACTTAGTTTGATTTACATCGTGTTTGGACTTATTTTAATCGGAACAATCTCAGCTATCTACTAGTGTATCTACAGTTATAAAAGCAACACGAAAATGATTGAAAATAAAATTGTTTTCCCTGCATGTTCACTTTATTATATTGCGGCATCTTGTTGTCGTGCTTGTATCCTATTGATCTAACCACGAACCAGTATGAATTCTAACCACGGCGTGACAAATTGAAGGTTATGTCTCGCAGGAAATATTTCTGTGTTTAAGAAAAAGAAATGCTGTCTCAGGATTCTTTTTGTTTTCAATTTAAAAGAATTTAGATATGAACAATAAATATGATTTCTATCAAAACCACCCCTTTTTCTGTACGCATAACTTAACAATCATTAATAGATCATTACAAGCATTTAATAACCGGTGTCTCGTCGAAGAATTAATTGATAAATATCGACGAATTGGAACGGAATCGAGAAACGTAGCAGTGAAATAAAAATGTGGTAGTAACAGTGTCACTGCGGAAGGAAATGTACTTCGGAGTGCATTCAATGGAAATGTTTCCATTTCAGGAATAACAATTCTCTGGAATACGTTTAATTAATATTCGATGTTTACAATATTCTTGGTGAATTCGCTTTAACTGGGGCGGACGGTATCGCCGGGCCGATCGGAGATAGGAGGAAAAGCGATAAGGTGAAATTGAATGGCTCCCCGATACTCCACCAGCCGTATACAGTACTAATATTGTTAATAGACTGCGAATCTACATGCAGAACATACATTTTCTGCGTCGCTTGCAAGAAACAAATATAGAATCAAAATTGAACTCTTCTTTTTAATACTTCACTTACTTACCTATTTATAAAAATGAAATTTTAAAAATCGAATGTTTTCATGAATACAGTATTTATACTGGTAATCGCCTGCAAATATATATGCAAATTAAACATTTTTCTGCGTCTATTGCAAGAAACAAAAACAGAAGAAAAAATTTTCTTTTTAAGTACTGTACCTACAGTCAATTATCTAATAGTTAAAAATAGTTCAAAATTTTTTAATAAATACAGTAGTAATATTATTAGTATACTGTGACTCTACATGGAAAATAAACGAGTTCAGCTTCAATTGCAGGAAAAAGAAGTGGAAGAAACATTTTACTTTTAACACTGTACCCAGTTATTAATTGTTAAAAAATAAAATTTAGATAAGGGAAAATATTTTATTAAATGCAGCAGTAACATTATTAATAGACTGTGAATCTACACGAAAGATAAACATTTTGAACGTCAATTTCAGGAAACAGAAATAAATTCAAAATTTGATAGAGAATTTCTTGTCCACTGTTAGTTGTCCACTGTACTATTGTATAATTAAACGCATTATCTTAAACCTGTTACTTCTTTTTTGATATAATAGCGTTATTAAAGCGTCTACTACAAATAAGTTCTCATGTAATTAGGGTGTTGACAGTTTTAATAGTTAATAATAATAGAATAAGGGTCTTATAATAGGTTATTCGAAAGTCGTTACTCTTTTATACTTTAGTTGCCTAGTATTTCATTATAAATGAAAAAAGCACATAATGTAAATAGTTCTAGGGAAATTTTTAAAAGTGCATTCATAAAATAAAGAGAAAATACATATTTGCAAAGACTATCCCAGAATGTGAATACTTTTAGGGAATTTCTTAAAGGTGCATTTGTAAAATATGTATGCAGTTTTACAGAGAATAATACAGAATGCAAATAGTTTCTTTTAAAAATGTATTTATAAAATAAAGGAAAAATATATGTTGCGGAGAACAATTTAGAACATAAACAGCTTAATGAAATTTTTTAAAAGTGAATTTGTATAGAAAATTGACAATACATTTTTAAAAAGTACAACTTTAAATACAAAATACAGGTTAACGGAATTTTTGAAAAGTGTATCCATAAGGAAAAGGTAAATATACATTCTTGTAAAGAACAGCGCAGAGTGTTACAAAAATCACGGCATATATCGATCCCAATGTATTTTAATTAAATGGAATAAAGCCGAACGGTGTGCATTCAGTTTTTTCGGTTCGATTTCTAGGTCACACACGTTTTAATTTTTTAACCTATTACACTGTGTATTAATTTTGTATTTATTTGTGTGATATGTATGAATACGTATAATGTGATTCTGCGCCTTCGGTTTGGTAGATATTAATATAAATAACTCAACACAAAATTGATCTTGATCTTGAATATTCAAGGTCGAAAATCGTAAATGTTACTTTTATTAAATAAATTGTTATATATATTTACAGAAATGTACCTAACTGTAAATTTTACATATTTAATGCTAGCGATTTGTACAGTAGGATGCAGTAAGAAAATTGTTTTGATTTTTCAAGGTCAAGGTCAACTCGGTGGTAAGTTACTTATACATAGTGTCCCAAAAGTCACTCGCAATCGAGAAATGAGGAGCTGCAAGGATAATTTGAAGTAATTTTTTCCTTAGCGCAAATGCAATCCACAGTTTTGTTTATAACTTAATAACGAAAAGTATTGACTAATGAGAGGCGAGCTCGGCTGGCGCGAGGCGATAAAACCAACGAGCGGACAAAGTCCAGTTCCACTCATTGGCTCGGCCGCCTCACGTCAGCTGATCTTGCATCTCATTGGTTACTCTTCTTCGTTGATAACTCGTAAACAAAGCCGTGGTTTACATTTTCGCTGAGGAAAAAGTTGCGTCAAATGAGATCAGGAAACCCTTATTTCCAATTTGGGAGTAACTTTTTGGACACCCAGTAAACTACGAATTATACCCAGTCTTATTCTAAAAGCGATTTTTATACCCGTGGTCTTTCAAATTAGTTCAGGAACCTCTCATTTCCCGGAAGTAAGTTTGGGACACCCTGTATACATATGTCGATATTGATGACAATGAAGGTGAAGAATAACGTTCTGGTGGTCCCGACATATAATATAATTTGATGACACCATGTGCACAATATAGTATATCAGAAATAAAAGAGGTACAATGCGTGCATTAATACTTCACTAAAATGTTACAATAACTGTTTGTACAATACTGCCATCTTGATTCATGAATCACTCATAACTATTTCAACTCTATATACATGCAGTTAATGGAATATGAATTCAATTTAAACTGTTTCGCATGTGTGATTAAATACTGTTTGCAAAAAGTGATCATGTATCATCGTCGAGATTTTTAAATTTGCTCGACGTTCCCGTTAAACCATTTAGCCAGGCTAAAACAATTACAGCGGAATGCAATCAAGATTGGAATAACTTCCAAAAGGTCAAACTGCTGAAAATACAAACGTGTTTCAAAGAAAGGTATGTCGAAAATTCGCACCGTTCAATAACGGATGCGAGAAGGTTGCACGCGAAAAAAATGATTGATAGTGTTCGATCAATGTCACAAAGTATTTTTAACCCTCTGCGACTCGGTGTAGCTCTGTAGTCATGTACTTATTTATCATGGTTTTTGCCAAAGTTCATTGTTAGATACAATATTGCAGGAACATCTTATTTTGTTGTTTTACTTTCATAATCGAACAGATTATCTCGATTTTCATCATGATTTGATTCCTTGTTAATTTATATAGAAAAATAAATACTTCCTCGTTATAAATTACACACATTCTTGTATACTTAGTTAAATATTAATGTTACAGTACCCGGAAGAAAATAGAATGTTCCTACTTATTATTGATGTATTGTTTAATTCTATTTAAGTCTTTGTAATATATTTACTCTTTCAATATTAATTTACTCTCTACTCTTTAAGACTTCATTTACTATTTACTCTTTCAGTATTAATTTACTGTCTACTCTTTAAGCATTCATTTACTATTTCACTCGTTCAACTACTTATTACTTACTCCCCGACTAAATAGTGCAGCATAAATAATACATATAATAATTTGGCGAACAGTGTACAGACTATAAAATAAACCATTATCAATTCCCGCAAAAGAATTCGATCTCCCGAAGAAGCTGTTACACGGGTGGCCGCCCCTAATCTCTTATTTACCAGCCCTCATTCCGAGACGCCCAGGAATTCCCCGGTGAGAACGGTAGGTAGGGAAATGTCTACTTACGTGGTGACCCTCTGAGGCTCCTCGATATCAATGTCAATTTCGTCACTGGTCGCCTCCGTGACGGAGCTCGTCTGCGAGGTGAAGAGGCTTCCCCTGCCAACCGGAAACACGCTACTCACACTACCAAACTCAACAACCAGTTCCTTCGATGTTCAAAGCCGCTCTAGAGAAAGTGCTCTTCAGCCGACTGACGTTTCCTGTCAGCCCAAGTTTACCCGGCCGACTATTATTTCCTGGCGAAATTTCCAGAGGTTTTCCGCCACCCCAAGGCTCACGCGCTGTGTTCAACGCGTCTCGACTAAAGTAATCGTCAATCGCGACTTCCCGTCGATTGCGCAGTAATTAACGAATTTAACGAGAACTCGATTGCCGTCACGGTAATGCATCCGCGACGCGACGCACAGCTCCCGATTTTTATTATTTTATCGACAGAAATCAATATCGCTTGAAATCCAGCGACCATTCGTTTCTAACCAGATGATAATGTTAACGCTAAGAGACAATAAGATGTATCAAAATGACTTTGGAATCTTTAATAATCTGTGATATTTGAAAAATGTTCTCATATTATGAGTTCCAAGAAGAATAGGTACAGTGGCCCATGGAAGTGTTCATGCACTTTTTAAATGTAATAAATTTCTTCATACTCGTCTAAATAAATTAAATTTTTTTAGATTATAGAAGGACTAGACTACATACTAGACAATGACTAAAATGCTTTCTTTCTTAATTTTGCTGTTACTTAGAAGTATAAAACAAAATAAGAAACTCTTCTTTTGTAACTGTTATTCTGAGCTTATAACGAAAATTAAAATGTCAAAAATCGGGACAAAACTGCGATTTATGCGATCTTTAATTGTTTGCTACTGATATCGAGGTCAATCAATTTTGACGAAATTCTCAACATGGATATGTATAAATCTCAAATTTCATTTCTAGTCCCGGATAAGAGAGTTGAAAAAACATCGCTTTTTAATATTTTTATTATTACAACTAATTGCAATTATTGAAAACAAATTTTCAGCCATTGTCTGGTAAACTAGTCCCTCTATCGTCCCAAAAATTTAGATCGCTTGCCCGAATTATGAAGAAGTTATTCCGTTTTAGAAGGTGCACTAATACTTTTTGCACCGACTGTGCCTTTAAATCACATGATTCAAACGTTTTCATTTAGAAGATAGTCTTTTCTGTTTTGTTTCATCTTTCTGGGAAAAATCGCTCACTGTGAGACGCGAAAACATTGATTCTTGGAAAATATCGTGTCGAACGGAAAGTTCATTGCAATTTTGTGAAGCATTTCTCGATGTATATAATTAAATTCTCATGTAGACGATACTTTCTATTAAACATTCATTAAGTAAGCTCATACAATTCTAATTTTTTATCAAACCCATATTATTTCTTCATGAAATTATCATATGTTCTCCAAACACGGTTTAACTCTTTGCCGTACTTTCACGAGCCTGACTCGTAATCGGGATTTCTAGTCATAATCTGTTAAGTACGAATTTTATTCTGTTCCTTAAAATCGGAATAAAATTTGATTCTATTGGATTCAATATTCAATATCCAATGTTCATTATTTAATATTCAGTGTTCAATATATTATTCTAGTAAATGTAAGCACACAATAAAGAAACGTATTTTTCTTCTTTCAAAGATATTAGAATCGAGAATGTTCTAATCGTTGTAACTATGAAAATAATGATATGGCAACTGGTTAATATATTGATAAAATTTCAGAACGATAAGTGGAATAGTTTTCCTCGGCCGCTAAATTTTACTATGTTAAGTTCGATACTGTAGCTGCGCACAATTCTAGCGACAACTCCAAATCGAATTGCTATTACTATGTATGTATTCTTCAGATACGAGTGAACAAAGTCACATAATTCTTTAAATTGAAACGTTTCCTCTCTTTTTAGTTATCGATCTCGGCCGCTGGTGTTTTCTCTAGAGCGATCAACGAAATCGAACAGGGAAATGGAGTATATGCGTGTATTTCAACAAAATTTAAGCTATCAGAGATTGTTTTCAATAGTGACGTAACTTCTTTCCCTAAAATTCTTTGTCATCGTATGTCTGTACACAGAAATTCTATCACAGACTACGATCTTTAATAGAAACATTCAACTCGACAATTCGTTTGCGTCATGTCTTCACAGAAGACATTCTGACTGTTGTGACACAATGGAAGCGGTGTTATCAATAGGTTATTTCATTGGAAAAGTAAGATACATGTATAATAATTTTCGTTTACGGAGTATCTCTCATTTTTCGGAAAATATCTTTTAACCAGGACTACATAGCAAAGTACATAGGGTAGCCAATAAGTTCCCCACAAAAGACTCAAGATTATAATTGCGTGAAAAATTTGAATTAAAATCCAAATTTGTAAATTTTTTTATCAAGTACAGAATTTTAATTGCACATAGAGAAAAAATGTCTACAGATATTTAAATCTAACTCAGAGCAATTTGATAATGTGTAAAAAGATATTTGTTGTTCACTAAACTATCCACACTAAGTTTCAAATAGTTTAAAATATTAGAAATAATGACTACCAATTCAAATTGTTGTTCACAAAAATATTTCAAAATATTTTGATACGTCACAAACTTTCTAGAAAAGTGTATTTCATTATACAATTAAGTAATCAGCTGCATGTCTGAAAGTAGATGCAACCTATTTTTTCAAACGTATTGATTTTAAATTTATGGTAGTCTTTAATGCTTTAAATGCTTTTACGACTATTTCTAATTATAACATTTTTAATATTTATACTGAAATTGCTCTAATATATCTTCGTCAATGCAAAATTTGATTTGCATCAGAAACGATTTTTCCTTTTTAAACAATTAGTCCAATTGAAAAAAAATTATGATCATAAGAATAACATTTTTAGTTAAAAAATCTCACCTTATTGTATCTGTAAAAAATCAATAAGGGAAACTTACACTTTCGCTTTTATTTTGTGTTTTGTAATTATTTATACACATTTCTATTTTATATTTCTATTTTATTTGTCGAATTTAAAAAAATTATAGAAGATTTTATGAACATTTTTAAAAATTGTAAATATTTATTGAATCTTTGCAAAAATTCTAGAAAATTTGTAAAATTTTTTAAAAATTGTTGGATATTTAAAAAGACTATTGAAAATTTGTTGACCACACTATACTTTCATTAAACGATAAACGAGTAGATCGAAATCCCACGATGAAAGTTATTAGTGTCACTTCAAATAATTCAACAGTCGAGCCAGCTCGATTTGCAAGCTTCATTAATCCATTCTAAACCTGAGCATGGAAATTGGGTCAATTTGACCCAAAATTCATTTTCCTCTGTTATTAGCACCGAGCTTCCATTAAAACAATATACCGTTAAAATTGTATATATTGTGCCAGTAACGATAATTTCGATAAATCATTGACACAATTAAATTATTATAAATATCTGAACATTATTCTTCCATACTCGATTATAAAAATCGATACTGACTGAATTTCTTTCCCAATGTGACAAATTTGAATCTATGAACACCACATATGGTGTCCCTCAATTTACCAATAAGGGTTGGTCATCCCTCAAAATTGGGTCATTGAGCTTAGAAACTGTAAGGGTTATTAGCAGTCGCAAAACATGAACTATTAATTATTTCACTCGTTCTGAATATTTTAGAGAAATAATTCGTTGTTACACGTACCCTCCAGAATGGTAATTAAATCGATATATTTATAGATATATTAATCTGTATTAAAATCTTTGAGGGAAATAATTAATATTCAATTAATTGTAGTAATTAATATTATCCCGAATATTATCTTGAATAAATTAATATTCGTATTACAAGAAACACATTGTTTCTATGTTTTAATAATATTACTCCCCCAATGCAGGATGGAACCGAAAATTTAAACAGCTGTTCACCTTATGTTAATCTGGTGAGAAAGCAACAGTACTACGCCTGGCAAACAGTATTTAATCAATCAGCTTAAACGTTCCTAAAAAATAGTTCTTCGCGCGTCAGTTTACAGAAAATGTTTTCGCAATTAATAGAAAAAGAAATCGAACGGTTGATCTAGTTCGTGTTTGGATTAAGTATCGATAGAAAAGCAAAATTGTCTTTATTTGTTTATATCGATAGGAAATTAATATTATATTGTAACTAGAAAGCTATCTGTGTTTGTTTGCAAGATAGAAGATGAGAATATGAAGCAGTGATTGGTGGAAGTGTTCAATTCTTTATAAACGTGGAAGAAAGTTTTGATGATGATAATCGTCCTTTACAATGACTATTTAAAAAATGAAGATTTCTAGGATTTTGTGTACGATTTTCTAGATTTTTTTGTGATTTTTTCACAAATGGACAAATGGAGAAACTATGGACAGTGGTATTTGCAATATTGAACATGATTTTACATCTTAAATTAGTTCTACAGCTATTTATGGATTAATTGTACAACTATCATAGGATTGCTAATTACCAGTAGCAAGGTATATGCGATTTAAAATAACTAAATGAAATACAAACATTATTCCACATTTAGTATATATGTACAAAATTGTTTATTACGTTTGTATGTACTCTCTTGAAACGTTGCCTTGTTAATATATAAGTTCTATTGATATGTACACATATGAGATTATCTTCGGTATATAATATTTATATTAGGCTTTCGTGAAAGTAATGTCAATTTTAAATATATTTGTTCGTGCACGTTAAAAATATTCCCATATAATTTGTTGTTATTAAGTTTCCGTATTCAATGTTTCCATTTCTTAGATACAAACATTTATGCCACTATTGCGTAAGATTATTTAATATGCAGGGCATTTTCTAGCAGTTATTATACGTAGACTATTTGCAGTTCAATATTATACTAATTTGTCAACATTGCTAGTTTATACTTTTTTGTGCATATTATAAACGAATAATGCAATAATGTTAAAATGATATAATGCAATTTAAATAACACTTTTCAGTTTCCAAGTTATATGCAATAATAATTCATCGAAATAGTTGTGTAATTTTTGTAATTTTCTCCTCCAAAAATAAATAAATAAATAAATAAATTTTTAAATAAAAACTGTACATTAGAAAAGCATTTTCAGCAACTGTTTGTATAAATAAAAGAAAATATTATAGAGAAACTGAATAAACATAAATATCAACATTAATTAAATAATCTACTTGAATATAGTATTCATGTTCTGGTGTAAGAACTGTTAATTAGTTGGTAACAAGGTAGTCGGAGTATTTAATTTGACATCGTAATCGTTCTAATTGGAAAACGACATTACTTCCCAAGAAACCCAGTAAGTGATTAGTGCAACAATCGCATTAATCTAAAGAATGAAGTTTGATTGAATACTTTTTGCCAGGGGTAGTATAGTGCAGGTTCAACGTTTGCTTGCAAGTGCTGTTTTCGGCGGGCGACGAGCAAAAATTAGCTGACAATTTGGCAACCGTGTTTCCTAGAGCAATAGTCACGTGGCGAGGCTCATGGCTCATATTTTTCGATGAACAGGCTTAGGTTCATTAGTGCGCCCTCGAGGGCGAGGAGAATTCGCTTTTGTTAATTCCCAAAGCATTTTCGTGTACCAGTAAACACGGTGGTAGATAGTTTATATACATGGCGGATTAAATAGAATGAGAAATCAAAACAGAATCTCCAAGATATAAATTCTAGAAAAAATTATTATCATAAGTTCTATTTAGAAATAGTTCAGGAATTATAGTAAAAGAGTAATGGAATGGAGAAGTAAATGGTATAGTTAGAAACATGCTTTTATTAAAAGTTGCAATAAACATGCTTTTATTAAACATACAACGATAAATAGATGAATAAATATAATAAAGATAGCAATAAAACTAGAATCATTTTAAAGTTTCAGGACTCTACTTTTGCAACCTATTCATTCAACATTTTCATTTTGCTTCCGATCTATTTTTGTATCGCATAATTAATGAGGAACTGAAGATTCGTTTTCTTTTTTAAATGCGATTTTAAACATTTACGAAGAAATGTTATAGACAGAGTGGACAACGGGCTACGAATTCTCTCTTGATATACAGCCAAGTTTGCCAAATGTTTTCACTGGACAAACTGCAATCCGTATCGAAGATATGTAGGGTGTCGAGATTGTAAAAAATCTCGTAGACACGTAATATGAAAAAAAAACAAACTGACATATATTTTTTAGTATTTTGAGTGGGGATTCAAATGTTTTTACCAGTTCTTTCGAGGCTGAAGCACTCTGAGATTTATTTCAAGATCATTTTGTTCTTCTTTTTTCATATATACAGGGTGTTTTACTAAAAGTGTTAGAAAGCAATATCTTCCTCATGGTTGATGGTGCTCATAAATACTAGAGGAACAAATTGTATGGTTCGAAAAGACACAGCTTGAGGTGTAAATAATTATTTCTTAAAGGTCATATTTTTCATTATGTTTGTATATTTCTATCATTATATCATGGCAGCTGAAATCAAGACGAATCTAATGAGCTATAATGCCTTGACCTTCCGATGAACTTGAGTACGAAAAATCCTAAAGCATTTAGAAATCGAGAGGGATAATGAAATAACTACAACAAAGAGATCGACCAATTCTAAATGTCTTGGAATTTTTAAATTTAGTTATTCCATTATTCGTCTTCATTTCTAAATGTTTTAGGATTTTTCGTACTCAAGGTCATGCGAAGGTCATGATATTACAAGTGATTAGATTCATCTTAATTTTAGCTACCATGGTATAATATGTGAGAAATATATGATCCCTCTTAAAAATATTGATGACCTTCAAATCTCGAAAAAGAATCTTCAAGAAATAATTATTTAATTACACTACAAGGCGAGTCGTACAACGGAGTTATTGCTTTGTATTACTTTTAGTGGAACACACTGTATATGTAAACAAATATTTGAAATGTTTCAAACAAACGTTGTGCATTCTGCTTGCATAGAATACGATTCCGAAATAAGAAATATAAGTTTACGTTGAAGAAAAAAACGGATGACCTTGAAACGACCTTGGAAAAAGAACGTTTACGTCTCAAAAAGCCAGTACCGCCACGTGAATCTCCATTTAAAATACTAAAACATGTTCGTCTGCTTGTTTTTGTATAAATCACATGAAAATTGAGGTTTTTTACAGTGTAAACTTGAATGGAACACCCGGTATGTAAAAAAAGAGAAACTGGGAACGCGAAACGAGACATTGACAGACCAGCTCTAGTGACTGTTGCTCTAAGCGGTGCCAATGATCATCAATGATGCTCTCGGCCGCAGGATCCGTTCGTACACGTCCATTACGGGCGTTACTCGAACAGGGATCATACCGGAAGGGGAGAAATCAATGT
The DNA here is from genome assembly GCA_028455555.1 of Augochlorella aurata. Classification (NCBI taxonomy): domain Eukaryota; kingdom Metazoa; phylum Arthropoda; class Insecta; order Hymenoptera; family Halictidae; genus Augochlorella; species Augochlorella aurata. The sequence goes on from CM052159.1 coordinate 10,742,778, forward strand.
CCGACTCACCGGTTGTCGCGCCTGGCGCGGTTAGGCGTCCCAGCCTTCGGCTCCTCCATGTAGAAGATAACGTCGCCCTCGTTCTCCATCCGTTGATTGTCATTTTGGCCTCCGGCGTCGCCAATAGCTCCGCTGGAGACACCGCCGGATATCGTGACCGGCGGCAACGACTGTTGCTGCTGTTGCTGTTGCTGCTGCACGTCCATCCGGTTCCGCGACTTCCTCCTCTTCAGCACGCTCGCCTTCTTTGCCACCTGGATCATCAGAGACTGAACCCCCGGTGCCCTCCCATTACAACACAAGTCGAACACAACATGCATTATCCCTACTAGCGAGCGCTAGCTCGGCTCCGAGTACGGATCCATCTGAAAAGCTCCCCACGAACGGCGACCATCGCCGACGGACACATCTGGTGCCAGGAACTTGGCCTCGTTCGCTCGCCTAACCTTTGCTACCTGCTCTTTCGATGGTGTCTTTGTTCTAAACTGCTCGATGGTACGTTTCTGGGGTGTACGAGTACCCCAGCCTCGGGTCGAGTCGGCTCCTGAATGCTCTTAAGGCTCGGTACTCAGAAGTGAAGTCTAGTCGAGTTGGAATCCTGACAAATTGTATGGAGATTTATATGGAAAAATAAGTCGAAAAATCGTTACGAAACATCGCATAGGGTAGATGTCCCAGTTTCCGTATAAGTCGCAATCAGCTCCAATTAAAAACGTATGGAAAAAAGAATAGTTTTATATATAAAATGATATCTCTCTCCGAATCTTACATGTTATTAGGTACGCATAATGAAAAAATATACAAGGTGTCCCAAAAGTAATTCACAATCAGGAAATGAGGTTCCTGAGATCATTTGAAGTCACTTTTTCCTTTGCAAAAATTTTCTCCGAGGCATCGTTAACGAGTTACTAACGAAAAACATTGACTAATGAGGGGCGAGCTCGGCTGCTGCAAGGCGGCCGAGCCAACGAGCGGACGAAGCCCGGTTCTGCTGATTGGCTCGACCGCCTAGCGTCAGGCGAGCTCGTCACTCATTGGTCAGTGTTTCTCGTTAATAACTCATAAACAAAGCAGTGGATTGCATTTTCTTTAAGGAAAAAATGGCTTCCAATGACCTCACATACCCTCCATTTCCGGATTGTAAGACATTTT
>CM052159.1:10744029-10807590 GCA_028455555.1 Augochlorella aurata
CACTGCTGTAAATCCATTTATATACAAGGTGTCAAAGAAATCGAGTAAAGCTCTTCAAAAATGTACAAAATATTTATAACACAGCATAAAACCTCAAAATACATTGTTCATTCCGAATTGAAAATTTCGCTGTTACCATTTGAAAATGATATCGAATGATTTTCGAGCAATTAACACATAATTACTTTCGAATATTTTAAAAAATCACAAAATCAAACATTTTATAATTCGGTAAGTTATTTCCCACACTTTTCCAAATCAATAGAAACAGAATTTAATGCACAAATTAGATTTGCGATGGAGAATCCAACGCAGTATCGAAGGAACACATACCCGACCAGATTTTAATCCTCCATCTTGGCCGGTAGCACGAGAACCTGGATTATCCATGTTTGCCCCATTTTCCCCACGTAATCGTATATGCAGAAATCCCGAAAAAATCTCGCACGATGCAAACACGTGAATTTTGCTTGGGAATCGCTTTACCGATTGCTCCCTGTCAAGTTTTGTGCACGTAATTTTAAAAATGCTAAAAATCCCGGAGCTTCTATTCCGGCTTTTACTGTACACCATGGTGTTCTGTTGCAGTAATAGTTGAAGAAACATTTCATGTAAAAATACAAAAATAGTTTAGAAGAAGCTTTTTAATTTTCCAACTGAAAATTGGACAAACCGTCACCATAAATACACGTTAAAAAAGGCGTTTACCTCAATAACCTCACTTGAGAAATCGCCAATTTTTAAATTAAAATTTCAGCATTTGCTTCTCCATCTACAATCTATTAGATTTTTCAAAATTTCATTTACCATTACACATGGTAGCAATTCTTTTGTTATTATCTTTCCAATAACGACATAAACTGTTGAATAATTACGCTATAATATGTAATAATTAATAATAATTACGATATAATTTATATGTACTATCTTAATTACATTATATATATATATATATATATATATATATATATATATTATTTACAATATACTATGTATGTGATATAGTAATAACAATACAGTATTATATGTAATATAATAATTTCAATATATATGAAATGTAATAATATAATATAATTATATTATAGTACAATATAATTACAGGAAGTCTAGACAAATTTTAATAAACTCCTCAATTTGCTCCCGTTTTTCACGGAAATCTGAGATTCGAATTTCAAGTCGAGGCTCTCGATTTTTCCAACACCTTGCACGTTCAAGCTGAACTTACGTACACATACAATACACATAATCGAAGCGCATGCAAGACAAATAAATGTTAAAAAGGTGACAACACATGGCACGACAAAAACTTCTAATCCCATTGAGTAAAGAACGACGACACGAAGCTGAACGGTGCACTCTAAACAATAGTAATCGAAACGTGTGAGTCGCAAGCAGTTCGATTATCACCGTGTGAATCGCGTTGTGGTTCGGACGCGCAGAAATCATTCAGAAATCATTAGCCACGAGCAAATCAATGAAAAAACGGTATCCAGCCCGATGCTAAGAAGCGTTTGGCGCACTATCTGTCCACGCGGCATGTCACTGTCCGTCTCCAAGAATCGATTCGATCGAGAGATTGTCGGCGAAACGAGTTCTATAGAATTCGGAAGATCATTATCGCTCTTTTTTTATAGTTTCAGTGTTTGTCGGGTGTCTTGAGAAGGTCTGCAATATTTTAATAGCCTGGATTAAAATGTTTGCAAGATATTAATTGTCAAAATTTGAAAAACGAAATCGATATGTTTGGGCGAAATAATGATTGCTTATGATCATTTTTAAGCTGGCAGAATGTTCTTCCAATTTGTGACACAGAAGTTTCGATGATTATAAAATGATACGATAGAATCATAACGTACAATTTTAATTGTAACAGTTTTAAAAAGTCGCAAGTGAACGGACAAAATATTTTTAAATTGTCGATATTTCCTTGCAGCAATGACCAAATCATTTTTATATGTAGCTATTTTGAAGCTCGAGAATTGTCATTTAAACATCTGTTAAGAAACTTTCGTTGATTATAGTCCTGCACGATAATATTGCAAGACAAATGCAATTATCCAAGTTTTAGAAAATCGCACAAAGTACCGATGCAAACTATTTTTCAACTGACGATACGTTCGTGTTACTAACTAAATAATATTCCTTATAGCTAAATTGAAGCTCAGAGACAGCTCTTTAAATATTTGTCGCGACACTATCAGAGATTACAATCGTATGGAATAATATCGCAAGGTAAACGTACAATTTTGTTCGTGAAAGTTTTAAGAAGTTGCATGAAGTAGCCAGACAAGTTATTCTTGAATTGTCGATGTTTCCCAACCACTTGGACCAAATAATTTTTGTTTCTAGTCATTTTGAAGCTCTAAGAATGCTCTTTCAGACTGTGTTTTTCTGAAATTACAATCGTATACAATAATATATTAAAGCAAATACAAGATTATAATTGTCAAAGTTCGAGAAAATGGCACGAGGTGCGCAAATGAGTTATTTCTTAATTGCCGGCACTTCTGATTTGTTTTGATAAAATAACATTCCTTAATGACCTTTTTAAAGGCAAAAGAATTCTCTATAAATATGTATTACGAAATTTTCAATGATTGCGAATAATATCCTAAGAAAAACGCAGAGCTTTTATTATTGAAGTTTTAGAATATTGCATGTAGGAAATGTATAACCCATTCTTTTATTGTTTATGCACAATCATTTTAAAAGTGAAAATCTGCTGAAATTATTGTGAATAGATTGTGGATTTTCAGTACTTAGTGAATAACACAGTAAAAAGATCAGAAAAATTTGTTACATTATTTGTAACTTTCGTACAATGACAAGTTCATTGTTAGATATTATCGCGTACATGTAACATATTGAAAATATATCTGACCACGATGAAAGTGCATTATTTCAGCTTGAAAACGACTACTAGCAAAAGTAATTTGACCAAAGCCAAACGAAAATATCAAAAATCAAAGGACGGCATGTTTGTCCACTTCATCTGATTATTTAAAACTGACGATCATTAATTTGAATTTCACAAATCAAAACACACGTTTGTAATAACTAAGGATCGCATGAGATATATAAAAAGAGGTTGCTTCCAGCTTGAAAATGATTGCAAAGAAAAACCATTTGATACAATTAAAACAAAAATATCGAAGATCAAAGGATTGCGTATCAGCCTGTTTCGTGCGATTATCTACAACTGGCAATCTTCGGGGTTAAATTGGCATATTCATTTGTCATAATTACAAAAATTCTAGAATATATATATGAAAAGAGCTTCCTTCAAGCTTAAAAATGGTATAAAATAAAAGTGATTTGATCAAAGTGAAACGAAAGTATCTATGATGGAAGCGTCTGCCGACTTGCTACGATTCTCTAAAACTGACGTCCTTACGTTCAAGTTATTAAATCAGCAGACAGTTTTACAATAATTAAAATGTCTATTATGTGCGCGGAACGAGCATTCATTTAGCTTGGAAATGGCTGCGAATAAAAGTAATTTGACCAAAGTGAAACGAAAATATCGATGATCAAAGCATAACGCGTCCGCCTGAGTCGTGAGATTATCGAAAAGAGACAATCTTTAAGTTCAACGTCGTAAATTAGCACCCACGTTTGAAATAACTAAAAGTTAGATGAATTGGAAGAGCATATCTTGAAAATGACTGCAAGCCTGCTTATCGCCTAAAAGTAACTGCAAGCGAAGTTTATTTACTTGGAGCGAAACGGAAATATTAACGATTGAAAGTTAACGTGACCGTCGATTTCATTTTTCACCAACTTCGACGATTAATATTTCACAAACCAATGAATTTCTCAGTACACACAACGAAACTTGAGAAACAGACCGGTCTGTCCGTGTAACCAATAAGAATCACCAAGATTGACCGCGTGTCGGCGTCCTGTCGCGGGACCGTTCGCGTATGTGTAAAAGAAAACGTGGTAGTTCGAAATAAATAAACATGCAAAAGAGTAAAAATTGAAATAAATCTAAGCCTTTACATACCATCTTCTTTACACAAATCAACTGAAATATATTAGGTACATTTTATAATTGTCCAACACAAGGAACACTGATTGTATTTACACATGTAAGTAAAAAAAAAGAAGATAAGAATCGGACGGAGTTCTTCGGAAAGAACGTTGCGCGCGCGTCAAGAAAAAATGAGAAAAAAAAGACAGACGGAAAGCGCGCGATATTTTTCATTTTCTTTCGCCTACTTTTTTTTTATTGTTTTCTTTGGCAGCAGATGCTAGAGACGTTGATGCAGCGGAAAATTAAATCGTTTTCAGATTAGCGACCAGTGTGCCGACAAATGTCATCGAAACAGGGGACCGAGTATTCCCTTCGAAACGATTTCATTAGTTTCGTCCTTTACTATTTGATTTTTGGGATATCAATTACAGTGCGTAATTTCAAATTTCGTTCAGAATTCGAATATTTACCGAATTTTACAAGCATTGTGTCCTATTATAGTGAAGTCATAGAATTATTTAGATAAATAGTGGCTAAGGGAAACATTAGCGTCCCTTACAAGGGTTTTTAATCCATAAATGAAGATAACTCGTTAATTACACACTGCATGAAAAATGTTTCCCACAAAAATTAAATGGTTTCGAGGGGGCTACAAGCAGCGTAAATCATTTCTTTGTAAGTGAACGCGTAGAGCGCAAATGAAGGTCAACATTGTTTTTGCAAACGGAATCATAATTTCCATTCCGAACAAAAAGTTATCAGACCTCACATGTCAAACAATTGTTAGTTTACGAGACAATTGAGCGGAGATATTCTAAATTGACAGTCGTGTAGATATTTCTTGACGAATAATGTTGTGAACGTAAAGTTTACGAGACATTTAAGTACAAATACTGTAAGGTTGTACACAGAATTATTCGTCACAGACAATCAATATCTACATAACTATCATTTTAGAATATTTGCGCTCAAGCATTTTCTGACATGTGAGATCTAATATTCTTTTATTCGGATCAATGGACTGAACCGAAAAGTATGTTCAAAATTATATGATTTCTTTTGAAGAAACAAAATTATCTTTCATTTGCTCTGTACGAGTCCAGTTATAGAAAAATGAATTACGTCATCTCGTAGCACCCTCGAAACCATTTGATTTCTGTGGGAAACATTTTCTATGCAGTGTGTAATTAACGAGATATTTTCATTTATAGATTAAAGTCGAACACCCTGTATATCGTTTTGACAGACTTCAAAATTCACAGAAAATATCGAACATTTAGACGACGCATATGAACAGTAATTTGTTGTTGTTGAAAATCGGGAAATTAAATGAAAATCAGTATTAATAACAATGTACAATAGTTCTTAGTTTTTCATTTGAGAAAAACGTAAAGAAATATGCTTTTATTGTTAAAAATTCTCAAAGTTGGCCTAGATTATCTTCTATTTAGGTTCAACTTTACTTTAGGGAATTAGAAAATTTCAACTTTTTTGTGTAGGGTAGATTTTGATGAGAAAATTCTAAAAATGTAAGTTTTATAGTTGGGTATTCGTTGGTTCAAAAGTTCTACGTGTGTCAAGTTGACGAGTAGGGGAGCCGGCAAATTGGCACGGTCGGTAACGAAGGTCACTAGATGACAATCTGAATACATAAAAGTTCATTTTTTCTAATTATCGTATTTTTTAAAATTTCCGATAAAATGTAATGATGGCTGCTCTTTATGTGAATAAAAATTAATCTTCTATCGATGACATTTTTCTACTAAACTGTTCATATGACTGACATTTTTCAACTCTGGTTAGAAACACTTGAAATCCCTTAAATGCTCACGTAGAAGTTTTGGATCAATGAATTCCTAACTTTAAAACTTAAATATGGAATTTCTTGTTAAAATCTACGAAATTATACAAAAAAGAAAGTTGAAAGTTTTTGGTCCCCTAAAGTGAAGTTTAGCTTCTATTTACACTAATTCAATACATGTTACATGGATTTACTATATGGCTTACGCCAAGCTCACTTTTGATTTAATCGTTATCCAAAAGTTAGCAGATATTGTCTAAACATAGAGATGACTATGTCTCACAACAATATGACGCAGCTTTGTTTGTTAACCATCGCTTAAACAAGTCTCCTATCACCATGTGATATTATAATATATTATCTCGTTCGTAAAAGTTTATAGAATACTACCGTAGAGGTTAAAACTGTCTAATTGCAGTTAAATTAGAAAATGTTTTCAAACATAAAAGCTTGCATCTTTCTTTAAAACTGATTTTGCTCGAGAACTACAAATAAGAATTTTAAAAAATGCATAGACTGAAATCACAAAAATTTATCGGAAACGCCTACTCAAAGTTGAAAACTCGAAAAATGTTTCACATACCGCGCAATGCTATCGACGCTGGCTTCGATTTTCTTTGCATTTTCTCGGTTCGATTTTTAACAATGTTTATTTTCTTCAAAACGTATTTAAAATATGTACGATATGTATTTCCACTTTTCTGTGAATTTCTGAAAGTATGCAAAGATACAAACTGTGTCATCTTTTTATCAGACACTGTAAATTAGCGACGGGCGTGAAATGAATATAAGAACGAACATTAAGTAGTTTTTATTACTTGAAAGAATTTATGGCAACCTACGTCTCCTAATTCCTCCACAACAGGTAGTTGTTGCGACTCTAGAAAGTATTCTAAGAAGCGTAAAGAACTAAATCGTAAATGGAAAATAATAGAATTAGATTGCGGATAAACTATATACAGGGTGGGTCGCCTAAAACTGGAAACGCGAAAGAAATCAAGAGATAAGAATCGTAAATAATTAGAGAACCGATGCGGTACTGGAAATATAGCGCGTTCTTGCAATTTAAGCAGAAGTTGCGCCAATTCAATGGTTGTTCGATAAATACAAGCCCCTTAAATAACACTGGCAGTTTTTACCATAATACATACTGAGTTTTTATCATAGTATTGAGAATGGAAAAAACTTTCTTATTAAAAATAATATTCAGTATCATTGAACAAAAGTATTTTTTGTCGACACTATTAAATATAAAATAATTTATTTTTTTCTTTTAATTATCAAATAACAAATAACTTATTTTTGCAGTTTACTCATTCCACAAAAGACAGTTTACGTTTACTTCTCGCATTGTTTTTAATCAGTGGAGGAGATTACATTTTATTCGATTAATGTAAATTTTTGATTCGGTTGCAAATATAATTTTTCGTTCAATAAGGAAGACGACTTTTTGTTTAATCGAAGCTATGATTTAAGAAAGTAATTATTTACTGGATCGAGAAAATAATTTTTCATTCGAAAACCTTTTTATTGAATCGAATAGATAGATTTTCATTTCTACAGACTTTTTGTTTAATCAAAAGAATTATTTTTTCCAAGTAGAGCTTTTTATTAAATCATGAAAATAATATTTTTACTCAGCTTTTTACTGAACTTTTTATTCAGCAAAGAAAATAATTTGTTCGATAAAAATTTTCGAAGACTTTAAGTAAAAACTTGAGTAAAAATTTATTCTTTTGAATAATACAAATTTTGAGTATAGAGAAATTGTGACTTTATATATAAAATGAGGCAGGGACGCTTTCTTACAACGTTTCTAATGCAAGACAAATGAACAATAAATTAATTTTTTATTTGTTACTTGAAAAATTTATATGACCATATAATTTGCTTAACCTTGTGAATTGTATAAACTGTACTGTATTAGTTGACGCAAGAAAGCGAAAAACGACTGGTGGAGTGAGAAAAACATGCGACGTATTGTTTTCTAACTGGTACGCCAGGTCCTGGAGCCCCAAGCTTGAGTACTTATCGAGCGACCACTGTATAAATCAATATAACACTCAACGTAAAGATGCATTCACTGAACCTTTAAATACACGGCATTCTCAGAAAACGAAGGTGCATTGTAATTTACGAAGCAATCAAATAATTATAAGCTTCTGATAAATAAATAATCAGAAGGACCAAGTATTTCAGTTATAATGTTAAAGTAATCTTTGAAGTAGTAAAGAATAGCAATAACTAATCGATAATAATCAAAAGTATTGTGACCTAATAAACAAAATGTTTTTAAATAAATTAAAAACATAAATAAAGTTATCGCATCGTTGCATCGTTTAAAATTGTTCACAATTCGTATATTTTTGCAGTTTAAAATCAAAATCGAGAAAATCGAGTCAGTAAATATTTATTTCATAAAACAATCGTTTGTATGGATCATAGATTGACTAACTGAAAATAATTATCGTGTATTTATATAAAATACACTTCCGTAAAATTCAAATAAAATTTTTGTACCAAGGAATGGTTAAAAGATTGTTATATTTTTATGTTATTATTTTAACAAACTTGCTTATTGACAATTTCTAAATATTTAAGCAAAAATAGTAATTCTTCGAAAATTGTTAAAAATGAATAATTACGTCGTTGTAATTACAGTTTGCTCTAATTTAGACCATGAAAATTAATTATTATTTTAATTATATCGTTCTTTCAAGCTTGAAAAGTTAATGCCATTCGTTTGTAACCACAAAATAATTAAACAAAACATAAAAACAAGCGCATTTAGAATTATGCAAACCCTGAAATAGAAGCAACTAAGGAAATATTGCAATTAATATTCCTGTTTAAAAAATTATTAATAAATACTACGCAAGCTGAAAAACTTTAAATAATTCCATGATTCTCTAAACCAGTTCAACAGAAAAAAAGGGAGACAAAAAGAAGCAACATTTCGATCATGTCTAAGCATAACGTGATGGACAATGTACAGTTAGCCACAAAAGTTTTGTAAACTTGTCAAATTTTGTTAAACCTTAATGATTCGAAATTAACAAACAAGACTTTACCAAATTTTTGGATTAATTCATTTGATATTTAAAATTAAACAAACTCTGAACAAAGAGCGACGTATCTTGATATATTTACAAGAATATTTAAAGAAAACTGAAAACGTAAACCCATGAAAATCTATAGGGTGACCCAAATTAATTCTACGCAACTACGGTCTCAATAGTTATTTTCCTATTAAATGAGACGACTTTCATTTCAATGAATTCGAATATTAATTCACGCAAAAGCTCCTGTGAAACTTCTGTCTAATATAAATCATTACCAAGTTAGAATAAATAAATAATTTTTCATCATACATCCATCCTCCGGTTATATATAATTGAAGAAACAATTAAGTGGATAATTACGTCGATAATTAACGTCGTAATTAACGTCGTTGTTCATTCGTTTACATGTAAAGCATTTTACATAAAACGGTTTCTATCGAATGGCAAAATTAATAAAATTTTTATTTTATTTTTTTCACAATGATTCTTTTATCGGATGGATGGAATTATTATCTTGTTTCAATTTTTATTAACTGTGAAAACTATTAGTATCATTTATATCAGAATAAAGGTCCTGAAGAATTAAAGAACTAAAATTGGTAGTATAATAGTTATTATGCCTTGCTTGTGACGCTTCATTTGGGTCACCCTGTACAACAAGGTAGGTAAATATTTACGACTATTACGTGTCCATTAAAAAGCTATTAACAAAATAATTTGTATAATTAAGAAGAATGATTGAAAGTAAGTTTTGATTAGCTTTAGGTTAGGTTTGGTTTAGGTTCAAGTTAGATCCGAGTTCGGTCTGAGTTAATAAATCTAACCTACACTTACTCTGATCATTTTCTAAATATCGAGAATAAAACATTGCCGAAACTTTGTGTATTCCAAAATACCTCCCTTTGCCTTTTAAAAATTTCTGCAGTCTACTCAATTGGTATTATTATGTTTTGGACACAGTGATTTCTTCAGAATTTGTATAATTTGAGACTAAAATGTTAATTGAAGCTGCTGAACAGTGAAATACTTGAATTCTCACTGAATTCTTGTGATTCCAGAGGTTGTGCATAATATTGATTTGGGACTGGCTGTACAGAGAAGCTTCGAAGCGTAACTCGAATTGCATCAACACACGAATAATCCATGAACAACAGTTAAGTATCATTTATAGTTCGATATTTAACGGCACATTGAAAACACAGAGCAAAGTACGCATTCTCTGTTTCGCATCCATCCACTGCCAAATTATCGGTCCGCAGGATAATCGAAGTCTCACGGTCGATCGACATCACCGTGAATTTCGATTAGCCTAATTTAATCGACTTCATCGAGATTTGCAAGATTTATAGTAATTATTTTATTTCCCTCTATTCGCTCCTTTTCCCTCCTGCATTCCCATCCCTTCCTACTTTCACTTTTTTATCATTTGCAGAATTTCATCCGTGAATTAACATAATCACTGCACGAATTAGGGCAATTAATCTACTATTTCGAAAGTGACGTACAGGGTGTTTTTGAAACAGCGTCAGATAACAAAAAATTCTGTCTTCTTCGTTCAATTGGTTTATATAGGTTTATATAGTAGTGTATTAATTCAATACTAAATACTGAAATTGAAAAATATTAATGAAGTATTAAATATCGCAATTAAAAAAAAATTATTAATTCAGTACTAAATAGTGAAAGTGATATATATTAATAGAGAATTAAATATTGAAATTAAAAATATTAATTCAGTAATTAATAGTGAAATTGGATAATATTAATAGGATATTAAATATTGCAATTGAAATATATTGATTCAATAATAAATAAAAAATTTTAAATGTAGAAAGATTATATGTCAGGGATTCACCTCGAAGTCATTGGTGGAAACAATTTCAACAATGTAACATTTCAATGCATAGGCACCGAAGTGCGATAATTTCGCTACAGTCGAGGAACTTTTAGCCTTCGAAAATGGCGACCGCGAAATTCTCTACTTCCTGAAATTACACGAATAACTGTCTGGAATAACTACTGTCGCTTATGAAATGCATCAGTGGATCAATTAATAAAGTGGTATCAAAATTTCATATGAATTCAAAGAATGAACAAAAATTTTAGATACTTAATAAAAATGTTGTAATAAATACAAATGACAATACGATAAATAATAAATGCAAATTAAATATCGTGTAAATTGAGAATCGAGAATATTTACGAATAAGTTAAAATTTATTTGTCTTAAGTCAATGGAACCGTAAATTTTACACAGATTATTTTCAATTTTACTATTCTAAAAAAGGTTTACAATTTCATATTTACATTTACAATTTTTTCTTTTTAAAATGATGTTATAAAATGCTTTTATATAAGCAATTATGTATGTGAAATGAAATTATATTGTTATTTCATCATAATCTATTCGATATTGCTAAATTACAGAAGTCAACACCAATTTTGAGATGCAAAAGAAAATTAGAGAAAACGTAAAAATATGTAAAAATTTGTGGGATAGCATTATTTGCAGCTGTCAGTAATTGTGCTCAGTAATTGTTATTTATTAACAATTAGTAATAATTATAATCCACCAACAGTATACTAGATGTACAAAATAATACTACAAAGTGTTTATTTTCAATGCGTTGCCTCATGTATTAGTAATGTGTGTGATAATATGTGTGAACTTGTCTATTTATTAGTAGAGTTGTAAAATATATTTTAAAATATCTAGTTTGGAATACTCTATACACTGTTTCAAAAACACCCTACGTACACACATAAACGCGTTGAATCGCGTAATCTCGGTAAAAAATCTTTATCAAAACTGTAAATAATTATTAGACTGCTGAACTTTATACAAAATTTGTATAAATCACAAGAGAAAAGTCAAAATAAGAGACATAACGCCCTTTACAAGTGTTTTCGCATAAATTGAAAAAATAGAAAAAAATGTTTTTGTGAAAATTTGTATAAGCAGCAAATTTCCATAAGTAAATTGAAGGAAACAAAATTTTGCTGAACATTAATAGGGATTTATAGGAATAATTGGAATCACAAATGAAAGTTGAGATAAAAATCAGTTCCGAGAGAACTACCTTTTGGTAATAAACATAGAACAATTATGCTATTAACTTTTGTTAATGTAGACGCATCCTTGTATACAGTGTGGCTCAGAATCCTCGTTACATTGTTTCTAAGATGCTTTGAAGTAAGTTTTTCCGTTCTAAAAATATTATATCGGTCTTCGTTGACGAATTATTGACGACAAACGCAGGCCAATCGGTGAGCGAGCACATATTAGGCACCGCCCTCGCGATAGTGAGCGCGAAGCAGCGGCTGTTCTCTGATTGGTCTGCGTTTTTCCTCAATAACTCGTTAACAAAGCCGCAGATAATCCTTTGGCTAAGGAAAAAGTTACACCAAATTACAAAAATCTTCTCTTTCAAGAACTTAAAATGTTTTTGGTACACGATAAAATTTAGTTTTGTATAACTTTGAGACATCCTGTATTGAAATTTTAGATGCGCAATAAATGTATAAAGATCCATCGTCTAATTATTATATAATCAAGAAATCGTTCGAAAATAACGAGCGACAATTTTCTAATTTACAAGTGACAGCACTCGATTTTCATAGAACGGGGGAATCGAAGGTCATTATATTCTCCTGCACACTCGTTTCTACACTCCACGAAATTTTCATTAAACTTGATTTACCGAGATCAAACGACTCTGTTGCTTTCTACGCGAATTGAACAATTGGATGAATTTTTAAGATCTGACGGTGGGGGCGTTCAGAACATAATAGCCAGCGTCGATGACTTTCATATTGTCAGACTGAATGAAAGTTATTGTTACTGCGAGCTCATAACCTTAACGAGACACAAAGAACAGAATTAAAATTTTTAATGACCACGGTCTGCTTAGTTAATTTAGTTTTTGTGAAATACGGTACTTCCTTATGGCAAAGAATATTTCACATTATTTAAGAAATAATGTCTGTTGACTGCATTTGTTTATTAGCTACAATGAACTAATTGTAATAAAGCCTATATTATAATCAATTATAATAAATTCTGTATTATTAATGAAATATTTTATTTAGATATTACTAACAATTGCAGTTTATTCATTTATTATATATATATTTAGCTGATATATTATTTTTAAATTACATGTTATATTGCAAAACAGACTGAGAGCTTTTCTTATTACTCTTCCACCTCTCATCCATTTTTACAAAAACAATGATCTGGCTATACTAATCCAGACAAATAAACTAAAATTCACCAGTCAAATTTTTGCAGTAACATTTCATTTAATTTCCAGTGTAAAGTAAACGACAGAACTCGATCATTTTGCACATCTCATTTATTGTTACTATTATTAAACTATTGCTATTAACAAGCGTACGACAACGTTTGAGGATTTAAAGTCTGCAAATATTGAGCTGCGAATGTTTCTCAAGATCACCAACAATTTTTTCAAATAAAACCACATGCTTTTATCATAGCGTAATAATACAAGTCAGGCGGAATTTTGTAACCTTCGTAGCATAATTAAAAAACCATCGTCAATGACCTTGAAGTCTCAGAAAACGTGACATTAAGAAAAATTTGTTGGTTACGAGAAATCCCGCAAGATGTAGGCTGATCGAGTTAGATCGCCTATTTCATTCGAATGGAAAGATCGACGAGTTTTCGACCCTATTGTTCTGAACGCTCCGCGATAAACAAAATGAAAATAAAAAAGATATCCCCGAGTCGCCGGAGCGATTCGAAATGCTAACTGCAAGAACGTAAATTCGCACTGGTCAGCGTCAGTTCAGACTGCCGACTAACATCGTAAGCAACTAGAAACATCAACAATCAACGGCTAGTAGCTACTGCCACCTGAACTTCCACAAACAACTGTAAAAGCTTACCTTTCCGAGAGGCGTGGACGGCTGGCCGGTCGGCGCTGGATCCTTGATATAGATCTTCCAGGTTGCCACGCTGTTGATGGCTTTGTCTGCCGCGTAACATCTCCATAGACACTGTATCAACATCGCAGCGGCCGGTATCTGTCGGTTGAAGTGCTTCTGCCGTTGCTTCTGCTGTACTTTCAGCGCGAAACCGGAGCCCAGAATGCCCTGCAACCGAAAACCATACGACGTTTTCTTATTGTTCCGTCGCAAAGTGGTCCGGAGGTCGGTAATTTCTCGACAAAAGTTAAATTTTTCGATTCTCGGATTTCAAGACATTTGTTTTTCCTGGAAACCCTTTGAAACCTTGGAATTTGAAGTATTAAGTGAATCAGATGACTTTATTTTTAAGAGAAATTTACTAAGTTGAAAGCAAAGCTAATTACTTCAATTAATTATTTTTCGTGTATGTACTTATATTTTCAAGATTTACCATAATTATAATTCGGGCAAGGCTTAGACCAAAATGGTTAAAAGTCATTTATTTCGGTCTGATTGCATATGAAAGACACAATTCTGAGCAAGAATACGTAAATTTGAAGGGCGATCACCTGCTGTTTTCACTTCCACCTGAGTTTTTAGTTGAGTGAGTGTCAAGAAACTAGTCTGGTTCGAAATTTTGTCAGAATAACATCAATAATCAGAAATGATTCGAAAGAAGTCCGAGACTGCTCTAGAAGAGCGTTAAATAATTTTTAAATTACACCAAGAGGGCAAAAGTTATGTTGAGATAGCAAAAGTAATAGGCAGAAGTAAATCAACTATCCAATTCATCATTAAACAGATAAAAACAAGTGATAGTTTGTTAAATAACGAACGTGCTGAAAAATCAAAGATTTTAACCGTTCGAGAAATAAATACTATTATACATGAAATGCAACAAAATCCTCGAATTAGTGCGCCTAAGTTAGCTACAATGTGTAACGACATGTTCAATAAGAAGGTTTCTGCTGAAACTTGTCGAAGAGTATTGAGAAGTGAACATTTTTATAGTCGAACACCGAGAAAGAAGCCCTTCATTAGTAAAATTAACAGAACAAAGAGATTAGCACTTGCGAAGGAGTACAGGAATCAAAGTAATACCTTCTGAAAGAAAATTGTTTTCTCAGATGAGTCGAAATTTAATATTTTTGGATGTGACGGAAGAAGAAAAGTTTGAAGAAAGCCTAATAAAGAACTAGAATTAAAAAATGTACAACTGACTGTAAAGCACGGCGGAAGCTCCGTGATGGTGTGGGGCTGTATGGCAGCATTCGGAGTGGGCAAGCTTGTCTTTATCCATGGAATTATGTATAAGATAAAGTATAAAAATATACTCGAAGAAAATCTGCACTCAAGTGCGATTAAGCTAGGTATGCAAGGTGATTACTATTTCCAACGCGACAACGACCCGAAGCATACTGCTCAGATTGTTCGTGAGTGAATACTTTGCCACATTTCCCATTTTTTACATACATCTCCTCAGAGTCCAGATACAAATCCTATAGAAAACTTATGAGCGGAGATAGATAAAAGACTACACGAGCATGAAATTTCCAATGAACAAATGCTGAAAGAAAAAATTTTGGAAGTTTGGAATAGTATTGAACCAAATGTCACTTTAAAACTAGTAGAAAGTATACCAAATCGATTAAACGATGTAATAAGGCATAAAGGTGGACCCATTAAATATTAGAAAATTAATACAAAGTAAAAAAGCTACTAGAATATGCGATTTTTTGACAAAATCTACACTGGTACAAATACTTTTGTGGACTGTTATTACGTATTCTGAGGAATAATATCAATATATTTTTGTTATTAGTTAATCAATTTTGTTATAATTTGGTATAAATAAACTTTGTACATGTGTTCATTTATAATAAAAGTTTATTGCAAAATCTTACATGCGTCCCTTGATTTCAAGAAATTTCTCTTATAAGCAATGAGGGTACGGATACTTATGGGACTGACTGTATAGGTATACATAGTCTACTAAATACCTATTATCGCATCATTAACATATCTTATCATAAACAAATCAACTTCTGATTATCTTGAACTCGAATATCTATGCCGTATATTGGAGACTTTTACTTGCTAATGTCACGGGACTGGGTAAACGACGATAAACATATCCCTCATACGCAATAATGCTAAGCCAAGGTATAGCCTCCATAGATTAGGCATGATCAGACAGAGTTTCGTAAGATATTCGCAGAGCTCGAGTATAGAGTAATGAACACCGTGAGGTTTGGTAGAAGACTGCTTTATTCTTTTTCTTTTTAAAAAAAAAAGAAAATTGCATGGATTTGGGGATGGGAGGTTGACCGCCGTGCCTGAAAACAAAAGCCTTCTTACCGAGCGAGGATGAGTGGGTATGAGATTGACATTACCGGCATGAGATTTGGGTATTTGGGTATATCAGGAATTGTATTGGGGAACAAATTTCCAAAGAATACCCCAAGCATAGGCAGAAGACTGCTTTATTCTGGTTTTGAGGGTGGTATTTATACTCCTCAGCTTTCGAGTCCTATGATGTTATTCTGAATGTGGGCCTAAGTGTCTGGTTAATCGGGATGATCTGGGTCTGAGTGCTAGATCTTGTCTAGGCCGGAAAGGGCTGAATAGTTTCAGTGGCGCGACGATGTGGCGCCGAGGGTGACATTATCTTTGACGATTCGGCAGGTTCAAAGGATGGTGCTGGCAGGATGCGTCACACTAACGTGAATGAAGAAATAACACCTCTACTTCATAAGAGTACACGTACAATTTCACACGTGTATTACTTCATCTTGGAACACTCGCAAGGCAATGTGTAACACCAGGGTTCGGATCGGTCCGACGTGTGAGAAACAAACGCATAGCCATATAACTGTAAACTAAACAATATTCATACCTATACCCAAACAATTTAACAAACTTACAAACTAGGCGATTTACCAACTAACGCACGCTGACTGCTGTCTTGCTACAAACCAAGATAAAGGATATTTAACGCAATCGTTGCCGCGATCCGCGATGCGGAAGACAATTCCCGGAAGACAATGACACAACTTTTTTAATTTTACATTTTAATTTAAAGTACTTGCAAGGCAGAAGATTCTTGCCCAGTGTTATTCCAAATAATTTTCAGTATCATTTAATTCTGTTATTAATTATGTTTCGATATATAAAACCCCTTTCTGCTAATACAATTATTAACATTATATTTACAAGTGCTCCAAAGTATATCGTATTGAACAGTCATCATCGTGTTGCAAATTTATTAAATTTAATAAATGACGTATCATTATTCATGTGTAATTTTCGATTAAATATATGCAAGCTATCACGTATTTGACCATAAAAATTAGCATAAGTAAAGTCCGACGAATGTGAGTTCTGATAACCGACTTCGACCATGAATTGTTTATGTTAATCGAGGTTACAAGGAAATCCCATCTACTTTTCATAAATTAAGCACCGGACAGAATACGTGATTAATAGGTGTAGTAGCCGACCAGTTATATTGTTCCCTCGTATCGTTTACTTAGTCCCAGAATCTACATAGGTCAAAGATATCAGGTGAATTTGGCGACCGATTCTCCTTGCCCCTCGCATTTTTAAAGCTATGGATGAACGCCATGCTTTTCAACTCGGAATAGTACGACCACTTAGTATATAATGACATCTGAACTCATTACCAGGTTAATGTTGTGAACCAGGTTATTCTTATATGAATATAATGGACAGGTGGTCAGGAAAAGTGGCACTGGTTACCGGCTCGGCTGGCGGAATCGGTTCGGCGATCTCGAAATCCCTTGTCGAGCACGGTGTTCGGGTGGTTGGTCTCGACAGAGAATTAGAAAAATTACAAGAACTGGCCAGTCAATTAGGAAACAGCAAATTTTACCCCCTGCAGTGCGACATTACAAAGGAGAATGACGTTTTGAGATCGTTCAAATGGGCCGAAGAGAAACTGGGAGGCGTTGATATACTCGTAAACAATGCTGGAATCACGTTACTGACGATAGTCATCGGTAAAGTTGTTTTCTGATTGCATTATCCATTTTTCTTTTCATTGACAATTTCAATAAGCTGGCGTAGTACATATATCGATATTCAGAAATTCTTTCACTCTTTTAAATTTCATCTCCTCGTTCTTATCGTCAATGTATAAAACCCGTGACTCGATTATCAATGGATAATACAGCATGGATATATAGGTGATAAATCTAACGTCTTTAATTCTGTGATTTCCATCGATGTTTTGTATAAAATATTATACGGCTCACTTTTGCAAAACCTCATCCATCATATATTTTCAGCCAGTTTACCTTTTCTCCGTTAGTATTCTTTCTTACCCGTTTTTGAAATGTGTTTGGTAGATTTTTTGTTACAACGAGATTCTCTCGTTTCACTTCGTGCAAAATAAACTCATTATTTCTTCTACATTGTTTTATAACATCGTAATAATCCTGTGGTGTGTACAAGAAATTCTTTTTCCGCAATGTCCGCCACCTGTATCTATTGAAATGGATGTATTTAATGTATCTATTTGTATCCATTTAAATGGACGTACACCATTTTCAAAATAAATCATCCAAATGCTGATATTATTTTTTGTTTATCTTGACGCTAGTAGAAGAAACTATTGGGCAAGGTAAACGATAATGTGGTCAGAAATTCGATAAGCAGTTACTAAAAACTGATCACTTCGATATGGGAGGGGGGGGGGGGGGGGAATTTCTTAAAATATGTTTTCGAAAGTCATGACGAGAGGGTAAATGCATCTTGCAATATAGTATAATTTTATTTCTAAGATTATTTTATATCTTAGTCAACAATTTCATTATTGTTTCAGATACGACTACCGAAGGCTACGAAAAGATGATCAATACTAATTTAATGGCACCGATAATATTTGCGAGAGAATTCATAAATGCGATTAGGAAACGCAATGCTTCCGGCCATATAATAAATATCAGCAGGTGAGGATCTTCTTCCGGTTGTATACATATATTGCAAAAGTTATTCAACTCATATCGAAAATTTTTGCATCTGCAAGAAAAAACAATGTTGACGGTATATATGTGTTAATATCCTGCATAATTCACAGCATAGCGGCACGCTATCCAGAATCAATGCGCGATCCATTTGGATTATATGGTGTTACCAAATCCGGCCTATCTACTTTAGGCGTAGAACTTCGTAACGAAATCTTGGCGTGCAACCTTGACATTAGAACCACGGTAAGATATTGACAGTTTTTTTATTAATTGTTTTATTTATTTTACATCTATTTACTCTCTAATTGATCCCAGAACTCTAATTACTTCCGACACAAATAAAAGGCACAGTGCGTTGACAAAACTCAACCGGATTTTATTTATGTGGTACAGCAATGTCGCGTGGTTCAGTATAAGGCGAAAGACTGGTCGGTAGAGACGTTCTCGTTTTCTATTTATATGTTTCCAAAAAGGCGGAGACTTACGGGTGGTAGCTTTCTGTAACCCTCCGTTCAGTTTTGGCGGGGGAGAAAGGCTTGTCTTTGCTGGGTCGCGCTGGCCGTTCGGCCGGGTAGCAGTACGCGCCGGCGACATTTCATCAGCTAGGTCTGCTGTGCACGTGAAAGTAATAAAGGGATAAAGAAATAAATTCCATTCCGTACTTGCAAACGTCAAGGAAGGTTTTTTTCCGCCAAGTCCTTGGCATCTGCAAGCGGACAGCTCTAATGGTTATTACGGTCGCCGACCGTGTGCCGCTACACATTTTACTCTAATCTCAACATCAGTGATTCAACACCTATAATATTACGTAACTAACATTTGTATTTATTGCGGTGTATCACGCTACAGATCACGGGAGACTAACTTAATTAATTCGTCCATAATGTTAATTATATTTAAATACACGACTTTTTTTTATTAAAGTTTGCTTATGGTTCACAGACTATCAATCCTGGAGCGGTTCTTACAGACCTGATCAAAAACGCACTTCACTTTGGCGACGAAATTAAGGAGAAGGTGACAATATTATGTGGTGAAAATATTCCACAGACAGTGATTTTCGCAATAGGAGCACCTCCAGGTGTAGAAGTAAGATTCAACGAAATTGTTTTTTTTTTTTTATGAAAATTAATACCCTCGTATGTTCTTTTAAACCCAATGACCGCCCTTTTCAGGTTTTAGAGCTTACAATTGTACCACAAAACGTAATAATGGGAACTCCGGTACCACAATTGGAAAACGGAAATTGAATTGGATGAATTGGATGAATACTATACGACTAATTTGTACACATCAATATTACCAGTCTATTCCTAGCAAGAATACTTCTTTCCAAGAGCATTTTCTTGGAGTGGTAATTTAGAAGTGTTCAAAATAATTCAATCATCCACACTTTAGTCGCAAATTGTGTTGTGGCATGTCTGACAAAACGTAATCTGTTCATTTGGGCTACCGTTCGATGTTTTGTTCACTTCGTTATCCAACCAATAATTCTTTTACTTTATTGCGTCACACTGTATTGTGTAATAAAACAATTGTAATAATCAAAGTTTGTGTTATTTTATGGTTAATTATTTCTTATAAACCTCCTCTACATTCCTGATCGATTTGTATTATACATAATAACATTTTAATGTCCCCAAACACGACAGCTTTTCGCAAAATTTTCTCTCAACCTGTTTGATCGGAAACTTTTTGCCAGTGTTATATATAAATTAATGATCTATATATTTTTATTATGTTTACCTATCAACATGTTACATGCAGGAAAGGTGTCAATTTATGTATAAAACTTCTTTTTCTATGTATTTTTAATCCGGGGGCACGAGAATTGGGATAGGCACAATAATTAACGACGTATAGAAAAGTTTAGACAATTTGAACACCGGGGTTCGAGTTGATGGGCGAGGCGTGAAATGAGGGGTCAGAATTATTGAAACGAAACACTATTTATTTAATAAACTAATATATAAATCCTTATAACTAACGTGATCTACATTTAAATGCTACAGGATTGACAGTCGTCATGGAGCCGTACAGTGATTCGATCTTACGAGCGCTCGGAATAAAAATCGTATTTTCTAAACTACTTAATTTTCGACCTAAGCACGTTAGTAATTTTTTAAAGAGAATGTAAAGATGAATTGATTTGTGCACAACATACTGTTGTGTTAAAAGAATTGCAATGTTACTGTTTCCTTCTTAAATAAAAAAATCTTTTATCAGCATTTAGTATTGCAATTTGTTAGAATCTCTGTACTGAGCAATTTTTATTCGAAACATTTTTATGTATTACCGGGTATTCGGTAAGTTAAGTATATATGTAGACACGACGCACAAAAATTTATTATGTGATATAAACAAATTATATACACATATGTAATACATAAATCAATATAATAAATAGATAAAACATGTTCTAACATAATGTTCTGGAAGTAATTTCCTTTTTTTCCCAACAGAGGACTTTATTGTATTCTTTCACAGCTAACTTTACACTAAAGCCGCATTGTCATTACATAGATATTTTGATAACTGAAATTATAAGGCTTTGTTTGTGAGGAAGTTTATTTAATTCTGCGGAATAGTTTTTGTTTGGTGCCCTATCTAATATGGAAAGTCGAAACCATCATTTTCGGTATATTTTACTTTTTTTACTATAGAAAAGGTAAAAATGCTGTTCAGGCAAGACAACAATTATTCGATGTGTATGGAGAAGATGTATTGACTGAACGCCAGTGCCAAAACTGGTTTGCAAAATTTCGTTCCGTCAATTTTGATGTTGAAGGTGCACCACGTTCTGGAAGCTCAGTTAAAGCTAATGAAGGCAAAACAAATGTATTGATTGATGCAAAACACCGAATAACAACTCGGAAGACCGCTGAGAGGTTAAATCTATCGAATTCGGCCGTTCAAACGCCTTGATTTAATTTCAAAACTCGACATACGGGTTCCATGTGTTCTTACAGAAAAGAAAGCTCCGTCGCGTTGACGTCTATGACTTGTTTCTCAAACATCAAGAAAGTGATCCATTTTTTGAACGAATCATCACTGAGGACAAGAAATGGGTTGTCTAGAACGATGTTAAACACAAGAGATCATGGACTAAAAAAAATGAACTGAGCACTTCGAAACACTTCGAAAACTGATATTCATAAAAAATAGATGATGCTGTCTGTTTGATGTAATTTCATGGGAATCGTTTTTTTTTTAGATTCTACCGGACAATATCACTATCAATTCTGAAGTATGCTGTTATCAACTGGACAAATTGAATGATTCACTTAAACAGAAAAGGCAAGAATTGATTAATAGAAAAGATATAGTGTTCCACTAAGATAATGCGAGACCTCATACAAGTTTGGTAAGTCGCCAAAAGCTTTTATAACCATATTCTTCAAATATAACCACCATATTCTCCAGATCTGGCACTTTCAGATTATTACTTGTTCCGGTCTCTACAAAATTTTTTAGATGGCAAAATCTTTACTCCAAATGGGGATATCAAAAATGGATCAGTATTTTGCCAGCTAAGATCAGAAGTTTTATGAGCGTAGAATCATGCTAATGCCAAAAAGATGGCAAATGGTATTGGATCAAAACGACGAATATATAATTCTATAAAATATTTATATGCTATAAGAAAATCGTCTTTCACTTAGTTGATACAACCTACAGAGATATGCCTTTACCGTTCGAGGTGTATATTCTCAGCGATGAAATAGACATCGACTATTTCACCCTAGCCTTTACCAAAATAATAAGAAATCTCCGGCTACGTGTGTCCCGCTTGGTCACAACAAATGCCAACTTGGCCAACAAATTCGTTGTGGCTATTGCATCTATTATCGTACGAAAGCTCATACGTAAAATTATATATTATCGCATCATTAACATATCTCCTCAGGGACAAATCAATCTTTGATTATCTTAGTCCTGAATATTCATGTCAAATGTTACAATTTTTGCTTGCTCACGTAAATAAAGAAGAAGTAAAAAAACTTCATAAGTATGATATTAATATTTGTGGTTTTATTCTTTTAGACCGTTCTGTCAATACTTCTTAATAAGCGTGCTCGTACAATTTCATATATGTGCTACTTCATCTTGGTTCACCCGCAAAGCAGTAGTTTTCGCGTTTCCTTCAGGCTGAAATTACATCAATACTGCACCTTATACCTTGGAATGTTCCTTCATCTTCCTCAGTCGTTACTGGATTTACACTTCTGAAGTTAATAATTAGTAACAATCTGAAACACTACGTCTTATACTTGATAAATCCAATCAAGTTCAAAAATCATTCTTCTAAATACAGTTATTAACATTGTTTCACAGAATGAATTGTATCGCGTAATTTCAAATTTATTTATTTTAATGAACTCTTAGCTAGTTTCGATAAGATGTCGGCAAGTCATCGCGTGTCTATTGTTTAAAAGTTAGAACGAGAAAATTAAGGCGAATGTGAGTTCGGTTAACAGACCTTGACTATAAATATATATCCCTATTTAATCCTACGCTTACAGCTATTTCTATATATACGTCTCCATGGTATATAATGACCGCAAGTCGCATTGACAGGTTAGTATTGCCAAAGAATTATATGTATCATGGACAAGTGGGCAGGAAAAGTGGCACTGGTTACCGGCGCGAGTGATGGAATCGGTTCGGCGATCGCGAAATCCCTCGTTGAACACGGTGTTAAGGTGGTTGGACTCGCAAGACGATTCGATAAATTGCAAGAATTGGCCGAACAATTGGGCAAAAACAAGTTCTATCCTGTGGAATGCGATGTTACGAAGGAGAGTAACATTTTGAAAGCGTTCAAATGGACCGAAGAGAAACTGGGAGGCGTTGATATACTGGTTAATAATGCTGGAATCATGATAATGAAAATGATCATCGGTAGAGTTGTTTTCTGATTGCATTAATCATTTTTCTATCCACTGACATTTTCAATATGATATAATATACAAATATTCTTCAATTCTTTCCCTCAGTTAAATTTCATCTTCTCATTCTTGTCGTTAATGCATAAAAAATTAATCCGACAGATTTTTGTTAAAGCATCTTTGCAAAAGACATGACGAAGAGGACAAATGCATCTTACAATATAGGATAATTTTATTCTATACATTATCCTATAACTTGACCAATAATTTCATTATTATTACAGATATGACTATCGAAGAGTGCAAGAAAGTTATGGATACTAACCTAATGGCACCAACAATATTTGCGAGAGAATACCTAAATGCGATTAAGGAACGCAAGGCTCCCGGTCACATAATAAATATCAGCAGGTGCGAATTTTCTTAGGGTTATATACATATATTGCAGAAGTTGTTTAATTCGTATCGAAAGTTTTTGCATCTACGAGAAAACATAATCTCGACAGTATATCACGAACTTGCACACATCTAATTAAGATATTAATATATGTGTTAATATTCTGTATAATTCATAGCATAACGGGGCGATATCCAGAAACCTTTCGCGTTCCACTTGGAGTATATAGTGTTACCAAGTCCGGTCTGTATACCTTGGGTGTAGAACTCCGCCACGAAATCATAGCATGCAACCTTGATGTCAGAATCACGGTAAACTTTTGGTATTTCTTTTTATTAACCGTTTCATTTATTTTAAATATATCTATTTGCTCTCTGATTGATCTCTGAACTCTGATTAATGCCATCGTATGTATGAACATTTAGTAAATTGTTTTAAAATCTTAACATTAGTGATTCAACATCTATAAGATGTCGTTTAATTATTAAAAGTCTTGGTTTCCAATATTATGCGCACAGAAGTACGCAGAAAAATAATTCATTCAAGTATTTTTCATTAAAATCTGTTTATGGTTCCGTAGACTATCAATCCTGGAGGTGTTCTTACAGACATAATCAGATGCTCGTTTGACAAAGGCGACGAAATTGCAAAAATACTTCCACTATTAAGCACCAATGATATTGCTGACGCAGTGATTAACGTACTAGCAGCACGTGCGGGAGCAGAGGTAGTATTCAATGGAATCGATTTCTTATGAAAAATAATATTGTCATATATCCATTTACACAGAATTATTGCCCTTTCCAGGTTTTCGAGCTTACAGTTATACCGAAAGACGTATTATTGGGCGCTCCAGTACCGCAAGTGCCATAATCAAATTCAACATGGAAAAAAGATTCACAACATGGAAGAATATTACATGATTAATAAAATGTATGCACGTTAGCTTTTAGCAAAAGATATTTTACCATCAATAAATAAAATCTATTACTTAGTTGATATCAAATCACATTGTAATACAAATCGTGCAAACTAATTTGTACAAACTAAAAATGCCAATCTGTTTGCAGTAAGAATATTTTTTCCAAACATCATTTTTGTGCAGTGATAATTTAAAAATGTTCACAATAATTCAGTAATTCATGTCTAACTATATAATTTTACAACCCATGGCAAAAGGTTTCCGATCAAACAGGTTGATAGAAAATTTTGCGAAAAACTGTCGTGTTTGGGGACATTAAAATGTTATTATGAATAATTCAAATCGATCAGGAATGTAGGGGAGTTTTGTAAAAAATAATTAACCACAACATAAGACAAACTTTAATTTATTTTCATTAGCAATATGGAAAGAAAATAAAATCTTGCACGGAAAAAAGTTTCCGATCGAAGGTGCAATTAATATTTTGTAATATTACCCTGTACTCGAATAACAGTTTTGATACGTTTTGATACGTGGCATTGATGTGATTAAGTTTCTGTAATCTATTGGTGACATTTCTTCCCACGATGGTCTTCTGGCCTGTCGAAGTTCGTCTTTACTTTATGGCTTTTTTCCCGAATGAGTTTCTTTAACTTTGCTCATAAATTTTTTATCGGATTAAGGTCGGAACTATTCGTGGACCATTGCATTGTCTTGATGTTATTTTGTAGTAAATAATTCTTCACTATTTTACTGCGGTGGCAGCAAGCGTTGTCGCCTTGAAAGGTAAAGTCGGTAGAATCTCCAAACATATCTTCTATGCTTTGGATTAAAAAATATTCCAAGATATGAATGTACGTTTCTGAATTAACATTTTGATAAAGGATACGCGATTAGGATACGACAATAGATTACAGAAACTTAATCGCATCAGTGCCATAATGTATCAAAGCTGTTATTCGAGTACAGGGTAATGTAATTAATATTACAAAATAGTAATTGCACCTTCGATCGGAAACTTTCTTCCGTGCAAGATTTTGTTTTCCCTCTATATTGTCAATGAAAATAAATCGAAGTTTGTGTTATTTTATGGTTAATTATTTTTTATAAAACTCCTCTACATTCCTGATCTATTATGACCTTAACTTAATTTCCGCCCGCGAAATGTAGATGGCGATGTAAACAGTTCTAGTAGATATTTCTAACACATGTGGTACTTTTTGATACATTTGGACATTTCTCGATAACATTCAGTCATCATACGCAATTAGTCCCGTACATAACATTTTTTTTACATTGCGAAAGTGTAGGAGAAGTGCATCGAGTACTCGAAGAGTGTTATGGTGATCAAGCTCCGTCGCATACAACATGTAAGGAGTGGTATAGACGATTCAAAAATAATGATTTTGATGTCAATGACAAACCACGCCCAGGACAGCCGAAAAAATTCGAAAACGAGGGATTGCAGGCATTATTGCATGAAAACTCAGCTCAAACGTTACAAGAACTTGGAAACGAGCTAGGAGTGACTGAAGGAAAATGAGTACCACATCAATTGTCTGAAGTTGTCACTCACAACCGTTTCACTGTCACGCTTTCGTTGCTTGCCAGGCAAAAAAAGAAGAACTTCCTGTGGCGTATTGTGACTGGCGATGAAAAGTGGATCTACTACGACAATCCCAAACGCAAGAAATCGTGGGTAGACCCAGGACAACCATCAACATCGCAGCCAAAACGGAACATCCACGGTCATAAGGTAATGCTTTGCATTTGGTGGGATCAGCAAGGAGTGCTGTACTACGAGCTGCTGAAACCGAACGAGACCGTTACTGCCGATGTCTACAAACGTCAATTGACCAAATTGAACGATGAGCTGTTACGAAAAAGACCAGCAATAGCGATAAACAGGCGCAAAGTCATTCTCTTGCATGATAACTGCCAGAAAGGTGGCAAAAGGTTGTCGACAGCGATGGAAAATACTTTTGTTGACATATGTTGTACCAATTGTTTGCAATAAATGCTTTTTCTCAGCGTTTTTCGGGCGGAAATTAAGTTAAGGTCCTAATATTTGAATTATACATAATAGCATTTTAATGTCACCACACACGACAATTTTTCGCAAAATATTCTATCAACCTGTTTGATCGGAAACTTTTTGACGGAAATGTTTTGTTTGCTTTGTTATCTAACCAATAATTCTTTCACTTTATTTCGTTACACTGTATTGTGTAATAAAACAATTGTTATACAAATTTTATTTTTTCCCACCTATGCAAGTGTGTATTAAGACCCGATTAAATCGGTAAGTTAAAATAGAAATGATCTACAGGGATGAACGATACCAACATGTCAGATATTCAGTTACGGGTTAGTATACCATGCCGCGGTTACTTGAACGTGTTGAACAATCGTTGAATGAAGCCCTTATTGATTTTTTGAATAAATAGCGTTACATATGGAACATCTTTGTTGGGTAGCAACGAAATCAGACATCAAAGATTCGGATAACGGAGGTTCTACTCTATGTGTTTCGCAAACTAACAGGAAAAGCAACGAAGAACTCGAAGGATTCTCTGCATCTACTACTTTAACTGAATCATTTTACAAACTCTGAAACAGTTTTCGTACACGATAGGTTAGATGCCTCATTACCGTACCTGCCCTAATTTTTGTGCCTCCGAATTAAAAACGTATGGAAAAAGAAAAGTGTTATATATAAATTGATGATCTATATATTTTTATTATGTTTACCTATCAACATGTTACATGCAGGGAGAGGTGTCAATTTATGTATAAAACTTCTTTTTCTATGTATTTTTAATCCGGGGGGCACGAAAATTGGGATAGGCACAATAATTAACGACGTATAGAAAAGTTTAGACAATTTTAACACCGGGGTTCGAGTTGATGGGCAAGGCGTGAAATGACGGGTCAGAATTATTGAAACGAAACACTATTTATTTAATAAACTAATATATAAATCCTTATAACTAACGTGATCTACATTTAAATGCTCGATGACGATTGGCAGTCGAGATCCTCAAGACTCCGGAGCATAGCAAGATAAGATGCGAGGAAGGTGACGGATCCTACATATACGAGATTGTAACGTACGGAGAATTTTCCAGACGTTCTTTTGCTCTTTCCTGAGAGCGTACGCTGGCTGGCGCCGACCAAAAGGTTCGTTCCACTTATTTCTGAGTCATAGTATCATATAGTATCATCCAGATGGTACTTTCCCACAATCTGGGCACATGTGGCTATCCCTCACTATAATTTTTCTAAGAAAATTTGAGTATATAAAATGCCCAAACTCAAGCAAAAACCGGGCTAGTTTCAAGTTAGCTTTCGAGGAAGAAACGTTAGCAAGATCGAGGTTAATTCTCTTTCGAGCAGTTCAAACCGAGTACATAACATCTGTAATAGACGTAAAACTTGTAATATACTACCTTTCACCAGTCTACTCATTTGTCAAATTTCATTATTCCATTTCCTGATTTGAAGCACTAGTTGATACAACCCACTAGTTGATACATCCTTGCCGCTTGAGGTGTATCTTCGCTTTTTTGAAAGTTACGAGGTCAGTCAATTCAAATCTCTACCCCTCACCTTATCTAGTGATGCCTCGGTGATGAAATAAGCTCGGCTAGTCCACGCATTCCCTACCAAATACTAAAAATCACATAAACCTCCACCACGTGAGCCTGCTTGGTCCTCGACTCGTAACAAAACAATAGAGCAATTGTCGAAAGTTTTACTCTGAGATCGACACCCGCCCTAAAACTCCAAAAAGAAACTACATATATGTGTAAGTCTACAAGAGATCCAAACTGTTCTAAGTTATCTAAAGTTAACAACTGCCGAACTAGATCTAGATCTCTCTAAAGCCTCATTTCCATTGGGTTGGCTTTTGTTGGCTTGGCCCTATCCCGCAGCTCCGAATGAGCCGATTCTGGTACAGTCCGCGTTTCCACTGCGTCGGGCACAGACCAATCGTAAAGTGGAGTATCTGTTCAGTGTCATTTGAGAAGGATGTAGTTCCACTTAAAAAGCTAAACGCTATGCGAATTCGTTTTCCATCCGATATCGGTAAAATATCAAACGCAATCGTGCTAGACGGAACCTAAAGTACAATAGAATCTGGGATAAGATTAATAAGTCCTAAAATTCTCTCCAAAAATATTGCTAGCTCATATGTTGACGTGTCAATTCATGAAAAAATATAATTCCATAAAAAAAAGTTTAAGTAATTGTAACGCCGGCTCGGCGTTTCAATTACAACCCTTTCCCAAGCCAACCAGTATGTTACAAATATATAAATAAGTAACAAAGATTTCAATGTAACAGTTTAATAAAT
The DNA here is from genome assembly GCA_028455555.1 of Augochlorella aurata. NCBI lineage: Eukaryota > Metazoa > Arthropoda > Insecta > Hymenoptera > Halictidae > Augochlorella > Augochlorella aurata. The sequence goes on from CM052159.1 coordinate 10,773,351, forward strand.
AATAAAAAATTATGTACGAAAATCAGACAAACATAGCATATCGTTTATTAGATTTTAACAAGTATTCAACCTAGAAACTTTTCGTATGTGCTTTAATCTATTGTTAACATCTACGCATGGAGAGTTGCGAAATTTGTCTAAATCTTTGTAAACCTCTTCTGTGTAATCGTTTAAAAAAGAAACACATCCGTTTTTTGTTATTGGAAGGAGCACAAACCCATTTCTCAAGAATATCCCGATTTGTCCTCGGACATGCTTCCAAAAAATATGATTATAATTAAACTGACAAGTTTCGGTAAGACAATTTGTATAATAATGTAGAGGAAGTTTCAAGGAATATTTTTCCGTTGACATCCCAAAATATGTTTTAGCATTTTTGAGAAAAGCTAGTTCAAAGATAATCGAACGTATACATTCGGTCCTGAATGGATGTGTAACTTCGAGACAATAAACCTAAATATACCATAAATAATTGAACCATTTAACAATCAAAATAACAAGTATTTAATACCTGCAATTGACTAATCCATTCATATTTACTACTGCGAATTTTGAATAAATCGATGTTAAAAACACGGCGATATAACAGATAAATGATTGAGGAAGCAAAGGTAGGAAGATTGCAGTCTGTAATAACGTGTTTCCTGGATGTTACTTCTTTAGATTAAGATGTTATAAACAAAAATATAAAAAAATATTAATTTTTCGATTTTTTTCCCATTGCTCGAATCTCTATAAGCTGTACCGTACAAACCCAAAGGAGTATCCCTCGAAACGAATTGGTTACAAACGAATAAAAGAATATATAATACTTCTCGAATCAATAACTGGGTCAAATAAAAGAATATACTTCGGTGATTCGCAGTACGCTTGACAAACGAAATATGTATTCGTCGCGACGAAATGAGCCGATAATAAGACAATTAAAAGAATATACAGAGTGTCTCAAAAGTCACTCACAATTGAGAAATGAGGGGTTCCTGGGGGGGGGGGGTATGGTTAACGAATTATTCACGAAAAACACTGACTAATGAAGCGCGAGATGGTCGAACCAGTGAGCAGCACTAAGCTTCAACCGCTCGTTGGCTCGGTCGTCTAGTGCCAGCTGATCTCGCCTCTCATTGGTCAATGTTTTTCATAAATAATTCGTTAACGATGCCTCGGAGAAAATTTTTGTAAAGGAAATAGTTGCTTGAAATGACCTCAGGTATTCCCTTTTTCCGGATTGTTAGACATTTTTAAGACACCCTGTATTTCGTTAATCCGCCGTACGCTTATTTCTCGAGTCGCATGAAGTCGAAATCGCGTGTATTAAATGTCGTGTAATGTATTAATTAATAATATTTGTGTGGAAGAGGACAGGTATCTTCATCTCTCCGCCGTGTGACGTCGGTCGTTCAAAAGTGAACTTCGCGCAGACTTCCGGTGAAGATCTAACGGGTCGTGTCGCGAACCGATATTTATACCCAAGGGCAACACACCCACGCCGAATAGGGGCTTAGCAACTCGCATAATTTTAAATTTTTTATGAAGGAAAAATTTAATTATCAAGTTTTTACAGCACTTTTACAGAACATTTTCTTTTAAAGTAAAATTGTGTGAAAGAGCTAGGAACATTTTACGACAGAACGTCAGGATCATTCGAAAATCTTAACTGTTTCTCAAATGGACCAATATTATTTTCATTTGCAAATTATGGTACTGAAATTGACGGTATAATGTAAATAATTTCAAATAGTTATTTTTTATTTTTATTTCATATAAAATTTGTCCGGACTGTATGATACATATACGATGTCGAACCGTCTTGGTCAACATGTCCTTCTATACGAGTATGGTTGCCAGATATGCATAGGAGTAACATGTATAATTGGCAAAAGCCAAGACAATGGAAACGAGGCTTTAGAAACTAACTGTTGCTCTCACAAGGAGAGGTCCCCAGGATTGACGTTCACTTTTTATGAGATTTGGTATAGTGATGAAGCTTTTAAAGCTGAATCTAATAATACCCGGTTTTACCCGGGCAGCCACGTTATGGTGTGGGGTTTTTTACAAACTGTGAAAAACTGTGTTTTTCTGACAACCCTAGTCGGAACGGTTCAACTCTGACCGAATGGGGGAATGTACGCAGGGTATGGATATCATTGGTCGCAGGCGAACCGTTCACAGTAACGCGAGCAGAAGGGTACCTCACCTCAGCACACTACCAAAAATGTTAGGTAGTGGGAAAAGGTGTGAGGTTCGATTCGGCCTACCTGTACCCTCGCACCGTAATCAGCTTTGGAATCAGCTTTACAAGCTCTATCATTGAACCGAATCATTGAACACAGTGACCCTGGGTTGGAATATTTCTAACAACGTATGAACATTTTTCGTGTGGACTTGGGTGCATACAGGATGTCCCAGAAGTCATTCGCAATCGGGTAGTGAGAGGTTCTTGAGGTTATTTTAAGTATCTTCTTCCTTTACTTTTCGCCGAGGCATCGCTAAAGAGTTATTGACGAAAAACAGTGACCAATGAGAAGTGAGCTCGACTGGTATAAGGCGGTCGAGTCAACGAGCGGACGAAGTCCAGTTCGACTCATTGGCTCGGCCGCCTCGCCTCTTATTGGTCACTGCTTTTCGTCAAGTTAGAACATAGTAGTATCCACAACAATTAATTCCGTTTCCCTCTTAGAGAAATTGATGTGGACATATCCAGGCAACCCTAATAATTGTTTAAAAATATTCCGAACCTAATTTTCCAAAAGTTAATTCGAAAAATACCGGAAATAACACGAAAAATGTAAGAAATGTTAGGGTTCTTTTAATAACCCACAAAACTTCTATAAGAGAAACGGATTTTTATTTACAATATTTTCTATAGAATCAAAGCAGATCACGATTGAACACTTTTTCTAAATTTGTATGGGCCCCATTTCCTTAACGTATGTTGTTTGCTATCGTATCACAGGAAAGTGCCTGAATTTTCTCGGTTATACTCCACTTCTGCACTGTTTGGTAAACAGCCACGGCTTGCTCTTCTCCTGAATATGTTGGTATTTCAGGTGCTCCCAACAGTTGCTCCTTGCCTTGAAATGTATTATTGCCAGTCCATCAATCTTTTCAACATCTGTGAGTGCTGGGGACAGCTTTCCATGCCAGTATAACACTAATTCTTGTATAGTTGATTAGATTAAATGAATTTCTCTGCGTCTCGCTTCTTCAAATTTTTTTCTAAGGTGTTGAATAGAAGTGCGATTTATCACCAGGTTTTCAGTATCGCACCCGAAAGCCATTAAAATGTAAACCCTATTCCAAAACTCACCCATCAAAGACGACGTCATATTTGATTAGAAAATAGTAAAAATAATAATAATAATAATAATAGTAATAATAATAACAGTGTCTGAAAAAATTACTTCCCTGGCGAAAATTTCAAAATTTCATGATCGATGAGGGTCGCTACGCAGTTGTCCGATTGAGCTACAATTTTGCACATATCGTTTTTTGTTGATTGAAACAAGATGGGGGGGGGGGGTAGAAGCTAAACTTTTAGAAAGTTAAAAAATAAGGGCCACCCTAATATACATAGTGTACCTACTTTAGTAATACCTAATATCGTGTCATTAGCAATCCTGGAAATTTTTTTCAATGTCAATTGGACTGTCCAAATAACTTTCATTCCGCTCAAAAGCACAAGAAAATAACTTTTCCTGTATAATAACTCAATATTTTTCATGGGCGTGTAAAATTTCACTTCAAAAAACGATACAGCATAAAAGATGAAAGCAACACAAGTGTCAACTTAATCTGTTTTAGAGTTCTGTTTTCGTACTGAACCTTATTGAAAGTATGAGCGCACAGGGTCGAAAACACGCGTGATCGATTACTTTGCAAGCCTCGAATGACTTATGTGTTTTCAAAAACTGAAGGTCGGGTAATATTTAAAGTGCGATAAAGACAATTCGGAGGATTGGGGCTCGCCTGCTATCCCCACTATGCAATGTTTTTTTTAAAGTCAAATACAATGTGGCTATAAGGAAAGATGCTGGAAGTTACAGTTTCAAGGAATTTAAGTTATGTATTCATTGAATTGTAGCATATAGGACTTACATATTTATCAGAAAAAGCATCATGGAAACAAATGCTACAGACTCAGAAAAATGTTGCAATTTGAAACACTGCTAATACGAAGCATTAATGATCAGAAATGTAAAGTGAAGTGAAAACATATGCCTTGCGATGTCACAGATCTAGCTTGAATTTAGCCTGAAGTACTATCCGTTACTCAGAAGAAGTCCGCTGAGAACCAACTCACTCACTCATTCTAACACCCTCGCAAAAGTAAAGTAAACAAGTTTCGAGGGACTCGAAACAAGGGACTCGAGTCCGGCCGATTAAAAAGAAACAACACCTCCTGACTCACGCCAGCGTCTCGTTTCCCCATAGTCACCACTTTCGGCTAAGAACACATCAGACGCGCGTGTTTGTGCAATTGAGACAAAGTGAAACAGACGCAACAATTACAAGATGCAAGAGCGTTGACTTATCCCCGAAGCATTAACTTCAGATTCTTCTGTTGAACGCGTGACTATTCGTAATTACTAATTACTATCATGTGATTTTTTAAACGGTTATCTAGTATGATGCAATTACATAATTCATTTATAATAAATATTAGATACTACAAAGTAACTAATTGAAAATAATCGTGTTTTGCTCGTGCAGTATTACTCTCGTATTCGCAGGCTTCCAATGTATTATATTATTCAAGTATCGGAATTTTACGGATATTTTAGACCTCCGTTAACGTATAACGGTGAGAACTAGAAGGTAACATCGGGAAACGAGAAAATGAAACACTACGCATAATCTAAATTATTCAAGGGGTGAGGAGCAAGGGGAATCGGTCACCCGCTCCACCTAACCTCTTCCAATTTTTGGATTTTTGATTATTACAGGCTAACAAGAGAAGCTCAAAATCCCCAGTAACACAAAACTGTTTTTTGTTGGTGCTAAATTCCATTTTAAGCAGATGAAATCAATCACCAAAGTTATTGCATTCTTTATCTTTCTCTGCATAATTTCGTAATGCTAAAAGATTTGAGTAGGAGACAGTACAATTTAAATCTACGTCTACATCGTATATAAAGACTGCAACGTGCATTGGTAGGTTAGTGTTGCGAATGAACCGTCGGTACCATGGACAAGAGAGCAGGAAAAGTGGCACTGGTTACCGGTTCGGCGATTTCAAAATCCCTTGTCGAACATGGTGTTCAGGCGTTCACTCGATAAAGAAATGGAAAAACTGCAAGAACTGGCCAGACAATTAGAAATAAGCAAGTTTTACTCTGTGCAATACGACGTTTCGAAGGAGAATGACGTTTTGAGAGCGTTCAAAGGCGCCAAAGAGAAACTGGGAGGCGTTGACATACTCGTAAACAATGCTGGAATCACAATGCTGGAATAGCGATGCCCTCCATGCTCATCGGTAGAGTTGTTTTCTGATTGTATTATTCGTTTCACTTTTCACTAACAATGTCACTAATCTGACATAGTATATGAATATTCCTAACTTCTTTTTCTCTCATCTCCTCATTCTTGTCATCAATGTATGAAACTCATGACTCACCTATTAATGGATAATACGATAGAAAATTATAGAATTCAGAATCGAAATGAAATTCCTGTGTTGTAATTGCTGTAAGCCCTGACAACAAATGTTGTCATTATTTTTGTTCTACCTTGAGACTAATATAGAAAACTAATGAACAAGGTAACGTGTCACAAAATTGAAAATGATCACCTTGATATAAGAGGGATGAGAATGTTTTCAACAGCACCTCCTATAAAGATTAGCACGGAACCAGGATCGAAATGAATCCAATAGAATTTCCTTAAAACATGTTTACGGAAGTTATGTCGAAGAGGATAAGTGCATCTTGCAATATAGCATAATCTTGTTTGATTACTTTATAACTTAGATAATGCGGTTAATATTCTCAAATTGTCCCTCAGCTTGAAAACGGAAATGGGCAACTTGGGAAGAGGAGATACGACTATTCGAGCTCCGCGTCTGGGTTTTATAGTTATTGATAATTGGCAACTATAAAAACGATCCGCGAGGCTCGAATATTCCAAGCTGATGGACAATTTGAAAAAATTTACTGTGAATTCAATGCTGTTACTGATTCGACTTTCGAAGAGCGCAACAAGGTAATAAATATTAACTTAATGACACCAATAATATTTGCGAGAGAATTCATAAATGCGATTAGGAAACGCAATACTCTCGGCGACATAATAAATATCAGCAGATGCGAACTTTCTCAGAGTTGTATACATATGTTGCAGAAATTATTTAACTCATATCGAAAGTTTTTGCATCTACGAGAAACCATAATTCTAACAGCATATTGGGATCTTGTACACATTTAACTGGGATTTTAATATATGTATTAATATTCTGTAGAATTTACAAGCTTAGTAGAACGGTATCCAAAAACCTTCCGCGCTCCACTCGGTCTATACAGTGTTACCAAACTCGGTTTGTATACTTTTAATCCAACTTCGCCATGAAATCATAACATGCAACCTTGATATCAGAGCACGGTAAAATGGTATTTCTTTTTATTAACCGTTTTATTTATTTTAAATATATTTATTTGCTCTCTGATTGATCTCTGAACTCTAATTAATGTCATCGTATGTATGAACATTTAGTAAATTGTTTTGAAATCTTAACATTAGTGATTCAACATCTATAAGATGTCGTTTAATTATTAAAAGTCTTGGTTTCCAATATTATGCGCACAGAAGTGCGCAGAAAAATAATTCATTCAAGTATTTTTCATTAAAATCTGTTTATGGTTCCGTAGACTATCAATCCTGGAGGTGTTCTTACAGACATAATCAGAAGCTCGTTTAACAAAGGCTACGAAATTGCAGAAATACTTCCACTATTAAGCACCAAAGATATTGCTGACACAGTGATTAACGTACTAGGGGCACGTGCGGGAGCAGAGGCAATATTCAATGGAATTGATTTCTTATGAAAAATAATATTCCAATATATCTATTTACACACAATTATTGTCCTTTCCAGGTTTTCGAGCTTATAATTGTACCACAAAACTTAATATTTAGAAGTCCAGTACCGCAATTAGAAAACTTAAGTCAAAAAGTCAAACAAATTTACATCATGGAAGAATACTATATCAATAAATAAAAAGGGAACCTGTTACATTATTTAGTTAATATTAAATCACATTGTAATAAAAATCGTGTTAACTAATTTTTACAAATTGAAAATAATAATATCCATGTCTGAATTCTAACTGTGTTATGCCGTTGGTTATCCAAACAAATAATTATTTCACTTTATTGTATCACACTATATGTAGTTGTTCTATAGTATTGTGCCTTTTACGAAAACTGAACTGATGATCGGCCATCAAAATGGTCTTCATTATTTTTTGGAGTTCGCTTTGGATGATGTTTTTCATTGTAAGCTTCTTAAGGACAAGTATTACTTTCCTCTTTCGATTAGTACTTTTCTATGTAATCCCGATTTAAAAGGACTACGAATAATTTATAATTTTCTTAAACAATATTCTGTAAGAATATAGAAACAATAAGTAACATCGAACTGTATTTGCTAAGTAAACCGTCTGGTTTAAAGCATTAATAAATAAATAAATAAATTATAAACAGAATTGAGAGGAGCGAGCTGAACCGATATGATTCCCATAATATTTGATCTTTATCAGGTTTAGTTAATACAATAATTTACGCACATTTCTATGCTATTAAAAAGCATGATAATCTGAGGATGGCATTAAGTAGGACTGTAATAAATCGGATAGCCTTAGATTAGAGCTCTTCAACAGCATACCCGTACGGGCAGCGATTTTCGGTCCAGAGCAAACACCGATTAACGTAATTTTCTATAAAAATTAAATTGTCCTATATAAATATTTATACCTATTTATACTTATAAATATTTATATAGGGCTCTAGGTCTCACTTCTGAGGGCAACGGTGTACCTTCTTTAGCTAGTTGTGAGACTCTCTGCCTGTAACGACACCTTATTTGACGGTGATAAAGATCGGCTGTAGATTACGTCGACATTGAGTGAAATAGAATGAGCATCGGACAATCGGCATATAAAGGCAATGCGTGCGAATGAGAGAGAAAGGATGGCATAAAAAACGTAAACACTTCGCTTTTTTTCTCACGACCCCACTCTGCTAAGCACTTGCCCGTATCTTTGTCCTAGCTCGCCGCGAGGCTTGTTGAACAGCTCTGCTTTAGATGGTAATACTTTTATGATTTGTAAACAATGGTGTTGCCCATCATCGGTGATAACCATTAATTACAAAATTCTTTCATTCTTGTTCAATTGGATTTCACTATCACAGACGTTATTTAATCTTTTCGACACTTTTACTTGGTCGTGTAACATGAAATGTTGAATCATTCGAAAAGAAAGTCTAATTGTATTTACTTTTAAATGAAATGAATATTTTATTCATAAAAATGCGCACCATTTGTCTCTACACATCTTCGCAAACTTTTTGCTTTTAGTGCGCCAATATGAAATTCCTCTTTTAAAAAATTACAGGAAGATTCTTTGGAATTTATTAGGCTAAGAAACTCGATATTTCGTATTACACAATCTAATATATGAAGCTTTCCATTGATTTTAAGTTTGTACATTAGACTTGCGATTTGGTGTAAACAATTTAGTACTAAGTTTATAGTTGATAGAAAAATCTCACGAACTTTATTCGATACTTAATGTTAGTTAAGGAAGTTATCATTTTAAGGTAGAGATAATACTTACGGCTGGAAGTGCGAAAAAAGAAATGGCGAACACGCTGAAACACGAGGCAACGATTTTTCCCATCCAGGTTTGTGGAACTGTGTCACCGTAGCCGATGGTGGTCACGGTAATCTAGGAAACAGACGTTCAGGCATTAATGTCTCTTTTTACACAGAAATTTTAATTTTCACAAATAAACTCAAAAATTTAATTTCTAAAAAATTCAGTCTAAAATTTGATTAACATTGCTGAAAACAATGCAAACAAATTAGTATATCGCAGAATTTTTTACAAATTAATTTTTACTATTTTTACAATTGTGTAAAAATTAAAGATTCGTTTTTTGTTGCACATCTTACACTGACGTTCGTGTACGATAGCGTGCAGATATCTGTCCACTGACAGTTTCCTGTCAGGAGACAGATATCGAGAGCAAGCAGTTTAGGTTAGCGGGCATTATGTAGAATGTAGATAGTGATGGGTAAAGTTTAGGATACAGAACATTATTCGGAATGTGACCTCGTAGGATAAAAATCGATATTTTAAGAGAAATAAAATATTAACCATTATAATGTCAAGTATAATAGCTTTTATACTAATAAGGCTATAACGTCATGCTTTTACGTTAAAAATTTAAGATTATTACTTCGACCAGTATAATTTCTAAACTAATTATGTTAATAACGATTTCAATTATGCTTTTAAATTAGAAATTCAAAACTATAGATTGGATCAGCTAATTGCAATCTAAACTAATTACAATCAAAATTAGGAAATAATTACACACACACACACTCACTGTGACACGTATATGTACATAATATAACGCTATTACATTAGTCAGGTTTTATATTAAATTTTCAATTAAATATTGCGTTTGTAATGATTTTATATTACGAATTGTTATTAAAACTTCTATAAAAAGTCACTGGACTATTGCAACCATACTGCCACGTTTTCGTGACAATGTTATTCATTTGTTATTGATTGTATTTATTTAACTTAATTTAATTTAATATAACTTTAATATGGTTTTATTCTTCGATTTCGTATTGAAAATTAACAACTGCCAACTGAACCGACATCAGTTCCAAATTGGTCGTAATAATTTTTACTATCATACATTTATTGCCATTATGTTAATAAATTACTAAGGTTTCGTTTGAAATACAGCTTTCATATTAATAACACGCCATACTTATGTGATTTTGTTTGATGTGTACATTTAGGTTTGTATTCCATTTCACAAATAAGGACAGGAAATAAACAAATTATAAAAAGTACTTGACATACATGCAACATTATTCGAAAATAGTATTAATATCCCTATGCAGTACGAATGAACTGAAAAACAAAAGAACGAACACAGCAGTATTATGCAAAAATGTTACAATATTATTATAAATTATACATAATATAATATAATTATACAAAGTTATATTTTATAAAAATGAAAACATAATTATCGTTTAAATCTTTATAACAACTGACAGTCATCATCGTATTTATTGAAATTTTAACGTAATGAAAATTTGAATGAATTGTCGGAATTAGAAAGTCAAGTAACAATATTTATGCTCGGCGTCTAGATGGACTCGAACCCCGCCGACCGAGGGTTTATATTAACAAACTGTTACGACAATTAGATATGGTCTTGATCTTTTTGAAAATTATCAAACCAAAATTGCAAAATATGCAACTGCAGGTACAGTAACTTCGAATCTTATGCAAAATAGAAATTTGATCATGTATTAAGTTCTAATTAATATATCCTTTTCTAATTAATATAAGTAAAAATTAAAATTAAGATAAATATAAATAATATAAATATAATAATATAAATGTGTATATACAATAATATATATAATCACTTTTATAAATAGGTATGTACACTCCTAAATTAACATTAAATGAGAACCTATCTTTTTTCCTCATAGATATATGCAAATGATCTAATCTTGCCATAGATTTTGGGTAAGCTATAAATATTTTAGTATATTTATAGATCTTCGTATTTCTATATTTTTTCAATTTACAAGTCATTCTTTTTTTAAACGTTGTCCTATTCTTCATTGTTATCGACCACTGTGCTGCATTATGGAGGACTATAGTAAACGCAGCGGTGATGAAAATCTCTAGCGCCCCGGAATTCACTTGGCAAGAAAGCAAAAGTGTAGACGACAATTGAAAGAGAACAGCACAGCGCAGTGGTCTCCCGAATGGCGGGAGGATATTAATCAATCGACACTTGAATCCTCGTTTATTTGACCTCGGCTTCATTGATCCCCAAGCGGACCATTCGAGGGACTCTAAATAGAGGCATATTTCCCGAATGATTAGCAGCACCGCTTAATAAACATTAGCGACCGGCATACAATTAAGCGGTACACGTCGCTGAATGAAACCTATTCCGAGGTAATGAGCGAAATCGCTGGCCAGAATTAATTATTCGCGTTAATAGAAACCGAGCGAGTCGGACGCTTATTACACGCTGGATAAATGGATTTAATGCAAACACAGTTCTTTCGTGCCCGCGGAACGCTTAATCTAAATTCTTTCTTTGATCCAGCTTCTTGGGGAAATATTAGAACTGGTCAATCTTCTTTAGGAAAGAAAGTACCGTCACTTCTGTTGGACTCAATACGAAATTTATGCCATTGTTACTAAATAAAATAATAATATTTTTTCATGGAATTTGTCGATAATTCTTACTTTGCTGTTTTATGTTTTGGCTGTACGGTAGTTTAGCATATTAGAACATTAGTTTGCTTTTAAATTATACAGCAGATGTTATTGATTTCTTCTTAACGACTCTAATTCAGAAAATTAATAAATTGTTCATGACAAAATTCATTTTTCATTTTATCGTTCTTCGCAAATTTACATTGAATTTTATTTTTGTTTATCTTTGCTTTTAATTTATGTTTATTGAGATCGAGCTTTAAAATTTCCTTTTCATTTATACATCCATTTTTATCGTCTGTTGTTACAAATCTTCGTTGTTAATATTATTACACAGTTATTTTATGTTGTGTAATGATGTGTACAAAATTTGATTACATTTCTTGTCTCTTAGTTCTAAGTTATTTAAAAACTTGAATTCTTTTTAAGTTTTTAGATATATTTATTGACGCCTAGAACATCTAAGCATTAATTTCATTTGTTTAAACATTTAATTGTTATAAATTGCATCTGGCATTAGCAACCACATAATGTACACATAATTAATTTGAATCGTTTAACTTGAACATTAAAATTTGTCAATAAAAGTAGCAAAAATAAATTTGAACAACATTTATTTATAAGGAAGGAACGGAAAGGGAAAATGGAACTAAACATCGTGTTAGAAATTTTTGTCTCACAGTGCAGTAAATTATCGTGGAATGACAAGTATTCGAAATTACAGTGCATAGTGCGAGAGTGGTAACTGTGACAGTTCAAGGGGAGAGGTTAGAGAACGTCGGCTAACACATGTTGAAATAATTATATTTACCACCCCCCACCACAGTGCATCCGCGTAACTGGAAAAGTCAGTTTTTCCATCGGGCCCAACAGCATCTTTTTCGGCAAGATACACGAAGTAACTGCTGAAAATAAGACCTAGGAACCCGATGTACAACGTTGTGATCAGCTCCTGAAAGTTTTCATCGACATGCTTTACTTATAGTCTGTCTTATGCCATGCTATTGTGTTTGTAAAGATTTATTTTCGACAAAAAATAGATCTTTTTATTAATGAATATATAAATACATATATCTGACGCTTGATTTGACCAATGAAAAACTTTTTGCAATGGGTGTGGCCATTAATTATCATAATTATTATACAAATGGGAATTTGCATAAATATCTACTACTTATTAATATATTTCCCATCGGCAATTGTTTCACAGTTTTCAATGGTTAATAACAATTTCAATAGTTAATTAAAAGATCTGCCCCAGTAACATAATGTAATAATTCCTTTTGTGCTTGTAATATAATTCTTAACTAGCATATTGGGATTATAAGTGATCCCTACATCGTTTTCCTATTTCATATTACTGCAACAGTCTATTTTCTCTTGGTTTTACTATTTTATACGGTAGTTAAGAAGAATATTAACGGAGCGTTCATCTAAAACTGAATTTATACATTTCTTCGTACTTTTTATTTTGAACCTATTGTGACCCCAGTGTGTAAGTTGTCAAAATTGTTATACTAGTTAGAGGTTGAAAAGAGATTAGGTAATTATACAGAAAAGGCGACACCTCGTATGTTTTCCCTATTCACGTAATCGCTGCTCGGATTTAGTTTCTGAGATATTTGCAAAACAGTTCTGTTAGGCATAGATTAGGTTTAGATTAAATTACATTTAGGACTGAGTTAGGTTTAGGTTTTTGGCGAGATGACAGAATTCATAAAACATGTGCAGAAAAACGTTATCGACACGATTTTTCAAACCTAAATCTAATGTACCTAATTCCCACCTAACCTATTCCTAAACCGAACCTAGCACAGGCCTAATGCAAAGCTAATTCCAATTTAAAAAATTAATGAAAATTTCTTAAAATTATATTTTTCTATGTATCTCAAAAATTAAGACTGAATGACGATAACATGAGTAGGAAACAGTTGCTCAAAATTGAGACCTTGATGATATCAAAGTTGGCGAGTTCCATTCCTCTTACTGTATAATTACCAAAGATTTTTATACTGTTTTCTGATGGAACGAAGTAATATAAAATTCTATTTTCGGTTGGTAAAACGTTAGTAACTTAGCAATATCAATTTTGCAATCGAATTTTTTAGGCTAAATAGAACGTTAACACTACTTTCACCGATATTTTGTATTACGCAATTTATCGATTTCATTTTGTGATGACCGTAGCAAAAGTCGATAAGCATTGTACATAGGAAGTAATTTTTAATTAAAAATTATTCAAAGATGTCCGTCAACTCCTTTGATAAGAATAGTGTTAAATAGAAATTATTAATCCTTCGCAGTTGGAGTCATTTTAATTGGAAATTCAAGATAGTTTGTATGACTTATAATATTTCCATTTTATACTTGTATGTTAGCTTATTTTATGTATATGAAATTGAATTTTGCGACTCATGCAACAGTTACACATTTAACAGTTTCTTAAGTATAAATAAATTTGATAATGTCAAAATTATTTTGAAACGTAGTATAACAATTTTTAATGGCGCCTAGGAATCGCCAGTTGAGTGTAAAGGATTATTTTTGAGATGGTGTTTTTCGACACCATCGGTAGAAATAATGTTAATGGATTCTTTGACAACGTACCTGACGGTGAATGAAAACAACAGAGCCCAGAAGCCGCCATGTGCCACCTTGCCGATCAACGTGGAGCATCCGCAGTATTTGCAAAAATCGGATGCCTCTGATAGCGGAGGTGGCGAACACCTGACCATTGCTCCCCACAGACAAGACCACCATGGATGCGACCACCACTATTAAATCTGGCAACAAGCAAACGATGCGCTACAGTTACAATTATTTCACATTAAATTATCAATAATATTACGTCTTAAACCCTTAAGTGGAAATAACGAGTCCCAACCGCAAACATTTTTTGTATCAAACTTGAATTTTTAAATGTTTAAAAACCATATAAATTTAATCCAACAGATAAGAAACTGATGATAAACAATTAAGCCATATATTTAAATGTTTTAACAGAATGTAAATTTCTCCTAACTGTTAACAAAAAATTTGCTATGACATTTACACATTCTCCTACCTCTTTTTCTATCTTAAATTGTGTAGTTACTGTTGTAATGAATTTTTAGAAAATTAACAATATTTAAAAGGAATTTAAATAGCTTGTAAATTTTGTTCACAATAATTTCAATTATGTTGAGAATATAAAATTTCACAGTAACTTAAAAAGGATTTAGCATTACTATCTTAGATATTAGCATTACTTTCTTAGACTGTTCTAATACAAATAAAACAATGACCACATTTATATAAACGTATCAAATAAAGGCAGAAATATTTTAGTTTGTTCTTCTATTTTTATATTGCTATATTTATTATATTATTATAATTGTAGAAATGTGTCCTAACATAGTAAACATAGATTTATTCTCCCACAACTCATTTTATTTTTAATCCGCGTCGAATATTTCGTGTAGCGTAAACATAAATAACAGTAAACTGCTACATATGGTTAGTTACATTCACCTTGCAATTGCAATCACCCAATATCGATCGATTAATTGAGGGATTCAAAGCGCGATCTTCTTTCTCATAAGACATGCAATGGGTGCTTTTACACTTTATTCCTTATCACTGCATATGTAGTTAGAACTACTTTTATAATAATCTTCTTATTTATTTCATATTTATTCAATTTGTACTTTGAAGGGAAGATTAAAAATAAATATATACTGTTTTAACATTTCCCACTAATTTTCATTTAATTCGATTGCCGTAGTTCCATAATAGATATTTATTGTAATTTCCATTTCAAAATCAATTATAATTATAATTACTATTCAAAAATCAATTACAATTGTAATTTATATTTAAAAATCAATTACAATTCCAATTTGCATATAAAAACCATTATAATTCTAATTTGTAAATAAAAACCATTATAATTGTAATTTACATTTAAAAACCATTATAATTGAAATTTCTATTTACAAATCAATTACAATTCTAATTTATATTTAAAAATCAACTATAATTGTAATTTTTACTTAAAAATCAATTCGCTACCATCGATTGACCATTGGAAGATCGAATTTTCTTTCCACGGTGCACTGAAGAACTATAGTTCTAAACTAGTTAACGAGTTTTTTAAATTAGTTTAGTTGGACGATTACTGGTACAGTTTCAGTCACTTCATTTTTAACTCGCTTTGTCTGTGTATACTAATCCTCTTATTGTGTTCTATTAAATATCTATCAATTCAGCTTTATCGCTATAAACTAAACAATTGAATGATTTTCTTAATCGCTTATGGTGCTAATAGATCTTGAATTTTTAAATTGTATCTAGTACAACATATGGTATAGAAATAAATAAAATATAAATTTAAATCCCAGAAACGTGTGAAAGTACGGGCTTTCAACTTTAAAGTAAATCTGCGTTTACTTTTTTAAAACCCTTTTCTAGAAATTGAAATAGTTTAAATATCTACGATCATTTGACAATGGGAAAATTGTTCGAATACCTTCTTTCGGCTATTGCTATTAAAACTAACACATTTTTCGATGTTTAACTTTGAGCAGACGAATTTGATAGATGTTAACTACTGAAAGGAGAGTCCACTCTATTAATACACGTTTACTACTAATTTTTCGACTGTGTGACTGTCAGGATCTCGTAATTTATATAAAAACAGACAAAATTAATTTTATTACACGTTGCCAAAATGTTTGGTCTCTGTATTACGTAATGGTTCGTAACAATTTGATTCTGAGTGAATAGGTATAAAGACGATTGAGGCGCGTTGGACTTTCGATTCTTGGTTACTGGTTCGTTTTTTTAAGAGTGACGAGAATCGCTGATTGGTTTCTTATGGAAAGCTGGGGGTGTTAAGGTAATCATGATTGTAGCGTGGATGCTAGAAAAAGGTCCTAGGACCGATTGAAATTCTGCTAATCGTTGCCGTTGGCCACGATTTATAGCATCAATCAAAATAATAATAATTATTGTAATAACAATAGTAGTAATAGTAATAATCATAAAGAAGGAATATATAATAACAATAATACGAAGGAAAATATAATAATAGCAATGATCATGTAGAGTTATATAACAGTAATTATAATGAAGGAATATATAATAACAATCGTAGGAAAGAACATACAGGGCGTTCCAAAAGTCAGTAGCAATCGAGAAATGAGGGGTTTCTGTGGTCATTTGAAGTAACTTTTTCCTTTACAAAAATTTTTTCCGAAGCATCGTTGACGAGTTATTAACGAATAACATCGATCAATGAGAGGCGAAATCAGCTGACGCGAGGTGGCCGAAGTAACGAGAGGACGTAGCCCAGTTCTGCTCATTGGCTCGACTGCATCGCGCTAGAATATCTCGCCTCTCATTGGTCAGTCTTTTTCATTAATAACTGATAAACAGAGCCACGGTTTGCTTTTTCGCTAAGAAAAAAGTTACTTCAAATGACCTCAGGTGCCTCCCATTTCTGGATTGCTAGACATTTTTGGGACAGTCTGTATTATTGTTTCTTATACAGAGACTTGTATTTCGTTGGTTTACAATTAAAGGATTTATGAACTGTAAACTGTGGTCATATTTAATTAACAGTTATAAATTGTGGACAACTTTAAATACTAGGGGAGAATTCATGACGATTTCAACACGGAGTCGGTTGTAACACGTTAAATATCTCGAAATATATGATAAATATTATTACACGGTTTAGATATATAATGTAAAATGACATTTGGAACACACTCGTATATCATACTTAGGTAAATACGAAATGCACATCTGTATAAAAAATAACTTTTCGGTACCTAAAGGCTACCTTTCCTTACTGTTTTAAAGTGATACAAGTGCTTTTTTAGCCAATATATTCCTTCTTGTTGTTTTAAATCTCTAATTTCATATGTCCTAAAAAAATACTGACAGTTACTTTGCATTAATAAGCATGTTAAAAATAGCAATTTATAATTAAGTTTCAAAATGCGGTCGGAGTCGATTGTAATCTTGATCTTATAATTTAAACAAGTACATATATATTTATGAGAGTAACTAATAAATTTAAAATTGCTATAATTTAATATTGTAGGAATTAAGGTTTGGAAATCCCACGAGACTCCATGAAGTAATATGAAAACAACACAAACGACTTGAAATAATAATAACAGGGATAGTTTATTATCGATAACACACAACTTCCGACGGCTTACAACAAAGGTAATAACAATAACGACAACGGTAACAACTACGGCAACAACTACGACAATGCACGAGTTTTCAGGGTGACGGTTCTCCTTCGATTGCCCCGATTTTACCCGCCGGTTCTTCCACCTTTACCAGCCTTTTTCTACATTATCCTGCCATTCTCTCCCCCCTCTCTCTCTCTCTCCCTCTTTCATTCTCTTTAATTGTATCTCATTCGCTATCTCATTCTTACTCATTCTCTCTATTTCTTTATTTATTTCCCTTCCACTAATTCGCGCTCTATCTTTCGACCGCGCAGGACTTCGAGGATCCTAAACACTCTGTCAACATCTGTTCCATTAATTTAGCATTTTACAACACTCGTCCTCGACCATCCTGCCTTTCATACTCGAAAAAAACCCTACAATATCATAATTACACTTTTAGAATGCTTCGTACAAAAACTCGATAAAGTAAACCCCAACCGAAGTTGGAATCGATTGTAACATTTTATCCGCTTCCCATATTTTATTAATAACTTGGATATAATATAGGTAGGTAAAAGGTTCGTACAAAAATTGTCGTTATAAATACAATAGTTTATGTGTACACGTGTTCTAAAGTCAAAGTGTTTGAACCGTCATCATTTTTCCCTATGTTTAATCCTACTTTTTACAAAAGTAAACATGGATTTAATTTAAAGCTGAAAGCCTATACTTTCACACGTTTCTGGGATTCAAATTTATATTTTCTACACCGTATGTTGTACTAGATACAATTTAAAAATTCAAAATCCATTAGCACCATAAGCGATTAAGAGGATCATTCAATTGTCTAGTTTATAGCGATAAAGTTGAATTGATAGATATTCAATAAAACGCAATAAGAAGATTAGTATATACAGACAAAGCGATTTAAGAATGAAGTGACTAAAATTGTACCAGCAATCGTCCAACTAAACTAATTTAAAAAGTCGTTAACTAGTTTAAAACTGTAGCTGTTCAGCGCACCATGGTTCAGAAAATTCAATCTCCCAATGGTCAATCGATGGTAGCGAATTGATTTTCAAGTAAAAATTACAATTATAATTGATTTTTAAATATAAATTAGAATTGTGATTAATTTTAAACGTAGTTTATTTGCATGATTCGGAAAAGTGGAAAATTGGTCTGCAACAATAAAATCCGCGCATATATGATCTTATGATGCAAATGGGTTTTATATACTACGAAAAATGGGTAGAAATTCTTTCGAAATGTGCGTATATGAAAATCTTATGAGAACCATCTCCTATCAAAACACAATTGGCTCCAGCTGCATTTAACTAGAACGTAGTTAATCTTTCTATAAAAAATGCTACAACAAATAAGTAAATTCTACAACAAATAAGAAAATTCTACAACAAATAAGAGAATTCTCTGTACGTGCTAACAATAAAACAATCTCGCACAATAACAGCATTGGAAACAATCGTTCTGTCGCTCGGGCTCCGAATAATCGAGTTTCTACTAATATATTCTCAATCCGCATGAAATATCTCGGAAATACATATATGATTTTCTAAAGAACAAATACTACGCGTGTATAAATACTTATGCCGTCCGAAGCAGCATAACCGTCTGAAATCCATAACGCAGCGATGAATAAATAGGGAACAAGGGATCAGTGAGCAGCTGTTAATCAATGGAACGATCACGGAGATATATCCGCTACCTTGATAATCGCGTTGCCGCTCCCAATCGGCGCGACTATAGATAGCTATAACACCATAATCCATATCGCGGAGGTAAAATTCCGGCGGGTCTTGATACATCGTTAATTTAGCCGGGGGCGTGTGCTCGCCGGGAGCAACGAACGAAGTACACATTTTGTACAGATTCGACATCGATTGCGTTTTTCCAAGCGATCGCGTTTCTCATAGCGATCGCGATATTTATTTCGCGTGGAGTTACTGTGCAACATTAGTTCCATAGATTAGAAAGGGCGCAGAGTGAGGTATTTTTCTCGAAAAGGCGGAAAAAGTAATCTTTTGAAACTACTATCATAATAAAAATCTCATTCACTAATAGCTACAGTGACTCCGAATAGTATTTAGATACTAGTTAAAAAAGTATTTGAAACGTATTTGACTTCTACGCCATATATTTAAATAAAGGTTAAAGTTTAATTCAAAAGTTATAAAAATGAATTTTTTTTATTTTTACTACTAGTTTTATATCTCTATTATATATACCTCAATATATCTTAAGAAACTTCAAATTTTTTAAATTATTATTTATTTACGATAAATATTGTTTTGTATCTCTATTTTACACGATTTTAGGATTTATTTACAGTATGTATTATTTTTTTTTTGTTGCTACTTGTGCGACTGACTTTACTTTATGGGAGTGAACATTCACGTATAAGACACTTATAAATATAATTTGTTATCTTAATTTGTTAATGCATCTGAAGAAATTTGTGAATTTAGAATACATTTTCGGTCTATTTACACGATAATAGTGATATAATATGAGAAAAATCAACCAAAAATGCAATCTAATTATACAAATTTGTTCAGATGCATTAAAAAATTAAGACAACAGATTTGCAAGTGTCTTATAAATGGCTGTTCGTCCCTATAAAGTGAAGTCGGTCATAGAAGTTGTAACAAAAAGAAATACTATAAACAAGTCATAAAATCGTATAAGACAGAGATAAACAGATACAACATCGATTGTAAGTCAATAATAATTTTTTAAATTTCAAACTTCTTGAAATACATTTTTAAACAATAGAGGTATAAAACTAGTAATAAAAATGAAAAAAAATGTATTTTTATAAGTTTTGAAAAAGTAAATTCGTCCGCATGAAAATTCGATGCTTTTTTATATTTTTTCAATTATGTAGGTAACGTTTTATACTAAATCGAATGTTTGTTGTAATTTGACATTTATATTTTCTACTGTGATATACCGTAAAGGATTTTTTCCTCTCAATGTATATTTATTTAAATATATGGCATAGAAGTTAAAGTTATACTAGTGTCTGAATACTGTTGGAAGTCACACAGGGTGTTCCATTTGAGTTGAGTTTTCTTACAGTTAGAATTGTCCTTTCATATTTCAAGGGGGGAGTCAAATGGCACTACTAGTTTTTAAACACGTGACGGTTTCCAAGGTTTATCATAAAAGAAAGCAAGATGACCTCGAAAGAACCTTGGAATTGGCCACACATCTAAAAACTGGTAGTGTCATTTGACTCCCCCCTTAAAATACTAAAGGACACGTGTTAGTTTGTTCTTCTTAATCACATGTCTACGAGATTTTGTACAATCTCAACTTAAATGGTACACCCTGTATATGTGTTGTGTGCGCAAACTACATTCAGATCAATAAAATATTTAAATCTAATTTATTCTTTGTTATTTTCTATTATAAGTTTACCATTATGTAATTAATTTTATTGTTTATATGCAAATATTTATTTAATGTTACTATATATATATATATATATATATATATATATAACATATTAAATATAAATATATATCAATAAATAAATTATTCTTTCATTTGATGCACTAAAACACTTCTATTTTGTCTGAAGACTACCTTCGTCGACTAAATCTTAATATTAAAATACTAACGTCCAGTAATCTAAAAATTCGCTATTTCATTAAAAAATGTATTTGTTGTTAATGATCAGTTGACTACCAAATTAATTTATTAATTAAAAGATTCCTAATCAGTGGCCTCAGAAACGCTACTATAAAGTAATTTGAATAAAATTTTTAATAATTTTCAGTGTTTTTAGCCACTGCACGATGATTGTTTCTGCATCGTGATCCGGGATTAAACGAACTTTACCTGCCGAGTAAATTGTAACACGTAGCCGGACATTAATCGAATCAGGCGTCGCGTGCTTATCGGCAGGGTCAATTACGCGCGCTCGATTGCCATGGAATATTCAACTTCGCGGAACAATAACGCTGCGAAATGTTATCGGACACGGATACGCCACACAGTGATACCATTTTTCAAGATGTTGGTGAAAGTGCAATTTTTAAGTATGTTACAACAAAAAAACTACTTTGATAGGGGAGCACTGCCACGAACGACATCCTTTTATTTAGGACAAAACAGCAAGGAAACTAGACGACATATCTAATTCTAGTTTAAAGCATTCGTAAGGTCAGTTATTTTACCATAGTGTACATATTATCATTGAGATTATGCTACGTTTACTTGTTTCATTTTTAAGTTTTTTTAAAAAGTGCAGACAGACATGTTTATGAATGGGACAGTGTAACAAAATAAAGTAATATAGTAATTTCTCTCGCATTGTTCCTCAGCTTGGGAATAAAAATGAAGAAATTAGAAAGAGGAGATACGATTATTCGATCCTCACGGCTCGTTTTTATAGTTGATAATCGTGTATCATTGCATGTTATTGCATTCGCCCCTAAATCTTGATATACCGATGGAAAATAATTTCACGTTTCGTTCTCATGTTCCGTGTCAAAGATTACCTCAAGGTCAAGTCATTATACACGTCCGAACGATTTTTAACGTCAGGCTACACGAAGCAACAAAATGAAATGTTAACTTACATGAAAACTCCGAAAAAAGATGAACATGAGAAGAACCTACTTTCTGCATCGTATTCGTCTTTTGATACTAGTCAAATTTTGTACAAGAACAAGTCCGAAGAGATACATATTTCGGTGGAATTAATTAGATGAACCATCTTATAATATAATATATTCAATATAATAAATATTCGATCAATATCTTTAAATAATTCTAATAGAAAAACGGGTATTCAAATGTAACGTAATCGATTCTTGAAACTCTCAACTAAGGTTAACGAACGTTGGCATTCCAAAGAATTTCATCTGTCAAGTCTAAATCGGCGATCGAGAGACCGTCTTTCGACACAAAGTGATTGCGCCGACAATCCAGTTTTCGAGTCGGACAATTGAACAATGCGCATATTGGATTAGTTCAAGCAATAGGCTGATTGGACTGATCCCGATGTACATTAGAGGACGCACTCACCTATGATACAAATCGGTTTCCGTATGAATCGCAGCCTGCCGCAGCATCCCATGTACTTTGATCTGCAGCCTGCACTCCATAATCGCACCATGTACTCCACGCCGAAGAATACCACCAAACATATTTCCTATCGACAGAAAAACCAATGCGCGTTAGTTTCTTTTTCAAATTTTCCATTTAGGAGACTGAAACACATTTGGACCATATTTAATTTGTTAATTGTACAGGAGTGCACGGTTAAATTTACATTGGACCAGCTATATAAATTTAAACGTACCGGTCATCTCGCAAAAGAGATTACACAGTTCTATTTATAATAATAAAATACTTCATTGAATTTTTATTCAAAATTTTATCTTCATGGACAAATGTTGTCGAGCAGCGGCGATCGAGGTTCGGTATTTAAAGGGACTCCGTGACAAGTATGAAATAAACGCGCGATGAATTTCTGTTTTAGTCATTGTCGACTTATCTTTATAGCTCCAGCATCAACGGTTAATTGAGATTTTTCTGATTAAAATGAGTCCAGACACGACGTAAATCGAATGAATTTCAGCTATTGATTAACGAGCAATCTACAGGGTGAGCCGCCTAACCTGCACACCTCAAATAACTTTTAAATTATGCTTTCTATGGAAAATGGTTAAATATGTGGCTTTAAAGATGAGTAGGGGTTCTATGCACAGAGGTTTTCAAGTCCTCGAGATCATCTAATTTAAAGTTATTTGAGGTGTGCAAGTTATGTGACTCACCCTGTATAATAAGAAGCTCTTTCATAAACCTGATCCGATTTATATCGTGTTTAGATTCATTTCAGATTTAGATTCATTCAGAATTATGAAAGAAAAACGAGAATTACGAACTCTTTTTCTTCTTTGAATTATTAAAGTTACGTGATCCTTCTTGGAAGAAACGGAAGTCTTCCAAAAGGAAGTTCCTTTGTTAACCATTTTAATAGGATTTACATACTATAAAAATATTCTCAAATTCTCAAAGCCAGTGGCTTTGCGGTTCTGTACTTGATTTAGACACGTTTGTAAAAAATGCATCAAATCTGCAGTCTTTATAATATTTCTAGTACGCATGATATGTCATGTTCATAAAAATCAAGAAACAAAATAAAAAGAACAATACATTTAGTAGCTTATAGATTTTTAAATAATAAGTTGTAACAATTTGAGTAATCCAGATAAGCATAAATTGTTTTCTGATAACGATGTACATAATATATATAAACTTATTACTTGTACATATATATTATAAATTAATATTAGAACTTCTACGCCGTCAAAATGTATATGTATAAGTATATATGAATATTTTACTCTAAAAATGTATGGTACCATCTAGATCTTTGAATATTTTTATTTTCACTTATTCAAGATATGTTCACAATTTTTCGTTTCTTAAAATGGCATTTTATTAAGATTATAAACGATCAAAGTAATGAACATGAAATTGAACTTATATTTCGAATTAAAAGTGGATTTTTAACCAGTTATATCACTGTTTCTATAGTTCTAATATTTTCCTGTATTCGAAGCTGGAATCGCGAACAGTGGAAAACGTGAAAGAACAATTTTTGACAAATTATGCCGTCTATCAATTCTTTTCTATCGTCATGTCCATGGCGAATGTAGAGAACAAAGAAAGATGATTTGCAATTTGTTTGAAATCGGTTTTCACGTTCCGCATTACCTGTGCTTCCAATCTTGAATACAACAGAAGGATGCTCACTGCATATAAAACGATCCTATAGATTAAAAACTTAATTGTAGTTCAAAAAAGGGATTAAATTATGTGACAACTATTAAGTGCATTTAAAAAATCGATTAAAATAATTTTAAAAAATCCCATCAGCTGAATAAAATTCATCAGAAAATTACTTACACGATATTGGTTCAGGATAAATACACTCTTATAGTCGCAAGAATTATAATAATTTTCCTTTTTTATTTTACAATTACTAATTCTTTCCTCCGTTTTACGATAAATACAAAAAATTGCTGACAACGCAAAAAAATTGTTATTTCATTAACGCAATAATTTTGTCATGTTGAATTACTGAAATATCATAAAATATTATAATTATTCGTATGATAAAAAATTCTACTTTATATTTATTTAATAAGTTATTTGCATAATTCCACACATAATTTATTTAGTATTTCTTATTTGCAAATAGAACGTTATTTTTTGTTTTGATTTTAGGTGCAGGCAAATAATAAATAATTATTTATATTTCTTTTGTTGTATATTACACGATGGATATTTTGTATATTAGTTTGGTAAATAAAATATGTTTTACTCGAATTTAGGTGAAGAGCAAATAATAAGTAATTGTTGCTTTCTTTGTTTCGCTTGTAGTAAATATTAATTTTCATTGGTTATTATTGCAGAAATTGCGTCTTTCTTCGTGAACTGAATGATATTGCTTAGTACTATTGAAAACCATTATTTCCTGACTATGACGTATGCTCGACGCGCAATGCCGAATAAATAATAAATAATAAGCAACTAAATGGTAATTGACAAGTAACAATTGACATTGTGTTTACGAATAAGAAATGAATTATATTATGTTAAATAACGTATTTAGATCTATATAAATAATATGTATGTTACGTCCCGGGGAGCTGGCTTGAACGAAATATGTTCGGAGCGGAGAAGAACTCTCCGGACGCACGAATAATTTGCACAACCTTTTGTCCACGCGGCTTTTGTCCAGCAGTAAAGGACAGCCACCGTCCTCTCTTTCGTACACGCGTTTCAACTTCTTAATTTGGTACTTGCGTCCGGCGCGTCGTGGCATGGAGCACTCTAAGCGGAGAGGTATCGAGATCTGCCCGAGTTCCTATACCTTCCGTATAGCGCGACGGATGTACCGAGCAGCTGGATTCAGCTCTGCGTACGAGGAAGGCTGTACCGAGCAGCTGGATTCAGCTCTGCGTACAAGGAAAGCTTACCGAGCAGATCGAATGTTGCGCGTTGATGGGATGTAGGGCCAAAGAAGCGAGACTCGCTTATTTAATTAATAACTGGGAATATATAGATGTATATTTACGTACGCAATAAGATATAATACTCAAGAATTAGAACTAGAGTTGAAGTTGAGAATACGTGAATTGATGAGACCGCACGAGGGCGGATGGACACGAGAAGTCGGAGGACCGTTCGCTCCGAAGTCGAGACTAGAACTGAACTTGGTTGGTCCCTCCTTGACCACTTCGGCGTGACGATTTATCATTGTTTAAACTAACGAATGAAGATTATAAGCTACGGAGAATTAATTAAGATACGGCGGGTACATTAGTATATGGTTACAGTTGCTATTGCAGGATGTTTATGGGAGATATGGTTGGTGAAGGGAACGAGATTCGCGGAGGTATGGCGTGATATCGTTACCGGGAATTATGGCGGACATGAGAATACTTATATCTAATGAATGTATCTGATTCTTACTGACTACACTTATAATCTAAAGGCAACACGTCGGGAGACATGACATGTATTTCATTTTGTCGTTTATTTAAACTATCAAATAACGAATAATTTTTTATTTAAACAATCCTCTAAATGAACATTTATTTAAATGACGATTGTAATCCAATAATCAAATAATATTATTTAAAATACGATATCGGGAATCCGAAGTTTTTTTATGTTGCTGTTCATTGTAGAACAAACAAAACAGATTACGTAATAAATGAGAAGAATACATAGAAATATATCTATATCGTTTGGAGCTGCTATTTTTTATGATTTTTGGCATAAGTGGCCAGTCGTCATGTGTTTCCGATCAAAAGATACAAACCTCGATAGATTTCGTGAAATGTGAACTTCAACCTTCTCAACCCCATGACATTAAGACCTGGCAAAGGAGATTTTGAACGTCATCAATGCCTGACAATTGGAGCTACTAATTCACAGAATTTAAAGACAAATTAATAGTAGATAATTTAATAAATATTTTTCATACTATCGATACCATTTTAGTAAATTAATTATTACCATAATAAATACTGTGTTAATATCCTTGGATCTTATAGATGTTAATAATAAATAATTTCTCCGATACACATTTAAAACAATTATTTTATTCAGAATTACGAATTTATAATAATAAGTTTTATTAATATTTATTCATCAATGATGGTATTACTGCTTATTTTGCAAATGTTTCTGTTTCTGATTTATTTGTTATAATTTGTTGCATATTATGCAAATGAAATATACTTAAATTTCGAAAATTTCGAAAATTACAACTATCTAGAATGTGTATCAAGTTTTTTTGTTATCTGATGCGCTTTTGTCAAGCAAATATGAAGACCATGTCATTTCTTAAAAATACGCTTCATTAGAACTAACAAATGAATGAGGAATTACATGAATTAATCAAAAACAATGTCATTAGTTAAGAATCTAATTTTAACTGACATCTTACTTAATTATACTTGATAATTTGCCCAATTTTAATTAATTTTAATTAATACATTACCCAATTTTAACTAATTGCAATTAAAACATTAACCAATTTTACTTAATTTAGCTAATTTTAACAAATAAATGAAAAGTTAAACTTGTCAAATGAAGAACTAAGAACTGAATAAAGATATAAATATTATAAATCAATGAATTAAAAATATTGCGACTATTTGAGAACATAATTTTAGCCAGTTGTAACTAATACTTTTCCAAATTTTAACTAATAAATAAATAAAAATCAAATTAATGAATTGTCAATTTTTAAGAATTTACCTAATTTTAACTAACAAATGGATAACAAACAAAAACAAAAACCTTCCTTCGAGAATCTAATTTTATCTAAATGAATAAAAAGCAAGACAAACGAAAGTTAGTAAATAAAATAACGCAGTCCGAAACAGCTCAGTTTTCATCAAAATTAACTGCACATGGATTGCTGAAACCACCTGTGAATCTGCGACACGACACAGAAAGCCCGTTTGTTTACGCGTTGGAAAATATGTCCGGCAGCAAGTGCATCGCTGCGTTTAAACATGCAACAGCTGGTACATGAATAAACAAATCAATACGTCAAACGTCGCGTCGGCAAGCCTCACGTATGAAAAAATAGAAAAGTGGAAAAAACGAGGAGAAATTGCCGCGGCGAACCAATAATTATAATAGCAGGAGAGAGGCATTCTCGTGATGACTTTGAATGCTAGCACAGTCATTAACTTCCAGTTCTTAAAATAAATGTGCAACGAGCGCGACGATGTATAGCGATGCTATATCGATTGTATGACCTTTATTGTAACGCTACGACGGCCTGGAAAAAATGGGAACATCGATGACAGAATCGCAATGTTCGGGAGTTCCGTGGCAGTCCCACGCTTTTCACTTTCTTTCGCAACCCGTTGCGAACAATGCTGCATGCGGTCGAAACTGATCAGATTTTGACAACCTGTCACGGCTCCCGGAATTAGTTGGTCGCACCTGTACGTAAACCGCCGTAATATTTTCGAGAAATTCTTGACACAGCTTCTGCATTCCGAATTCATCCTTTTTCAAATTGTCATTATTCTTTTTCTAGATCAAAGTCCTGATGTCACCTTTTTATGTGACATAATAGATCGTTTATTTTGTAACATTGCAGCTGCTATCAGGACTGATTTATCAATTTGTTGCAAAAAGAATTATAAGAAACGTTATATTTATCGAAATGAAACAAAACATATAATAAATTAAACATCGAAATTGTAGAATAAAATTACATTTTTCGCAATGAAACAAAGTACACAATAAAATAAAAATCAAAGCTGTAAAATAAAATTATATTTTTCGGAATGAAACAAAGCATATATTAAAACAAAAAACTTAAATTCTAAAATAACTAGACTGCGAATATTTATGGAAAATAAAAATTTCCCAAGACGATTGTAAGAAACTGAAAGTAAATAAAGATGTCTTGCTTCTTTTAATTATTTTGATAAGTTGCAAATAATGTAACAATGTTGTTGAATTCTTCTAATATCTTTTCAATTTTATATTTCGGCTACTCAATTTTCCAATAAATGCATAAAATTCGCAATATAAAAAATAACGTTACACTTTTTCGAAATGAAACAAAGCATATGGGCCGTTTATTTTGAAAGTGGTGCAAGTCCATTTTCTGTAGTTTCGATTTTATCTTGCAAGCTAAACTCTCGTAGTGCAGCTGTTCCTAAATGCAACAGAGATAGACATATAACTTGTCAAGACACGATCAACATGGTTATATTTGCTATACAGAGATTTTTAATATATTTTTGATATAAGTATTAATGTTAAAAATATTCGAGAGGCATTATGTATCTATGTATGAACAAAAATGCACGCAATTAAGATCACCGTTGTTCTACAAAAAATGTTCAATGCTAGAAAATTTTAGGCTTGCTTATTTTGCTTATTAATTATGCAATACGCTTAAAACCTCTAGTATTTATGAAACCTCTGCACTCGATAGGTATAGAGCTGGAAAAGAGTATTGTTTATTCCTAAGAACACTGATTAATTATATTTGTTTAAAATCACTTTTATGTATGTATTTGCTTAAAATCACACAAAAATCATACAATTTCTTATCATAAAAGTCATTATTCATCATTTCTACGATGAAACGGGACACAAAGATTTGAACGGTCACTCAGACAGTGTCTTTCTTTTGATATGAATTTTGTAATTTTTGAATGTTTTTTTTAAACATTCCATGTCAATATTAATAATATATAGTTTGTTTCAAAAATTCGTTTTTTAAAAGATTTTAAAATTCAAAAACTTCAATTTAGCTATTTAGTTTGATCTATCTAATTCAGCCCAGACATCATGCGTCGAAAAATTACTATGTATTGTGCTTGACTGTTCCTACAAAAACGCAAAAGATTAGATTCGTTACTAAACAATGTCGTAAGAGCATTTTTAGTATGCAGGGTGAATCATGTGACCTGCAAATCTCGAATAAATAGACGGCAGATTGTACGGATTTAGAGCAAAAATAAAATAATGAAATTTAAAATGGTGAAAAGATGAAAAGAAACTAAGAGTGTCGATTGTAGCTTATTAAAATTATTTAAGAAAGTAACAGAATTGCATATGATTCCAAGGTTTTGCAATTGAATACACAATTTTTATTTTGCATGAATTATTAAATGAAAAACGATGCATGATTCTAAAAAATACAAATATTCATGACTCATCTATAGTATTTAACAATTTTTTACAAAACACACAATATATTTGTATATTGATTTGTATATCGTTGTTTAAACTAATTTTAACTGTAAATCAGTTGCCGAACAAAAACGACCCTTCGTACGCGAATATGGATATGTCAATCTACTTTTTTGAAAGGTTGACTACTTGTATTTTCGACATATTTTTATACGGCACCCTGTATATTGTTGTCATTATTCTTGTAGAGGATCAAAAGATACATCTAACGAGTATAATGAATATATACTTTCGATCATTTAACCTCGATATACTTGCGTCTGAAATATTAAGTAGTTAACATTTAGATGCAAGTATCTCAAAATTAAAAACTCTAAAGTATACAATCATTATACTCGTGGGATTCGCATTTTTACCCTCTATCAAAATGCGTACGATTCTATATAAAATTAAATGAAAATAATTAAAAAACTATTAAGCATCTTGTATTTCAGACGCAAGTATCTCAGGATTATATAATCGCAATAGTACAGTCATTATACTCGACAAGAACATTAAAAGCAAACTACGAAATTCTTTTATTCCCGATCACCATAATTTGTAAAGCTTCAGAAGATGTTGTTTAAATTTCGCAGCCCTACGTTCAAGATTAACGCATTAACTGACACGACCTCCATTTGGGGATTTTGGAATTTTACGTTCACCACTTGGCGCGAAAAATATATCAGGTGCCTCTGACAGTTTAATGTCGTTTTATACATATCAGTCAATATTGTTTATAGCAGACGGTGTGCATTTTGTGTTTCGTTTCTTTTCAACAAGTGAACAAATTTGGATATCATCTATAAGTTGAACACAACAAAATTGTCATATTTAAAGCGTGACATTTTTTATTCGGTTTTTATATTATAATTAAATACCATTTATAAATATGTAATTTAAAATATATAAAATAATTCATACAATAAAAATAACTTTTTCTTATTAGTTTTTATTCATGCAACCTGTCACAATCTCCATTTGGGACTTTAAAAAATATAAAAATATAACTTTTTAAAAAATATAAAATAAAATATAAAATTATAAAAATTTAACTTTTTAAAAAATATAAAATAAAATATAAAATTATAAAAATTTAACTTTTTAAAAAATATAAAATATTTTAACAACAAAACATAATCTGAATATAATTATATTGTTGCGCAACTTTTTGTGCATACACGTAACTTTTGACCCCGTCAAAAATAAAAAAAAAAGTGGCACTTAGTGGGTTAAGTGCATTTGTAGATTTTGGAACGAAACAAACTAAATAAGTAAGTAACGGTTGTACAGTATGCGTATGAGTGAAATTAGTATTCAACATCTTAAATTTATGACCTCTACTGTAAATCTCGCACATTGAATTGGTTTCTTCGCGGACATCGGAGGTGCGCATTTAGGCATGCAACGGAATGTAGTTGCGGTGCATGCTACTCAGGAGTTATGATTTATCGTGTCGGCTGTCAAAGTGCTAGCTAGTGGGACTCTGTCATGATAAAGTATGGCGTTCTACTTCGACCTATGTAGAATAAAATTTACGTGTTTGTTTGTTATAGCGGGTGCATTAAGGGTAAATGTGTCTGTCAGTAATAACTAGACTGTGAATTTTTATATAAAATAAAAATTGTTCGTGCTGGAAATGGTTGTATCGATGTATCGAGGTGTCATTTATGAATACAGAGACATTTTTGTTTTGATTAAGATTTTGTATCTTCTCATATGTCATGTGATTGTTTGTGGTTTACACTTGTATTATTTGCACTTTTATTACGCGTTCTTAAATGAAATCCTGACAGTTTTTACATTACTTGCAAAAAACTAAAACTAAATAGAGCATTCTTTAGTAATATTAATACATTAAAAATACTACATCGACATTTAAAATATTTGCTTATCAAAATCTGCAACCTAGTAATAATTCAAATGCTATGATATTTGTGTTCATTATACATTTAATGCAGAAATATAAAATTATAGAGTGTAACAAAATTCGTGAAACTGTAAATTCTATATAATTTTGTTACAGAGTTAGCTTGTTATTGATATTTATTATTTCGGTCGACACTTGGGTCAAATGAGAATTTGATATGAATTGAAATATTTCGAGTCTAAAATGTGTCGATTAAGTGAAAATTTCGTTTAAAACTAATGTAAGGTTAATATTCTCTCTTACAACAATGTCAGAATGAAAATTCTAATTGAATGAGAAATTGTTACATCGGACATATTAGTTGAATAAGAAATGGTTACAACGAAAATATTATCTGACTTAAAAATTGTTACACTAACAATGTTATTTAAATGGCAAATTGTCAGAATGAAAATATTATTTAAATGAAAAATTGTTGAAATGATACTTCAGATATTTTCAGGACAAAATTATACATTTCAATATTTAAATAATACAAATATCTTTTCTCTATTATATTCTATATTGCATACATGAAACATATGACTTACCGTGCCTTACCATATCATTTATGATTTAACAGTATTGTAATATTTTAAAAAAATACGAACTTTCTGCAAGTACTATGTCTGCCGAAGATTTACACAGTTTTGACGCTGCGGTATCATATCTCGGTCACTTTTGAGGCTTTCTTATGTAATCCGCGATCTTTTCGAAAAAATATCAGTGTTCTGCAAACACTGTAGCTAGGTTCGAATGACACGTACAGGATAATTTTATCAAAACGCTTGGATACTTTTCTCAAAGGATATTAGCTTACATTTAGCTTGAATTGCAATGCGTTAGTCGTTAATTGATTGCATGCTTTAGTTTTCGAACGGCGAAACATTTTTATAGTTATTCAATTCAGAGTATTTAGAACGATTTACAGTTTTATTTATCAATTTCTATAAGCTTTAAATTTTGAAATTATTAAGTAAAAATTACTAATTCACTGAAACTGGTGTAAAAGGGTCACGTAACCCTCAGAACAAGGAGAGACAACCAACGTCTGTCGATTTGACGCTCGTGTGCCTCCAGCATTAACTGGTACACTGATATTCACAGAAAAAAACAAGAAGAAAAAGATATATTGAGATCATGATTATGGTAGCCAGAAGAATATGCTAAATTTCAAATCGAAGGAGTGGGGCACATAAAGGGTGTTCATTCTAATTCTGAATTACGAACGCGACATGACTTCGCTCTTTTTGTGATGAAATGAATTCTTTGCACATGAAAGAAGCATGGAATAAGGTGGAGAAACTTAACAATAACAAGGAAAATTATTATTTATTATAAATACTACAGTAACATTAACTATTTACAAAATTATGTAGCTCCGCATCGTCATCTTCGCTTGACATTTGATCTTGTACAATTATTTCACTTAATGCCTCTGGCACGTCGTCATCTCTATACATTCTACTATTAAAATTGTTTAAAATCTCCTCTGTAATTGGATAGTTACAACATTTTGTTCCCATACTATCTAAATCTATACGAATGCGGCATAATGCTCCGACCATACGATGTCCTAATCTATTCCGGTTTCTAGTTTTAATGTTATTTACTAACGAAAATAACCTCTCGATTTCTACATTCGAGTTTGGTAAAGTCAGACACAGCAATGCCAAGTTACAAATATTTTTAAATTTCTGTGATCTCTCATTCGAAATTTTAATAATCCTAATCCAAAAATCATTTACACTTAATGATAATAACTCATTTTTTATCTTTTCCTCCAGAAATCCAAGAAAATACCACTCTTGCAGTACATCTTCGTCGTCAAATTTTGATTTGAACTTTTGCAATATATTTTCAATGTGGTTTTCATGTTTTTGGATGTCTAAAGCAACAGATGGCTGTAAAAATTTTAGCGATTTTAAGAATATATCATTAAATGGCAGTATATCAACTGCACCTTTAAAAGCTGCTTGATAGAAATTCTGACAATTTGTGTAAAATTGTTTTATTTTTTCGGATTCCACGCATTGGCTAATAGTAGATTTAGTTTTTGAACCAATATTCATTTCATGCAGAGGTAGCAAATTTCGATCATTATAAGGATCTACTTTGTGTAAATTTACGTTATGTATCAAATTCAATTTCAAAAAATTGCAACCTAAATCTTTTAATAGCTCCAGACATTGTTCTATCATAGTGCTAATCAGGATTTCTTTGCTTTGGAAAGTAGTATGGTACCGTGTTATTATTTTCAAACTGTAATTGAAAAATTCTAAATACGCTTTAGTGTACAGTGAATTTAGATCTTCAAGTATTTCTGTGGCACATACATTATTTTCTCCTTCAAAATATACTAATAAAACGGCCCATTGTTCTAATAGCCTTGGGATGCATTTACTCAT
>CM052159.1:10812507-10869559 GCA_028455555.1 Augochlorella aurata
ACTACAATGTTTGTCCTCCCAAATCTGATTATGTTTCATTCTAATATTTTATAGTACTGTTAATAATGATTGTGACATTTAAGTTCCTCAGGTTTGGTAAACTATGTAGTTTGTGTCAACAATGACAATGCTAGGGATATGTATAGGTCAGTTATCTTTTGTCAACATTTATTGTTATGTTAAACTTGTTATCGCGATTGTTAATTATTACAAATATTCAATAATAGATTCATGTAATACTTTTCCATTTATGCAGCTTTGGGATCCCGACAATTGTAAACTAAAATATTGGGGGATTGCTTATTTTTATCCGTCCGATGAGAAGAATTTTCAATTACTGTGATCACGCGAAGCCATCATTAATGTTCGCAGTCGGTGGAGCCAGTAAATTATAAAAGACCATATCAACCAAATTATAATTAATGGTGCGCTCTACGGTCGAAAGCTCGTGATCGATTTTATAATGAATGAAGCACGGCCTCAAAAATTTAGGAAATTTGTTTCCGAGATACATTTTCGTACGAATTAGGCTAATAGTAACTATATAGTAACTTCTATAGTAACTATAGAATATGTTGATGAACTCATTTATATATTTGTATACTACATAATATAATACTACTACTACTACTACTACTAATAATAATAAGTAACGTAGAATTCCCAAAAAATATAGTTTATTATTTTAAAAAAAATATTATTGATGTTACTTCGACAGATTATGATACATTATACATATTAATATTACCACATTAACAATGTAATATTGATATTATTGTAATGTTAAATTACTATTACAATAATAATCAACGTAACGTATTATATATAACGTATAATTCATAGTATTACGTTGCATACGTTAAACATATAATATAATATACAAACATATGAATATAATAGTTCTTTAAAAATCTGTGTCATTATTAGAAATATATTGCATTATAATTTTTTAATTAAAATTTATAAACGTGTTCTATAGTCTACGATATTTAGACAGATATTATTAGAGTTACAATTTTTTAAAAACCACTGTTTTTACTTTGTTCCTTTCTTATAACTTTCTTATAACATCTAATTAAACTATTTTTCGTAAATCTCTTTTAGAATTGTCGTCATAAAGTTGATTCTAAAGTCTCATTATTTTTGTTTTCAGTGGAGGAGATGCTATTACCCAAAAATAGATACTACAAATGAATGGAATGTCATTAATAAAATTCTTACATCATATTATGAAAGAGCAATATTTGAAAATTGTTTCAAAATTTTAAAACATACATCAAGACTTTGTAGTCTTGGAAAACAATATTTAAACTGTTAATAATATTTGATTTTATTGTTTAAAAGATTATTTGAAACAACTTCTACAGTAATAATCAAAACGACGATGTATTACCGCGACAAAGGACTATCTGCAGCTAGTTATAAGTAAAATATTTGTTTGTATCTAAAATATTATTAGAGCGTGAAGTTTCTTATTTTCGTTCACAATTTTGGGAATAGAAAAGAAATCAGAGGAATTCAAAATAGACGAATACGTCAGGTAATTAGTCATACGACAGCTTTCTGGGTCAAAAAGTTGCGCGCACTAATGACGTGTGAAGCGAACGACTCCGTTCATCGATCCTTCCGCCATGTTGAAAAGGAGTGTGAGAGATGTTCTCAGGATCTCTGTAACTATGTACCATACACTGTATGTATTTCATCCGAAAAGAAATTATTCTATAAAAATACAATATATTATAGAAATCATCTGCATTATTAAAGGAACTATTACTCGTTTCAAACAACTTTATCACTAATTTTAGAAATATTAACCTGGTAATCGCAAATCAATTTTTGCTTGACTCGTTTTACAATGGGAATTATGTTGTTACATTTAAAGTGATTTAAAAAATCGTTCTTCACTTGTTGATTATGTATTTTGACAAAATGTATTTCATGACGTATTTATAGAATATATAAATTAAATATTTCTAGTGTCGAAAATAATTATTTCACAGTTGTTAAATATGTGTATAGGCAAGAATAAACGTAAACTTCAGTTTTCTCATTCGAAAGTCACTTATTGGAAATATAGTCCTCACGCGACAGGAAGGCACATTTGTGTTTACATTCCCCCTCTTAATAGCTACAGCAGTGAAATAGTTAGTAAGAGGGGGAATGTGAACACAAAGGTATCTTTTTGACGCGTGAGGACTATAGTTAGGTTATGTCAAGTAAATCTCTCCAATTGTCCCCAACTTGTAAACAAAAATAAGCTATTTGAGAAAGGGGAAATACGATTATTCAAGCCTCGCGACTCGTTTTTATAGTTATCGATTGTCAACAACTATACAAATGAGCCGCGAAGCTTGAATAATCGTATCTCTTCTTCTCAAATTATCCATTTTTATTTAGAAACTGAGGGACAATTGGGAAGAATTTACTATATTCTCTTCGCGCGATGATTCATTAATAAAGCGATGATTCAAGAACTCAGCCAAATAAATAAATCGATTGTAAACTGGTGTCCAAGATAGCTCTGAAAAATCATAAAATTGTTACTTCATGAGGACAACAACCGACAACTCGTTCATCAAAAATTGTGTTTAGCCTACTTTTAGTTTTGTCCAGTAGCACGTACACAAAATGTTTTAGAGTGTTTGAATGTATTTGGGTCTTGGTTAATACAGAATTAACAGAATCAATATCAATTTGATAATTCCGGTAATTAACAGACCGATATGTTGATGCTATTTGAAAATGAAAATTGCCTTGTTGCATAACGAACTATAATACTAAGCGTATCTTAATTCTCAAAATCAAATGATATATTTTTAACATTATTGAAATGTCACTTTTCTGATAAATCATTGTCCAAACAAGCAAATCGGATGATTCGTGAACGGCAAAATTCTGAAGTTTACGCTTATCTTTCATAACTCTTCCATCATCTCCGGGGTACATAATTATGCATTTCGGGCTCCTCAGGACATCAAGGCAAAAAATGGTCAATTTTTATTACCATTGTTCTTTATGAATAGTGTAGAGAAATTAATACGCTAAAACAAACACAGAAGGTACGAGTAAGAATAATGAAGCAGTATATATAGTGTGACAATTAATGTTTAAGTCCGGACTAGTAAAACACGATGGAAGCAAAATACACAAAATTATTCAAAATAACCACCTCTTGCTTTAATACACTTGTTACAACGATCTAAAAGGGATTCAAATATGAGTGATTCAGTTCATTTCGTGGCATTGCTTCTCGTGATGCAATTGATGTTCGGAATACCCGGAATGTTTTCGAAAAAGCATCCTTTTAACTTCAATTTCAATTTTAGAAATGAAGAGAAGTTGCGCGGAGCCAAATCAGGAATATATATATATATATATATATATATATATGTATAGGTATAGGTCAAAAATTGACGAACGAATGAGTGACTTGTGAGATGGCGCGTTATCGTGTTACAGTGTCTACTCATTTAGATCTTGACAATCGGCACGGATACAACAAGAAAAATGCTCCGAATCGTCTTTCGGTTGATATTCATAGCCGCTTTCAGCATTTTCAGTTTAGCATTGCAGTCGTTTGTAATCAAATCACGTACTTTTTCGATCGTTTTAGGTTTTCGAATTGAAATTGGCCTTCCCGTATATTGGTCATCTTTTCGCGATTCTCTACCATCAAAAAATCGTTTTTTACCACATGAAATGTTTCTCATGCATTTTTATCAAGTCTCGCATTCAATGTAATTACCGTTGTTTGTTCCACGATGCAATTTCAACATCGATTAAGGACTTGGCCTTATGTACTTAGTTGCGTTAGACGGACAAATGATTGACCTTTCTAAGGATGCTAACGCTCGACAGATGTTTTCACTACTTGCTGAGATATGACGTCAGTCTTAAAAATTAATTGTCACACTGTGTAATATCATGGGAACAAATTTCATCTATAAAGTGGAAAAAGACAGTAACGGACGTACGTAGAAACTTTCTAGAATATTGGATACTGCGAATATAAAGCAAATTATAGTTCGTCTCTATGCAAACTTGAGTGGCTAAATAATTTTTTCCAGGATCTCATTTGGCCAAGTATTATGCCCCAAGGCCTTTTTCCTTATTCACTGTATTTTTCAAGAAAGTAATCTATAAAATATATTATGTGTTACATATTTATTCAATATACGTCCAATTCAAATTTTCCAAAACTTTTATATTTATGTCGAAGAATTTCGAAAATTAATTCGTTACTATTACTTCGAGCCAAATACTTATTATCAGGGGCTGGTATTAATTAAAATTTCTAACGTGATTACTCAGAATGAATCCCATTTCTATAGCAGAGTTTCCCAAAACGTTTCTTTTTTAGTTCGAATATTGAAAGAAATATGCTGGTTTAAAATATTCCAAAAATTCTCAATTGGATGAACATCCGACGATTGTAGTGACCGTTCGAAGTTTCTAATCCTCTTCTCGGCACAAAATGTAGACACCACTCTCGAAGTGTGTTTACGGTCGTTCTCCTGTTGGAAATTGAATGTTTCTGTCGATTGCACATCATTTCTGTCGATTGTGATAAATTGTTCTGTAAGGATGTTGACATAGTCAACACCAAACGTTTGCCCACCGATTTTAACTAATTCTCCAACACCCCTCACGGAAAACAATCCCGGAGAATTCTATGTAGACTGGACACCGAATTTTACAACTGATTGAATATTTCGCATACTGAGACCGTCTGACGATTTGCACCATACCCTTTTCCTTTTTTTTCTGGTTCATTAGCCCTCGGAATCAGAAAAAATGTTTATTGTTTGCTAAATAGTACATAAACAAGCCACTATCATTTTAAGAAAGTGTAGTCTGGTCCGATATATTTAATATTTAATTTATATATATAACAAATAATCCAAATTTTTTATTATGTATATGTAGGAGCAAAAAATTGTGTATAGGAGCGTAGAAGAGGTAGGTAATAATTAACAGTAGTTGATGCGACGGATATTAAGTTCTTTATAATAAGAAAATTGGTTCGCAGAAATTTCTCTCTGCAAAAGTATCGCGCTCGGTATGAAAAATCCTTTCAAAAGAATCATAATCGCGGGAAGTGCCATTCGTGATACATTGGTCGCACGATACTCAATGGAGTGTTCGACCAACAAGAGATAAACCCTCGAGGGCCCTTCAACGTTCCCCGCGATGAAGAGCCTATGAACGCTAGATGTCAAGAATACACTATCTATGTATATGCGCCAGTACCGACTATACGTAGAACTCTCAAACTATTGCATCGGCGCTGTTCCATGTAGACGTTTTTTTTTTTTAATTTACTCTGCAGTTCGATCCTGCGCTCCGTCCTAAGTATACTTTCCACTGTTTTTGTCCAAGCAATGACGTAACGACATAACGCTGTATTGTTTCAGGTATTTTTTGTTAATATAGGATCTTCCAAATGTGATACCCAGATGACGACGCTGTATACTGTTTATACGATGTCATATATTTTTAAATGACTGCGGATTTAACGCATTTATGAATGAAATGAATGGGTAAAACATAAAAAAGAAATCATTAGAAGAATTTCATGTATTTGATACGCTATCTTCGGCTTATTCAAATTAATTAAAAGAAATGTACAACAAAAGTTACAACTCTCTTCTTAATGAGATTTTAGTATAATATAGTTTGTTGACAAATATTTCATACGTATTTTTTTATATCTACAATGATCTATATTTAGAGGGTGAAAAAAGTGGTTTTACTTTCAAAATCGAGGGTAAAAATAATATATATTTTTTCAAATCCGTTTTTTTGATCGCCAAATTGAATTGTTTGAAAAAATTTCCGAGAGTTATTTGTGTAGACAATATTCATAAAATAAAATTTTTATCTGAATTGCAGGCAATAAGGATCAAAACTATTGTTTATGTAACGTTAATCTCACCGAATAAATAATTATGGATATTATTGTTGTTTTTTCATTCTTGCTTAAGTGACCGTCCATTCTCCCCTACATATTGTTTCTAATATATATGTATATATGTAACAACAATGTACTTGCTAAGTAAATCATCTCATTTAAAGCATTAATAAATAAGTAAATAAATAAATACTGATTTATACAATACTGCAGCTTCCAAAGAGGAATAAAAGAATTTTACTGCAATTACTAATTTAGCCCATACGAATTACCTTCGTAGAACAAATCTTTCACCACATTTGAATTTTAACAAATATTTCAGTTTTTGCCAACCTTAATATTAAATCGGTAAACGTTTAGCTTCAACGACAACGTGGAAACGCATTTGCGCACTTGATTCTAAATTCTGTTAATATTCTGACCAAATGGAGTATTACTCTTGCAACCTGTGCTACAAATCGATGACGTCAGAGGAACATTGTACCCACTGGACAATTTCATTATTAAATATGCCCAGACCACAGTTAGGCAAAATTTCATTCGAATGACGGGTAAAAGATAAAGATTAACAAATAAAATTTTGGTCGACACTACCGAATAAATTTCAATCGTAATAAGAATTTATTTGAGTATTCATCCGTTCAGGAATTCATACAAAAAGTAATTGATTTTAATAGAAATGGTGAAATATGAACTGTTTTCCCTTGGTTCACCGATTTATTTATTCCATATTTTAGATTTTCAAATTATTGGAATAAAAAATTATTCGAATAAAGAAATAGATTGTATAATTTATGACGAATAATGAATTATTTGAATAAAATATTCGACTAAAAGGAATTCATCCGGGTAATTATCTTAGACAAATATTTATTCGAAACAATCTGAATAAGGCCCAACTCTGGCACAAACATTACCAATTGGATTACATTTGGACTTTAGGGAGGCCATTAGGTCATTTTAAATGGCTGAGCATTCGCAAAGTCACACTTTCTGTCCAATACTTATGTTCATGGTCATGTTGGAATATAGTATTTCTGTCTGGAAGTGGTATATTTTAAACTGTTTTCTACAAGTTTCGTAACTAGAACGTTTCTGTAAATATACTAAATATAATAGGTAATAATTACCATTATATTAAATATAATAGGAGTTGGAGAGTATGGCTCTTTCCGTCAAAGTGAACAATGCGGAGGACAAGAGGAATCGGGTACTCGTCGCACCTAATCAAGTCTTCTGTCCATCGCGTAACTCAGCCAATAATGATTCAGAATCTAGAAAAATGGGAGGGATTCGGTGGGGCAGGTATCGATTTCTTCTACCCCTCGCGTCGTTTAGTTCGTGGTAAGGGTCACTCTTTCCAGCTTCCAATAGCACTAGTTCATAATACTATTGATTCGATCATATGGACCTACACTGCACGATCTAATACATCTTCATACTATAAGCAAATTATCCTCTTGGACCGATGTTCCTATCAGATTGATCCGATATCCGAGTTTATCCGACGAGAATCGATTAATTTTGTATTAATCCGATCAAATTATATTTTTTACCGATCGATGCTCCAGCTAATGTACTTTTTAGCGAAAGCCAAAATGGCTTTGATGTTTCGTTTTGGAAACGCAGGTATCTTCCTTCATTTCAACTGATCTCAAATGACTTTCCCTTAATGCATTTAATCCGCTCATCTACTGGTTTTCTGTCCGGCATCGCTTTCTAATAGACTCGCAGGCATTGATGTCATTCTTGCAGCTTCAGAAGCAACGACACACAGTGCGGCAAGAACAAAGTCTCGCGGGACAAAAATGTAAAATGCAAACATTTTCGTATAACAATACCAGGCCTTGACAAATTATTATATGCTTATGTATTACATGTTATATGGTAGGTAAGAGAATGTCAATCATTATTTAGGTGATGCTCCATTATTTTCAACTTCAAGTTAACATATCTCAGAAATGGCACAAAATATCCTGAGATTGAAATAGTTTCTAATTTGCTATGTTATACCAATTTTCTTTAGTTCTGATAAAGTAATTGTAAGAAAAATACACTGTTCAGTGGCCGCGCATATTTATTATACAGAGTGTTCTAAAAATGTCTAACAATCCGAAAATGGCGGGTTCCTGAGGTCATTTAAAACAACTTTTCCCTTTAAAAAGATTTTCTCCAGGACATCGTTAACGAGTTATTAATGAAAAACACTGACCAATGAGCGGCGACCTCTTCTGGCGTGCGGCGGACGAGCCAATGAGCTGAACTGGACTTCGTCATCTCCTTGGCTCGGCCGCCTCATGCCAGAAGAGCTCATCTCTCATCGGTCAGTGTTTTTCGTTAATAACTCGTACACAAATCCGCGGATTGCATTTTCGCTACGGAAAAAATTGCTTCAAATAACCTCACGAACCCCTCAGTTCCCGAGTGTGAGTGACTTTTGGGACACCCTGTATATTTAATGTCAGTTTATATTGCATTTCAAGCATGATTCGGGGAGAAGGATATAAATCAATGACTTCCACTTACGCCCCCCTCCCACACACACACTTATACAAGAGGGAGAGAGAGATAGTTCTTTGAATTTAAAATAAATTCCCGAATATTTCCGGCTGTATTTGCATGATACAGCAAATACATGCACCCTCATATTTAAAGTAACAAGAAAATTAAATAATCTAACATAACTCTTATAATATAAACTCAACGCTCCTCTGTGACAGATTAACACTCTCTAAACCAGATGGGTTGGGCGCGTGGAATTCAAATGTAAATTCTAAGAACAATCATTCCGGCAACCTGTTGCATATGCGGAATCATTAGAGTACCGCTTTTGTATTTTTTGTGTCACTGCTTGGAGGAGAACAAATTTTCTTGGTACATTTCATCAACTTCGTGTTAAACAACGACTTTGTAATTGCAAAGTAAAATGTGTCTTCACTCTTCGCGAGAATGACTTCACGGTGGACTATTAGATGAACTGATTCCTCATATTTCTTTCTTTGAAGAAACTATGATATTATCTTCTGGTACAGTTTCAATCACGGGGGTTCACATTAGTTGATAAACATAGTCGCCGACTTTGACAATTCTAATAAGTTTCAAACCTGATTGCACGGGAAAAGTTTGTATACTACAATAGAATAACCATAGCAACACGGCTGTTTGGTTTGGCTGGTAACATAACATATTTTGTATTTTCTTATTTTATAAAGTAACGATAAACAAAATGAAAACATCATTTATATTAAAATTGTGTATGTTTAATTTTCCTCCTTGGCATGACCAGACTTGGGCTATCAGATTTTATCGACATGAACGATAATCGACGCCGTTTACATCGATGCTGTCGTTATAAACGACATATACATGACTGGTATTGCTTATTGTTAATAATATACAGTGGCTCAAGAAGGATGTATTGTATTATATCTCTACATAATACTTTCCTAAATCCAAAATACTATTTAAAAATTATCAATTGTTGGAATCGTTAATTGAGGAACATTTCATATTGCTGGATAAGAACATGTGGCAAAATCGCAGACAAAAACTAATTCATGTCAATATTTTGCTTTTGATTTCACATATATGTAAAAATCTTTTCAAAAATTTGCTTGCAGATGGATTAATTTGAAACAGTTTTTTTCGAGGAGCGTGCATGTATGTATATGTAAAATATAACAAAATATAACAAACAAAAGGGTGGTTAAATAAAAAAATATTATGTTAAAAATTTAATATAATTGCAAATCTGATAATAACAATGAATTTATTTATTTAAAATCAACTACTTTTTATTAAATTTTTCTACAATTTAATATGTTGAAAAATATTTTTTTAAATTATTAAACGTGCCATTTAAATATGATACTTTTCACACACAGCTACGTGAACCTCGCAGATTTTCGTCGTAGCTTATGTGCGGCTAGAAGTAGAATTGGTCAGGTCATGATCAGACGTACCAATTGATTCATATTTAATACTACGATTTTTCAAATCGATTTTTCTCGAAAACAGAGCCTCGGAACAAAAATATTATATTACTTTTTCTTTTTATTTTTGCATCGGGTATCGCCGTCTGTATGAACAAATTAAAGAAAAAACTATCTAAACGCATCCCAGCGTCGTTGCTTGTATGATCGTAGAAACTGTTCGTTTTACGAGAATTAAAATGGCTATTTTTGATACGTAGACTGCGATTCTTTCATTGCAAATTTTATCGAAATGATTGAAAAGAAATATTTCTTATATCGAGTAGAAAAATCCTTCTGGTAAATATAGACTAAAAGTTAACTTTTGTTAATGATCAGTTCGGTGATATATTTCGAACAAAGAATTATTTGAATAAATAGATAGAATAAAGAATTAGTTTCTTAAAAATTTAGTCTTTAAATACTTTGAGTAGGACATGAAATTTCAGTAATTAAAATATTTTATTTCGATAATCCACAGCTAACTTATGAAAATAAATATGTTAAAATCTAAACCATGAAATAAAATAGTTTTAATTTTAATAAGATAAAACATAAGGTAAGAATACCGAAAATAAGTGGTGGAGATGATTAACGTAACTTGAAATGAGATAACATAAAAAATCATGTTTGCAAATGAGATTTATTGCCTTTTGAAATATAGCTATTGGCATGTAACCGAGTGCATATCTTATGTACGTTTATAATACATAATAAATTAAATAAATCAAATATTCCGAACTACGGTATAAATGGTTTCAGTGTTTTCACATAAAATACTGTTTGAAATATTATTTTAAAAATTTGTTCC
Source organism: Augochlorella aurata (assembly GCA_028455555.1). Lineage (NCBI taxonomy): Eukaryota > Metazoa > Arthropoda > Insecta > Hymenoptera > Halictidae > Augochlorella > Augochlorella aurata. The sequence goes on from CM052159.1 coordinate 10,823,201, forward strand.
AATGAATAAAATATCGTATTTTCAAAAATGCATGCATGAACCAAAATAAAATATCTATTTACTCTTCGCCATTTAAAATACTATTTTGCCCAGCTCTGTGTATATTCCCATCCCTGCAGATAAGTTTTGCAACAAGTCCCAATCCTCGTATTAACGTAAAATTTCATGGCTATTAGCCTTCCGAGCACAACGGCGCAGAACTTCCAAGTAGTGTTTCCATTATTCCGACGAACGGTTGTATGTATAAATTGGACGCGTATCAGCGAGCACGAATCCTCGATCCAAAAATAACGAGCGTCGCACGCAAATAGCTCTCGCATGAATTGCAGTTAATAACGCTTTGCTATTTATGCAACGGGGAACTAGGCCGAACAGTTCGTTCCTGTCGTTTTTATTAAATGGACTTTTTCACCTGCTCGTGAGAGAGAATAAAGGAGTCATTCATTGTGCGTCGCGCAATCTGTTTAAAAATTCGCGCGGGACACCAGCGTAACTTCTCCGCGTCGTCGCCGGCAAAAGACAGACGATTATAGCCGGAGAACAATGCGGAATCAATTTCCTTTGTTCGGCCGACAAACAATACATATTCGTAGCCAATTTCGCGTCAATTGTAATAAAATGTATGGGGCAACTGTGGATGGGGCAACCGTGGATGGGGCAACCGTGGATGGGGCTTGCAACGCACCGGTCGCTGGCTGAGACAGACGAATTGAAATTTTGATAACGCGAGTTTGCAGCTGCATCGCCACAGTGGTCCGAAACGCTGAAACGCTGGATAAATACTTATTAATAATCATTAGATACTTATTAGTAATGCTATTAATAATGCTTATTAATAAATAAATAATGCTTATTAATTAATGATTATTAATAATGCTATTAAAAACGCTTTGCACCATGATTTTTATAATCATGAATTTAAATGTCAGATTATTTGTTTAATCAACTTTTCCTTAATAACAAACCAATTTTTTAATAACATAGTGAATTTTCAAATTACTGGTCTATTGTATTTTAATATTTCATGTAAACTTTTATTAACAAGGGTTGTCTTCAGTCATAGAAGAGTAAGGTTTGTTTTTAATGTATTAATTTCATTGAAAACAACAAATGAAAGAATATTGGAAATTAAAAGGAAAGATATTCGTAATTTATTTATTCATAACATATAAACTTACATTTAATATGTAATGTATGTAGGAGAAAATTTAATTAACAATTTTAACAAACTAAGAATAATGTAATGTAGTTAATCATTTTAATAAACAGAAGGTAACGAAGTTAATAATTTTAATACACTCAGAACAATTTAAAAAGTATTTGTTTCGCACTTTAAATTATTCCAGAATTGTTACTACTTAGCAACGGCTACCTTACCATAAATCCATACAATTTACAATCTACTAATCACTTTATGAAGAATTATTAAGAACTCCCACAGCATTTGCCACTTATTTTTAACATTCTTTTATTATTAAGAAAATTAATACATTCAAATGAAATAAAAGATTTTAGAAAAAGTTAAGCAATTTCTAATATAGAATAAAAATTCAGCAATCACATTTAAATTGCAAAATGGAAGGAAAAATCTTTCAGAATGTAAAAAATAATTCTATGAAAATTCTGTTATTCGATCATAATATAATATTTGAAGATGTACAATACATGAATGTCAAAGTGTATAATAATGTAAGTTAATATATTAAAATAGTATAATAATGTATAGATAACCATGAAAAGTGACGCAATTAAAAACGAGGAGTTGCTCTTGTAAATAATGCAACACCGATAGTTGACTATTGATAGCATTAATAAAATTGTTAGCAGATTACGTAGAAACAATTAATTTATCGCGAGTAAAATTAATAAAACGTTCCGCTCGCGCCGGTCATTTTGCAGACACTTTGGAGCGAGTCTGCAGTCAAAGAGGTGAATTATGGAAACGCGTTAAGCTTTTTTCACGAATTCTTCGCAACCTCTTCCCCGGCGAACCGGAAGGCATCAAAGGAACAGTTTCGGCTCGTAACAGCCATTAGGTTGATTAATTCAGTGTTGCAACAGAAGGAGAAAGCACTCGAGCTTGATTGCCAATCATTGTAAAGTGTGAAGCGGTTTAGGAATCGCGTACAAACGGTCGTCAAACAATTCCGGCCGTGATAAGGCAAACATGTCTACGACGATACCGGCAGAATGATGAATATTGGAGCTCCCTGATTCTCTTAGGTGCCACTTCCGGTGCAGGTTTCGTACGGAACTACCTGCAGCCTGTGATCTCGTGTAAGGAATTCAATTCGAAATTCAATTTTTCAATGAATTGAAATTCTTTAGTAATTTACTTCTGATAATAAATATTTTTTAATTTCTTCTTACATGACAAACAATTCTACAAATTAATTACTGTTATAATTTATATTAGTGTGATAAAAATTAAGAATACAATTTTTAAACGAATTTAAATTTCTTAGTAATCGACAATATTGATAATACGAATTTTTAAACTCATTCTTACATGTCCAAAAATTGTTTAAATTGATTATTATCCCAAATTGTACTGTTTCGTCAGAAATAAAGAAAATTTATCATTAAAAATTGAATTCTTAACCGAACTCAAATTCTTTAATCATTTGACATATCTAACAATTGTATAAATTAATTATTATTCTAAATTTTGTGGGCACAATAAAAATTAACTTGTAAAGTAGTTCATTTTTACAATTTTCAGATATCCAGTTTTAAATAAATTTTGAAACTTCTAAAAATTTTTAAGTTAACTATCATTGTTATTTATATTACGAGTATAGAAATTAACTTAGAATAATAGCTTATTTTTACAATTTTTAGGTATGCAAATAAAAATAATAATTTCCTAAACAATTTTCTATAATATTTTGTCCTAGAAGATTATTATTTTTGAGTACATTCTCAAATATGTCAAAATTGTACAAATTAACTATTATTATAATAAATATTGTATTACTACAACGAGTGTTAATTTTTAATAATAGTAAGTTAAGGTGAGGTTTTTTAAAGTAATAACCTTACAAAAAGATATAAACAGAATTTAATAATAATTCATTAACCACTTTAGTTAATGAAACACTTAAAATTTCAAACTTCTAATAAACATTTAATTTAAAACGCTATTTAATAATACAGACTTCATTCTCATTTTTCGAACGGATATTTTTATAAAATTGTCGTTTAAATTAGAAAAAAGTGTTTGACCTGGCTAAAATCTAATCGGAGATCGAAACTGAAATTTTAGGTGCTTTGATTGGTCGATTAGTTCCCGCAGATGAACAACAACGGTTTCGACAACGAATCGAATGAGGTACGATCTGACCCAATTAGGCTAGTAATTCGAAAAATCCTCTACGTTGCTCAACACCGTTATGAAAGTTCTGTAAATTCAGATCGAGATTAGTGTTCATTTTACGATTACAGGCACTAATTTAGTAATTATTGTAAGAGCTTAGAATCGATCTCGGTTTAAGTTTAAAAAATGAATTGGATATGAATTGGATAACTAATAAATTGTAATACAATTTTTAACGAACTACCTAAATATTACATTTTTATTTATCAGTGAGCTTCAACGCTGAGGTTGAATGTTTATTTCAGAAATTATGTATCGAATTGAACTTATTTTTTTTAAACGTAAATCTAGAAGATCTATATAAAATAATAAATAATATATCTATATAATAAAATAAAATATAACATAAATATAATATATCTATATAAATAATAAATAATATTAAAGCGAAGTATAAATATAAAATGTTAAATTATAAACAAATTTTTATACTGTCAATTCTTACAAAAATCGTTTATTCTTGTGCTCCATATAATAATGCTTATTAAATTATTCTTGATACTATATTTTCTTGGTTTGAAAAACTGTAACGAATTTACGACGTTGAATGTTAACAATAAAATTGATTTTATAATATTTATCAATAACATGGATGGTAATTAATTAGCGTCAATATAAATGTTTAATACGATTGCATGATTAAATAATTTATTTAACCGTTGTACGTTCTTCAGAACGATATATAAATAGCATATATAGTAAAATAACAATAAATTGTTTAAGTAATTAGTAGTACAATTGTAGTGTTATATTTTTTGTCTTCCATTTTTTTCAAATCAAATTCACCCTTTTGCAAATCAGATTCACCTGTCTGCAAATTAAACTTTTTTACAGTGTTTTCTAAAACTCTCGCAATCAAAATAAAATTTATTCGAATTCTGACTTGTTTAACATGTGTATTATTAATACTTCACCGGATACAGGTTTCGCACTAAAAATTTATATTTTTCTTGATCATATTCACCTTTTTGTAAATCAAATTCATCGATTCAAATTCTTCACCCTTTTGCAAATTAAGTTCACTTATTTGTAATTATTTCTAATAAAATTACGAGACATTGAAGTTTGTTGTACTGTTATATGGTTAATTTGATTTGCAAAGTGATGAATAAAAACTGGAATACGGTTGACTGTAAGTGGGTAGAGTTGAAACTAAATCTCTGAAGACTGCAAAAAAGTGAATACGATCTGGAAGATGATTAATTAAGAATGCAAAGGCTGAATAATTGTTCTACGAAATTTGTCATTTAACCTATAACTAATGTGTACTTAAATCAGTTTCACTTTGACTTTCAAAATTTTAATCTTTAAATTTAACTATAATTTTAATTTTAAATTTAATATTCACTTTTCATATTTTTTTTTCATAAAAAATGCTCGACACCTCGAGTTTTTAAACGTTAATATATACTTGCAAGTGAATAATATTCCAGCTGGCGTCGAGACGAATTCAACGATCTACTATACTATAAACTTAAACTTTGAAACAACGCTAAAATAATTTTGGTCACAGGAAGCGAAATCCCAAACCACTGTAGAACGTAAAGCCATTCAACTTTGAAATTCGCAGCTAATAAAGCCGCTTTACAGCCCTCACCCTAAATTACGCGAGAAAACGTGCAAAAGCCGTGGAAAATCTTTGCTCACTCGATACTATGTTATCTTAATTAGCATTAGAATCTGATAACACTAATTTTCTCATTTACGATTGCCGGCCTCTCCTTGTGTATATGAGCGCGCGCGGGCGCGCACGCGAGTGTGTGCAATTGGTATGGATCTCGAAGAGTCGTAATGGAACCTAATCACGTCACATTGCAGATGTGTTGCACTTATTAACGATTTCAATAAGCGAAACCATATCGATCGATTCTTAAATTACGATTTTAGTAGAAAATGTATCAGATGATTAGACCGTGGATTTTTATGCGAAAGAAAAGTAGTCTGCATCAATGCCAAAAGATATAAACTAAATAGAAAGCTTCTTTTAATACTTTGCACTTGGAGTCATTTTAACTCGAAATCCAAAGTATTGGGTTGTGTAATAAGACCGTTCGCGTTTTCTTGTAAGAAAATATAATATCGTGCAGTTGTCGACGCGAGCGGACTTATTATACATTACAGCGGACTTATAGACACTTCCAGTTTTCATTTAAGCTGAGTTGCATAGAAATAGCTCTACGGAAGCGTATCTTAAAATCCGCCTGAACTTTTCTATTCAAATCTCAAAGGTCGATTCCTCTTTTAATTTTTCAAAATGATCTCACCATTCTATTGCAATCTAAACTACTTCTATTGCAATCTATTGCAATCTAAACTACTTCTATTGCAATCTATTGCAATCTATTGCCAATCTATTGCAATCTAAATAGCCCCGCGCGAACATATTTCAAAATCCGTAAAGTTTTTATTTTTGTCTTATAACGACTTGTGCATTAATTAGTAAATTGAGTAAGCTATTCGAAAGATCTTTTTCAACTCTACAAAACTATTATATTCGCTTTTTCGAATAATTTAATTTTCCATGACGTTTTAGGCAAAAATCAGCACTTTCGACGTCTACTATTCTTAACTTTGACGAAAATATTGATTTTTGCCTCCTAGATATTCCATTTCTAAGCCTAAAAAATCATGAAAAATTAAATTATTTGAAAAAGCGAATATAACTGTTCCGTAGAGCTGAAAGAGATCTTTCGAATAGCTTACTCACTTAGAGTAGTGCAGTCAAAAAAATAAACTACGCAAAGCGATACATACGCAGAGTCCCACACAGCGACGTGTAGCGTCTACCGGGTGAAAATTGTAATTCTAAACTACGCTCAGACAGAGGCTCAGTGTCGCGTCGTCATTATAATTGAGAATTACAATGTTCATTCGGTAGACGCCCCACGCCGCTTCGCTTTACGTAGTTGATTTTCCTGCTTGCACCGAGTCAAACGTCCGTGAACGGACTTATTGTACAACCTACTAGTTCTTCTTCATACGACAATTAAATTATAAACAAAGTTGATAATGCAAGAACTATCTTGGAACGTGATACAATCATTTTTGGCAGTATCGCAGAGTAATCCGTACTAGTCGATGTAGCGAAGGGTTAAAGACGGCGAGCGAGAAGTTAAAAATTCATGTATATTTGCTCTTTCTAAATTTTAACTAGCGGGCGTGGCAGCAAGCGAAGCAAAGCGAATTTTAAAAACGCTCGCGGAGAAGACTCTGTTAGCGAAAGAACAGATTCGAGATAAAGGATAAAAGATTCGAGACAAAATAGAAGAATAAAAAGAAGTTAAACGTGGCTGATTCCATAAAAATAAAGTTAATTACGTCCAAAACAAAGCAATTGGACAGCAATAGATCAGCTCTTTTTATATTTGCTGTAATCAGCACTACTACCATAATCTCCCAGTTAGATAATATTTCTTCGATTCTGATTTATGTAAAATAACGTGCGAAAATGAGAATTTCTAACAAGATTCTTAATTTAATAATAACGAATTAATTTACATGATATGATTTTTTAGTGACCGCCACGTATCTGGCAACTTTCCCCTTTTCCTATGTTTGGTATTTTGGTAGCGATATGTGGCAATAAATCGTTAAACGATAATAACGAAAGTTCCCTTTCGCTCTAAGCCAGCAGGGTTTAACCAATCGTCTCTCTCTCCGACGGGGGCTTACCTTGAGCTTTATCTAAACGAGAATCACGTCAGGGATTCATTAAATGCTCGTCGCTATTCATGAATCGCGAGTATTTATCGTGTTCCTGCCGCATACCACGTGGTTCTACACGCCAGTTAATTCGTCCAATTCTACCGGATTTTCGCGACAACTTTGAAATTTGTGTCGACTCTCTACAATCGGATAAACGTCAAATAATATTAACCTTTCGCACGTCAACGTTTTTAAATCGCAATAATATTTCAATCAATGCCTCTACAATATTGTGTCCGTTATTTCTGGATGAATCATTTCATACGGAGGTTTTAATAGTGATCCACGAGCACATTTTTCAATAACGTTTTCTCAATTTTATATTTTCTAATTATTGAACTGCGGTTTTATGTGAAAAATAAAAAGTGTTTGCGTCAATCGCAGGGGATAGTAGCCAAACGGAAGTGTCTTTTTATCTTTGATAAGTTTCAAAGGTTGCAATCGATATATTGATGCTATTCAAATTCATTTAACCTTTTAAACTGTTTTAAATAACGCCTATTCAATTTTGACATAAATACATTGAATCCGCAGTCTAATAGTTATAAATGAATGAAAATTGTTTAATATACTGTTTTTATGAGTGCTCAATTTATTGTTAACATTATTCTCTATAAACAATGACGATTATGGTAGCAAACGAAGTAAGCGAAAATTATTTATAACAATGATATTAAAAGCATTTAAATCATTTTAAATGATATTTGAAAAGAGCTACAATGCTTCTAATGCATAAATGTTGTTGAACTTTTTCTAAAACATGTTTGTATTACCAGAATCTTTGTTTGAAAGCACACAATTTCAAAAACAATCCCAATCTTACATTGTGTAACACTATTTTTATCTAAGAGGGCGAAAGACAGCTTACAAAATTTTAGTTTCTAATTATTTCTTAAGTTAATTAATTGTCCATTTTAAAAATTACAAAAATAATTTGGTAAAATAGGACGTGAACAAACGATAGCTGTAAATATTGATAAGTTCTGAGGTACCTATCTCAAAAATATTTTGAATCATGTACATTGACCGAAGTTGGCAATTATTGCCAACAAGCAAGTATTTGACAAATACTTAATAATAAAATATACAACATATGTACTTAACAAATATTTGTCTAATTTAATTTGATAAAAATTTGCATAGGATATAGAAGAACGGTAAAGGTATTGTTAAATAAACTTTTTTTTAAAGTGAAATTTCACCTACCATGACATTTTTAATATATTCGACACATAATTTCTTAACTTTTCCATTCAGTAATTTTTACGTTCTATTCAGAACATTACATAAATTTTTAAAATTAGTTTGGACTATTAAGCAAAATTGCATCTTCGATATTGTTAATGCGAAATACACCTACGACGACATTTTCGGTACGTACACCTACCGACAGAAATTAAGAAACATGTTACACAGATGAATATCTGTCAAGGAAAATAATAATTTTACCTTTTTATGATATCTTAATTACTTCCTTTAATTTAATGCTTTTATTTTTTATTTAGAAAATGTTTTCTTAAATTTCTTTTATTTCTATTAATTTCTTTTCTTGTCGTATGCAGTAAATAAAACAATATTGCAATATGGAACATGTGCTCCATGCTTCAGTATAATGTGTACTTTTAATTTAATCAGACGTATATTTATTAAGATATCAAATTTTACTCAAACTTTAACGATATGTAAGGTTCCTTAAGGTTGGTAAGTGCATATTCAATCCAAAAAGGTTTGTTTCTTAATTTATCAATATAACAATTTTTATTTTGTATTGCATACAAGATGTTTCCTAGCTAAACCGACATACTTTAGATACAAAAGGACCGTGAAAGAAACAAATCTTTTCTCTGGAAGAATGCTTGAAAATGCTTCTGACAATTTACTTCTAATTTACTTCTGAAGTTATGACGAGCCTGGAATTTTCAAGATCTAAAAGGTTACTAATTACGGCCACTACTTCTGTGCTTGACAGGTGTAATGCTTGTTTCGAAGCTGGAAGTAGTCATTTTGAACAACATATGTAATAATTACAGCTATTCTTAGCAATAAATAGCAATAAATAGCAATAAATTCAGCAATATTACGTGACAGACCCGAATTATTTCGATAGCATATATTACTAACTCTAACAATTTTAGTAGTAAATATTGCAGACATACTTCCAAAGAAAAAATTTATTTGTGTCACGGCCCTAAATTCATATCCAAATATTGTCGGTTTAACCCTGGAACATTCTGTAGAATATTATAAGAATTCGTAAAAGTAGTTGCTCAGCGTGAAGTAAAATTATATCTCCGTATTGTTAATGCAACATCCACCCACAACGACAACCTGAATGCGTTCGATCGGTGATAATAAAAATTTGATTAGCTCTGTATCCGGCATGGGAAAGGTGAAGAGTTTAGAGCAGATTCCGAGAATAAGGCGTCTAATACCTGCAACATGCGATCCGCCTTATTTTGTCGGGAATAAAAAATGGGCACACTCTTCCGGAAATGAATGGCGCGTTCGTCATGGCAACAGTGGCATCGAGCGCAGGCTGAAAGACATTTCCGTGGTAATTTCCGACCATGGCGTTCCGCATCGTCAAAACTTCGATAGCGGAGTTTATTATCAGAAAGGCCGTTCGGTGTTGACTCCACGGAACGTAACACGTGGGACGCGGAGGAAAAGTCCGAGCGCTTATTAACACCTTATCGACGGGGTTAGAACTTCGATAACCTTGAACTGCTAAGACGGTCAAGAAAGAAAACCATACTCCAATATAAAATAATAGTACAGTAGAGCACGGTTAAATTTACATCGATTCAGGGGCCAACATGAAACTTTAAACGCACGAGACAATTTTTAACCCTTTCGGTACTACCGCCGCCTATTGGCAGCATCCACCAAACATTCTCTGGGTCCTACCGCCGCCAATTGGCGGCATCCACGAAAAGTTATGTGGTCATCGATGACTGTCGCGGTCCGAATAAAAAGAAGTTTAGTGTCAATCACGCTCGAGATTTCTATGAATGCCGCAAAACATGTTTTCGCAGCTTACGCTATCGTACAGTGCAACCACTCTCGCGGAAAACTTCCTCGTCCCACGAATGTATGACCGCGGCCAGGTCCTCCGTACCAAACGGGTTAATTCCAAGATCGCACTCGTACAGAGTTCAACAATAAAAGATAAAGAAAATTTTAGTTTCAGTAATTGTCTTCTTACCTTGATAAATCTAATATCATTATATAGGCGAGATTCTTTCGATTAAAATGAGTCCAAACATGATGTTAATCGGATGAATTTCAGCTATTCTCGGATTAATTAATTAGCAATTTATAGGGTGAGTCGCGTAATTAGCACGCCTCGAATACTTCGCAGATCTGTTTTTTTATAAAAAAATTGTTAAATACATGGTTTCAATGGTGAGTGAAAATTTTTTGTATGTAGAGAGATTTCCACGTTTTCAAGAACAACTAGTTTAAAGTTGTTCGCGAAGTGTAAGATACGTGACACACCCTGTATATTAATAACCTCTTCGGTAAAAGTAGTCCGATTTAAGTCGTGTTTGGACTTATTTTAATTACAAAAATGTAAACAATTTATTACTGTTTCAATTATAAACGTAAGGTGAATGTAACAAAAAATGAAATTTTTTTCCTTGCATCTTTACTTTGTCCAGTTGTGGATTCCTATTGATATACGTTCATTTCGTTTTTTTCCACTGTAGCAATTCTTAATCCTTGTTTACACAGATGAAACTTCGCGAGATTGATATTTTAAATAGTTTTCAAAGAAAAATATGGTGGAAGAAAAATTTTTTGTTTATTGATGTTTTGTTGCTATTTTTCTTTTAAGGGCGCAATATTTTTATACGGGACACGAACACTTTTTCTGTTGAATTTTGTAACGATTTAAAGCATACTTTTGAATTACAAATTTTTTCTACTCTGTACATTTTCCTACCCTCACAAGTAAGGGTCGAAAACAATTTCTATGAATATCTTGGCATATACAAAAAATGGAGGAATGGTATAACTGACAGAGTTGTATGTCTTTTTATGAGGAATTCACTTACGAAGACAAATTCTAAAAGTCACCATTTGTTTAAATAATATGTTAAAACATTACTTTTTGTCCACTTTTCTTGAACATTTATGTGCGGGTAATGTATATCGAAATATGAGATACGAACAAATTGAAATCTAGTTTTTACGTTTTAATATTATTATAATATAAATTTTTCGTCATTTTCTGTAAATTACATTTTTACAACCAGGAAACAGTTCAAAATCCAAACATTAATACTCATTTTTGTTAGAATATTTTTAATTTTTTAAATAAGGCTGTAATGACATATTTTTGTTGTCATTTAATTAAATGTAGTAAAATTCATTGATTCAAAAATGATGGATGAAAGCTTGAACAGCAAGTTTTCGATTATAATTCGTACGATTTTTCAGACATTTCCGATGGTGTGACAAAAAAATGTTTTATACAAAGAATAATCCGTACTGAATCTTTTGTAAATACAAGAAGAAAGTTTAAAGAATTTTTCTTTTTAATACAAATTTGACCTTACCTTGATTATTTATTGATCACGATACATTTTTTATTCGAAATGTCCAACAACCTATGTGTACCTAATTCTTCTATGTGGCTCACTGAGCGTTATTCGAAAAACTAAACACCTAGGACAAAATCCAATTACACCAAGCGACAAATCGAATCCTCGAGCTACAGATGGCATTTGTAGAACTTACAAGTCACGTTCCGTTTTCAAATTACAAACGAAATTGTATCGCAAGGCGCGTCACGTCGATAGTAGTGCTCAACCACTGATTCAACACTGACTGCCTACCAAGCAGCCTCAAATTTTCCATGCGGTTAAAGTAATAATAATTTGTTTAATGAAATAGAAACATAAAACTATGTAAATTTAAATTGTATGGTATTTAACATTCTTCCAACCTTCTTGCATTTTTCTGATCCTCGTCAAATATAATTTGGAGAAATACTTACAAACCCGATTTTTTAGTACTTGAGTATTATATATAAAGTTTCTTTTACATAAGACATAAAACAGTCGGAGTTCTGATTTCAGTTGTTGCATTACTATAGCACCATCGTTGGTATGCCAAGTTGAACACGTTTAGATTTGTAATCTGATCTGTTTGATCTAATAAAACGCATCCTTTACAAATTAAAGCTTAAATTTCATTTATAAAAATCGTATATAAATCGTATGGTGATAGTAGTAAGGCTTTGTGGTAAATATTTTACCGAAGAAGAAAAAGGTAAAATTTTAGCGTACCGAGAGGAAGGAGTTGGTGTATGAGAAATTGCTAGAAGAATAGGACGATCACATAAAATCATTTTGAATTTCCTAAGTGACCTAGGTAATTATGGTAAAAATAAAAAGGGTGGACCGAAGAAAAAATTGAGTCACCGCACCGAACAAATAATTGTAAAAACAGCCAGCAATTCCTTAGTAAGCTACAATTAAATTCGAAATGTTTTAACCCTTTTAGTGCCGGAGGCTGATATATCGGCCCGCACCTTGTAGCGCTTTACTATTTGCATTGCGAGAGATCTCTATCTCAAAATAAATTTATAATACGTTATAAATAGTCTAATTTCATTACGAGAGAATTAAAATAAATAATTTTTCGGTTTAACTTTCCCTTATATTCTATGCCAGTTGATGTTGAGACTGCTTATTTATACAATATATATATATATATATATATATATATATATATATATATATATATATATATTTATGTTATTATAATGAATGTGCAAAATTATATCACAAATATGTTTTTAATATGTTTTATTATCTATAACAATTACTTGTTTCGGATGAGATATACTTTGCAATAAACGGACTGTATAAAGTTACGATAAAAAGATGTCACTGTTTTATTCTCTATTTTGTCCTTAATATACTGCTTTTTGAATTATGTAAATATTGCTTTTCGTTTGGTTTTTATCAGCGTTTTTCCAAATCCTAGTAAAATCGTAAAATTCGGCCGGTTATCTTCGCATAAGCACCTCTTTTTTGCCCGACACTGAAAGGGTTAAATCTTGATGTCTCTATGTTTTTTGATGTCTGCAACATCGTAAAGCAAGAACCACGGTATAAACTTGCGAGACTCGAGTACGCTCGAGCAAACATGTTGGACTGTTTAAAATCCAGGTAACTTCACCTTTTTTTATTAAAAATCAGGTAATACTTTCGGACGAAAAAGAATTCAGTCTGGATGGACCGGACGGGAACAATTCGTACTAGTGAAAGTTGAGAAAATAACCGTGTTCCTTTTCAAAAAGAAATTTCGGCCATAGTAGTGTGATGGTTTAGGTGACATTTTGCATAAATGGCATGTTAAAACAGTTTCCCTTCGAAACGAATGGAGAGTGCAGTATACATCAGTATACTGCAAAATAATTTATTGCCGTTTATTAACGAAAATAAAACGTCTGGAGCATAATTGTAAGGAAGGTTTATAGAGAAAGTTGACAGTTTCAAAACGTTGTAGAACTAAAAAATACGATAATTGCGATCAGCAATGATATCCGTGAGGAAACTTTTCAAAAGCCCATTGAGAATATGTCAAATCGCATTTTTCAAGCCATAACAAAAACGATAAAACAATCAGTTTATATGAATCTTTGTGTTTATCGACAGAATTCATACCCTTTCATCTCATATAATCGACTTTTTTATATTCCCATCCAGAAGCTCAAAATATTCAACAATGGGGATCCTGTGGATTCAAGATAAAAGGCACTATAGTTTGGAAGATGAAGTGACAAGTAGTATGAAAATGTGCGCGGAATACGTAGAAAATGAAATTGTGTGTGTATTCCGTAATGAGAGAACACACGTGCGAGATTGTTATCGAAGAGTTTTTCATTAATCGCTTCTATTTTTCCATATATTATAATCAAATATATTTTCGTTCGTGTTTGATAAGAGCTTAGTTGAACAATTACCACGTTTGCAACTTTGTAACTACGGTCAATGTAAAAAGTATTCGTACACTGTGTTTCTGATTGTTAAAAAACTGTCTACACTCAAACTGTTATAGTTATAATAATAACAATAATTATTATTATTATTACAGCATGTTAAATCGTATTTTTCAACTCATAACAAAAAAAGGTGGATCTACAAATTATTATTATATATAATTGTATCATTAATGGTGTGGTACTGTAGATGTGCAACGAAAAAAAATCGGTTTATATGAATCTTTGTTTGTCCCAGCCGGAAGTCTGAAATACTCAAGAATGGGGGTGGTGCTATAGTTATCCTCCTCGGATACAGAAGTATATACGTTATACAGTTACAGTGGTCCACCTAAATATCAACGAATACGATGGGAAAAGTAGCCTTTTTAGAGATTATTCTTTTCAGAATTTTCAAGTTCTTCGACTTTGATTTACATACGAGACTTTATTATCGTATCGTGTAGCTAACGTTAAATCCAATGACCTGTAATACTATGACCATCGCGTGGCCTTGAGTACGAGAAATCCTAGAACATTTAGAATAATTAAATAACTACCAACAAAGAAATCAACAATGGAAAATTTATTGACGAAAAAGAAAAACGTCTTTGTTGGTAATTATTTCATTATTAAAACCTTGAGAAATATGACTTTTAAAAAACAATTATTTACACCAAAACATCTCTTCGCAGACGGTATTGATTTTTGGAATTAATTCGTCTCTTGTACGTTAACGTTATTATATCTTTCACATTTCTAATTTTTGCCGTAAATTCTCAAAAAAGCATTAAATGAAATTTTTGATATGTATAATAGATCGTTTACTTCGAAAGTGGTGTAAATCTGTTTTCTGTTGCTTTGAGAAAATTAAAGATTAGCATATTAGCTGATTAAAAAATATAAATTAATTATGTCAAGTCCTGCAATGTTTCTACTAATTTATTAATGTGTAATTTGATTATATAAATTATTTTTAAACGAATTTAACTAAAACAATAAATATATTTACGGCCTGCAAATGGACTTTCACAATTTTCATAATTAGTCAGTTGTAAAAAGCATTAAACTTTCATTATGAAAAATTAAGTATCACTTAAAATATGTTTTGTATTAATCCAACTTTAATTATAAATAATAACAAGAAATAAAATAGGAGCACAATTTTTTATCTTGAAGGTTAATTATATTTATATACGGTTAAACTTAACATAATATGTAGCTATTATTTATTTATGTTCTTTATGTGGCAGGGATTTGAAATATTCATGACGCATAGGAGGTATGCATACAAGGTAATAACTTCTCCATGTCTTTTTATTTGTCGTGTATAATAGGACTAGAATCGTTATACAAAGGCGCCAGGACGATTCTTTTTTTTGGCGGTCTTTCCCGACATGTAGGTGATAAATCTAACGTCTTAAATTCTGTGTTTTCTATCGATATTTTATATCAGCTATAATAGAATACCTTCTGCTTTTGTAAATCCTCATGCAACATATTTTCAGCCAGTTTATTTACCTTTTCTCCGTTAATATTTTCTCTTACCCGTTTTTGAATTGTGTTTTGTAAAATTTTTTGTTGAAACGAAATTCTCTTGTTTCATTTCGTGTAAAATAAATCTATTATTTATTCTACAGTGTTTTATAACGTCATAATAATCCCGTGGTGTGTACAAGAAATTCTTTCTTCGTAATGCACGCTACCTATGTCCATGGAAATTGGACTTACACCGCTTTCATAATCAATCGTTACGCAATTTCTTTTATTGGTCAATTTTAAATTGAAAAAAGCACTGGTATGTTTTAAGATATTAAATATTAACTAGTCATAAATAAAAAGTTTACACAAAATGGACAAAAAATGGACTTACACGGAAGAATGAGGGAGACTCTGCATATTTCCCTATTCATATATTCACCACAGTATACGTGGCTGGCATAATTATTTGCTCAGATTTGAAAATTGATTTTTACGCTAATCTATTTTATCTTCTTAATTCGATTATGATCCGCAAAACCCAAGATTATTGAAAATGTACTCGACGTCATAACGCATAACTTTTCAATCATTATTTGACTAAAAAAGGTGCTTGGATTGAGTGTTATGTGGTTGAAGCACCAGTTGAACTGTTCAAGAGTGTAGAAGAGGAGGAAGAAGAAGAAGAAGAAGAAGTATGATTTTCCACGGTTTATCGATCGACTTCGAAGTCGCTTGACCAGCACTTTGTTTTCGTAATGAATTATTTAAAGGGTTGCGGCACGTTGTCGCGGCGACATCGAAGAAATGAGAAATAACCACGCTGAATAATGCATCGGGCGCGGGACTATTTTGATGCTTGTGCGAGTGATAAATGCAGGCGGTTTAAACGCGGCATATTGCGAACGGAAATAAGACGTTGTTCTAGCGGGAAAGCGGAAAAGAAATACAACTTTGCACGGCAGTGTAAAGCACGCGGGTCTATATTCGCAGAAACCTATTGGCCTTTTAACTTTTCGCTCAGAACTTTTAACTTTGAACCCGGTACGTTAATTCGCCATTTGAATTCCTTATAAATCTTCCAGCAACTTTCCATTCTCTTTTCAATCCAGTTTTTCTTACATTTTGTCGCATCATTCCTGTCTCTATAAACTATATTGCAATTGTGGTAAAATTGTTGTTTTGTAAATTTTATTATGCGTACATTGTCACGTAAACGTCTATAAAGGAATAAAATAACGTTGAGACAATCTTTTATTTCTTATTGTATTTATTATATTCGTTATAATGAATTGAAAATTTAATAATTTTTTATTTTATTCAAAAATGGTTGCAATATCTCTCTTTAAAAAGAACGTATATGATTAATAAATCAGCCATAAAATGGATTAGATAATTAATGAATTAGCGATTTAGTTTACGAGTTATTAGAGGTAATACCGTTTCTTGATATTTATGCTGTACTTTATTTAACATAGGACACAGATTAATTTCACGATGAACACGCCAAATGTAAATAAATCTAAGTAAAGAATCAATTTTATACAATAATAAATCACATCCACGAAGAAGGTGACAATGTTTGTACGATTCAAAACAAAGCAACATTACTTGTAGTTACCCCTGATAATTAGGAACTTGTGGGAGCCATTTACATTCCTTCAAAGTAAACTATAGCCATAGTTTACGACGAGGGAGTGATAGGATAAAGTTGCCTAATTCGAAACTTTCCTAAACTGAAATAGCAGATGAACTTCGTCACAGAACACTTGAATGTCGTAGGAGTGAAGTTTCGTTTCGTAATTATCCGTGTATTCATTGTTTTACTCACGCTTTAACGTTTAATCGACTCAAAGCGTCTTCAGCGAGCACATTCTCTGCTATTTGTTGGAGCAAGTTTATAAAGTGGCTCGAGTAAAATATGAATAATTCTCCGCAGTAAAGATTTTGCCACGGAACTAGTGAATTAGTTATCAGATTGTTTTATTTTTTATTTCTTCTAGTATCGACCATTCGAGGCCCCCTTTCGTTAAATTAATGCAAACCAGAATATTTTGCTTTGTTTAATTCCACATTATTTGCAAGTGAACAGTAATTGATATCGAAGGAGAGAGACAAAGTAACCAACTTTATCGTAGAATTAAGTGATAATGAAACTATGGTATCCGATCTTAGCGCTAGGTTTACGGAGCACTAAAGGCAGCCATTTTATGCTGTCTCATAGAAATAACAATCATATGTAGTAACAGATATAATAACTAGACTGCGAATCTTTATGTAAAACAAAAATCGCAGGACACACTTGCGATCGACTGACACAAACAGCTGCTGTAAACACAATGGCTGATCGATCGCGATCGAATTCTACGCCACAACCGAGAACAGTGATGCTTGCTTCATAGAAATAATTGTTTCGATACGTATACCGCGGGACTTTAAAATAAGAAATTCCGGATACTTTTTGTAAAACAATGTATCATGAACAAAGGAAATGTTCAAGGTGGTCATGGTCATTGCCCCACTTTTCATTAGGATGTTGTAAGAAAAAGAGGATAAAACGAGTACAAATTTTCTTTTCCTGTTAGCAATAATTATCATGTAAGCAGTGTGAATGTTTATAGCTGTCAAAAATTGACAAAGCCAAGGTTAAAAGTTGTTAGCTCGCCTCTATGTGATATCTACCGCGGCCACGCATTCTTCGTTCCCGAGACAAACTCAAGCACACGGTTCAAACTATGTTCAATCATGCCTCTATCGGTCCGGTCCCAATACCCTAAACTTGCTCGAGAGCATGCACCGATAACTAGCATTGTAACCAAAGCCTCTCAAAATAGATTCATATCGCCCTCGAACAGAAGCTTCGTCGGAAGAATAGTGTAGCCTGTGAGTTTGTGAATCTTTATTTATTGAATTTGTTGGTGATAGTTTATTTTTAAAGGAAATCGACAGCAAATAGGGTAAGCGTTTCAATTTCCTACACATTAAGCATAATTTTTCGTTCGTCTATGTCAGGACCAGGGTACTCGTGAAAAGTCACTATGCAAGGAGTTGGAGCAGACGACGCATGCGCGGGATTCCCGCACAATGGCGTGGGCGTCTAGCGGGCGAACATTACAATTCTGAAGTTCGTAGTTCAAAGTTGTAATTATTTTATAATTATTTTATTAACTATGTCCCTCCTACTTGGGTTCCGTATTACTACTACAACATGTACCTTGATAATCACACATGGCTAACCTCTCGTGGAGTACAGAAACAATGTCACATTGTTTCACCGCAGCGTCGCACAGTGAGGCCTCGTATGATGACGTCATACATTGTCAAATTATTATATGTTTATGTATACGTACATGTTATACATATAGTAAGTAAAAGAATATCAATTACTTTTTAGGTGAAGCTCAATTATTTTCAACTTTAAGTTAACATATCTCAGAAACGGCACAAAATATCCTGAGATTGAAATAGTTTCTAATTTGTTGTTCGTTATATTATAAGAATCTGAAAAGTTTTTGTGTTTCAATTGCCTTTTTCTGCTTCACAACGCGACCGAATGGTAGCATTTTCGTTCCAAATACTTTAAATTTATTTTGCATACATTTTTAAATATATTTATATTCAAATAACCTATCCAGCATTAATTGAACTACTAAAGTATGTAAATTGTATTAAATATATGGCATGAACACAGCCGGTACTTCCACTAATTTCTAGGTTATATACATTAATTACGGAGTACCGGTATTCTAACAAAGGCTGAAAACCGTGTACTAGTTATATACTGCTCTATTCATTCTAAAATTGTACATAAATTCGATTTCTTAATCATATCAGTAAGCGAAAAGTATAGCTAATAGATTTTATTCTATTAATATAATATCAAGGGTCATATAAAAATTTTATTATTTATAATTCTTTGTTATATTATGATTATCGTTCGAATAAATTAGGCTTGGGCGATGTAAAAGTTAATTTAACAATAGTTTATTAAATATTTGTTGTTGTAAGAGGTTTTATCTATTCTCTCATACTGTGATGCCCAGCTGCCAGAAAACTATAAAAAAACAGTAAAGTATTCAAGGATACTGTTACTTCGTTTGAATGTTATCAAGAATTTTAACACATTACTAACCGGTCATGAGTTAACTCGTGTTTTTAGGTACATACGTTGTGACATTGCCGATCAACAATGTGTTCAGACGGAATGAAAATTTTTATTTAACCCTCGGACAACGGATCATTTTAAAAACTATACTATCATTGACGATGATTCTAATAATCCTCAGGTTTATTCATTCATTTTTCAAAACATATTTTTTGAAGATTCTTCTAATAGATTTATTATTCTATTTATTATTCCTAGCAGTACAGTACTTTATTTAATGTAATTTCTGTAAATTCAGTAAGTAGAGAACCTTTTTTTGAACGTTTTAAACAATGGGTCAAACTGACCCGGTGACCGCGTTCGTAGGTTAATTCCTACCCTTTACAATTGCTTTAGAGAATTTCGATGTTGCATAAACCAGCAGCAGCATAATTACGAAGTAGCTTGATTCGATTCCGAAGACAACGTGTTCCCGAATTTATTAAATCGATGACACACATGTTACTTCATGCTTGACACGAAATCGGCGAAATCACCGCAAGTTCGGCTGGCGCGGCGTTCCACCCAAAAATCTTATCTGCACACGTTAGACACGCTCCGATATGGATGAAACTCTCGGGAACTAAAGGTCAACTGTGTAACTATCGGTTGCGGCGCACCAACTGCACGTAGCCGAAGTGTCACACGCTTTAAAAGAGTTTTCGGAATCGACAGTGATATCGCAGCGCAAGTTAGAGCGTTTCGGACAGTTACGAGTTTACCAGCGCACTTCATTTTAATTTCACGATTCGAACTCTGTGTAAGGGACGAAATTCCAGGAATATATAAAATCGTAACTCGAATCATATTTTATTCAATACTCCTTCACAGAACAAAAAATGCAAAAGATGCAGTGCCATCAGAGCTGAGTAAAACAAATATATTATAATAAAATATTTATTTTCATGATTTAGCTTCAGATTACAAAAATAAATTATTTTATTTTATGTTTTACATTGTTAAAATAAAATATTTATTTCATGATTTAGCTCTGAATTATCAAAACTATTTTATCTACTGAAATTTTATGTCCTACTTGAAGTACATTTCAAATATTTTCTCTATAAATATTACCCAGCTCTGAGTGCCCTGTACTAGATTCTGTTTTTCCAAGCAAAATTAAAACAATCGTGTTATTATATTTACTTTGGTTGATACACATTGTTTCGCGGAGTTACAACAGAATTTTTGTAACCGACACAATCGTAATAAAGATCAATTTTGCCGATAGCGGGCCTGTAAGAACTGTATCAAACATTCATTATTATAACGCCTTAGCAAGATTAATATAAAAAATGCAAAAATGATTTTAGCAGTCCACTGCGAAGTAACTCCCGCAATGAGCTCAGACAAATATCATTTTGTAATTACAAAGCCATTGATTAATACGAACTTGATAAAACGTTGTAAGAAGTGACAGAAGAAATACGAAAATCGCATTTTAGTGATCATGTATCTACCACAAGGTTGTCCGAAATGATTATTATTAAAATATACAGTTGAATTTCGCGCGTCACACACTTCTATAGGCCCAAGCCATCTGGTGTAGAAAGTGTATGGTGAGAAAGAAAGCCATTCATATGAACAAAAATCATATATTCTAAATTAATTAATTTTCGACCTAAGTAACCTTAATAACTTTTTGAAGAGTATGCAAAGATATATCGATTTGTACATAAATAATATACAGTCATATTAAAAAAATTACAATAATTTTGTTTTTTGTTGAATAAAAAAATCTTTTACCAACATTTAGTATTGTAATTTGTTAAAAACTGTGTACCCTCTAATTTTTATTTGAAACATTTTTATACTGGTTAGTCGGTAAGTTAAGTATATGAATATGCAGACACGACGCATAAAAATCTGTTAAGTAGTATATATACTACGTATATATACGTATATATACGTATATATACGTATATCAACATAATAAATAAAGGTTAGTTTAAAGATAATCGAATGTATACATTAGGTCCTCAATGGATGTGTAACTTCGTGAGAATAAAACTAAATATACGATAAATAATTAAACCACTTAACAATCCAAGTAACAAGTATTTAATATCTTCGATTGAATAATCCATTCATATTTACATTATTGCCGCGAGCTTTGAATAAATTGGTGTTAAATACACGGCGATATAACAGGCAAATGTTGGAGGAAGCAGAGACAAGGAAATCGTTGACCATACTAACGTGTTTCCTGGGTATTGAGGATTATTTTTTTGCTTTTTCTTTGCAATCATTTTTATTATACGTATGAATAAAGACTCCAAATTACGATTGTTAAAAAAAAAATAAAAATGAATACTGATTTTTCGATTTTTTTCTATTGCTCTAATCACTGTATGTTATATTGAGTACATAATGTAAGAGTTATGTTGGATTAGTTATTTTTCTTGTTATTTTAAATATACAGTAACAAAAAGTCATTGAAAAATGTATTTTTCCTACAATTATCTTCTCAAAGCTAAAGAAGACTGGCAAAGTCGTCGCTTCAGAAGCTGCAAGTACGACGCAAATGTCTGCGAATCCATTAGAAAACGATGCCGGACAGAAAACCAGCAGATGAGCGGATTAAGTGCATTAAAGGAAAGTAATTTGAGATCGGTTGTGAGGAAAAAAGAAACCTGCACTTCCAAAAAGAAACATCAAAGTCCGTTTGGCTTTCGCTAAAAAGTACATCAGCTAGAGCATCGATTGGTAAAAAAAGTAATTTGATCGGATTAATACAAATTTAATCGATTCTCGTCGGATAGACGATCCTGGTATTGGAAAGTGTAAAACGGACCGCTTTTATCACGACATGGTGAACATCGGTTCAAGGCGATGATTTGCTTATATGTAGTATGAAGGTGTATGACACCGTGCAGTGTAAGTCCATAAGATCGAATCAATGGTATCATGGACTAGTACAGCCCCCACCAAAAGTATTATACTTACAAGGTGAGGTCACGGACTTCGGGTCACCGATTTCAATGAAACTTTTGTTGGTGAATCCAGACTGAAAATCGTTTGAGTCATGTTCCAACGTTTGTGTGAATGGGAATTATTTATAAAATGTTAAATCTTCAAGTTTCATCGGACCGAACATTGTGTATAGATATCGAAAACAAGAAACGACTTTTACGATATTGGGTTGACTATTCGCGTAACATATTGGACCACAAATCGCGGGTTCGATTTTTTCCGCGGTTATAGTTTTTTCCCTTTATTTTTCATAGGGAATTAAATTTATATAAAAGTTATTTTATCACGGTCACGTCGCCGCGGCGTACCGCGGGCGCTCCTTTGTTTTGATGTGTATACTGTTTGATGTGGATACTAATATGGAGAAAAAATACGTAACCGCAAAAAAGAATGAAACCCACGACCACCGGATTTGTGGTCCAATACGTTATCTACATAGCCATTCCAATATCGTAGAATTTATCCGTTGTTTTCGATGTCTATACACAATGTTCGATCCGATGAAATTTAAACATTAAATATCTTCATAAATAATGCCCATTTACATAAACGCACGAATATGACTCAAATGGTTTTAAGTCTGGATTCGCCAAAAAAATTTCATTGAAATCGGTGACCCGAAGTCCGTTCTCTCTCTCTACAAGAGAAGATTAAATAAATATGAAAACGCGATTGGAAATTGTTATCAATTTTTTAATTTATTCCAAAGTTTGAAATATGTTCGCGTGGGGCTATTTCTATGCAACTTAGCTTAGATGAAAGCTGGAAGTATCTATCTTAAGGCGAAGTAGTTTAGATTGCAATAGAATGATGAGATCATTTTGAAAAATTAAAAGGTATCAACCTCTGACATCGTGGGGTTTATAAGATTTAAAAGGAAAAGTTCAGATGAATTTTGAGACACATTGTCGTGGGGCTATTTTCATGGAACTTAACTTAAATGAAAGCTGGAAGTGTCTCCTTTAAAACACGATAGATTAGGTTGAAACTGTATAAGTCTGTTTGCGTCGACGACCGCACGGTACTATATTTTCTTACAAGAAAAAACGTGGACGGACTTCATACACAACCTAATATAAGGTCCTGCTCGAAACCCAGATGTAAATCTAATAGATATAAGGCATTTTTAATAATAAAATTTAATAATAAAATTGTTCAACGAGTACAATGCTTCTGTTGAACACTTTATTCTAAATTATTACTATATTTTATATTTATTAAATTTTAGCGTTCGCGAAAAGCGGTACATTTGTGGTTGTACCCACCACCGGGTATCATTGTAAACCCGGGAGAAATGTGTTAAAAGGAATTAGTATCAAGTGTGCAAATGCATATCCAAATTGTTGTTGAAGCGACAATTTGATCAATTAAATATTAAGAATGGGAAAAGCAGAAATATTTGTAAAAAATTAAATGTGGGGCAAATTGTTTCTACGAAGATAATTCGTATGGACTGAATTAGTAATTGTAACACGATTATTTTATTCTCCTTTGGAAGCCAGAGCATTTTGTAGAACAAAATGTATTTTGCTTCTTTTGTATTTCCTATTTAAACATCGAGTAAAATGTAAATTAAATGAGAATACACAGAATTAATACTCACAATTATAGACATACAGTGGTATGCATAATTATAAACTCAAAGCAATTTTTACATTTCTACAGATATTTAACACTACTTCTATTGCGGTCTTGTGTATACCTATACATATTGACCAAAAGGTGTTTTTTGACATCTTTTCATTTAAATGTAAGTATAATAATTGCTAAAACTGTCGAGATTTCAAATTGCCAGTTAAATATAGATAATTTGAGCAATATACTCATTGATACATTGATGCGTTTTTATTGGAGATTATTTAATCAGATTGCAAATTTATAATTCGTTTGTATTTTGTGCTCTCTCTAGTGATGCCAGGCTCGAACTGAATTGAACGGTCGTATACCTCATACTCCAGAGGTTCACTCCCTCTGGCTTTTATCACTATTTTGTTTATAGTACAGGTAACCCTCCTATAACACGGTAGATAGGTTCCTAGAAAATGCCGTGTTTTGTGAAACCGCGTTATATGAGACCCAGAGCCAGTACAAAAAGGGGGTTACGTTCCGAAAACTTATTAAAAACAAATATTTTTTTTTAATTCTACATAAACAGCTTAATTTTTATTAAAAATATAAATGTATGTATTTACAACACAAAACAAAGAAAAAAAACAAAAAATATTATTTTAATTTCACGCAACTCTAATTTAATAAAGACGAAAAAATTATTCTTTAACGCACCGTGGCTCGACGCAGACAACCGACCAGCAGCGTGAGACAGTTTTGTTTTCAGGCCACGGAGATGAAAAAAAATAATTTCCGCAACACTCACTGAGGTAGAAATGTAAACATCTCAGTGACAACATTGTATCTTTAAGACGGCAAGCCTCGCATCGGCTGTAGAAGTAAAGTGCTGTACAAAGGTTTTTGCAATTTTCTTATCGCGTTAGAGCGAAACCGTGTTATAGGATGCCGTGTTGTATGAGGGTTCCCGCAATTTACGAATCGTGTTATAGCGAAACCGTGTTTTAAGATGCCGTGTTGTAGGAAGGTTGCCTGTATTTGAGTGTGTGCCTATGTTTATGGCTGTGAGATTCGTTCTGAAAAGTATGGTCTAATTGGATAGGACTTCTTATGTTACTTGAAAAGACTCTATACATAATCTTTTCTCAGTGTAGAATAACGAGTGCTGAAAAAGGTTACAATGATTTTTATACATACATACATATCTATAAAAATAAAATTCGTGTGTATTGAACTTCCTACCAAAATTGAAAACAAAAGGCGTTATTCAATTCTTTTAGAACTAGTTGCAGCAATGTTCTGCACTAAAATGCAACATGGCGAAACATAAGCGAACGTCAAAATTATGCAACTCTTGTATTTTCTGTTACGACTGAAATAGGGGTTCTCTAATGTGATTATAATTAATATTATAGCGCAAAATGGTGTTGATATTTAGATGTAAAATCGGTTAAAATTAGTCACTATTATGAAATCCTTAAGGTGTCAAAAGACACCTCACGGTAGAAATAGGTATACCATATGCACATTTTTAGATCCAGGATGAGCTGGAGGAAAATGATATCACTGAATTAATTTAACAACTATTGTACGAAAAGTCAACAAATTAGTTGTGAAGAAATAATTAAACTTAGAGAATAATTTGGAGTTAAAATTTTAAAAGTGTCTTTTGACACCGCTTGGTAGAAATAGTGTCAAACAAAAACCGAGAAGAAAACTATATTTATATATTTATATGGAATTAGAAATAATAAAAAATAGAAATATACAAATATGATATTTCGTTAAGCTTTTGTTGAAGTATCATTGAAAGTGTAAAAGTTACATTCAGTCTATAGTTATGCACACCACTGTACATCTATAGAAATAAGATATGTAATATTCTATGTAAACTACATAATACACAATCCTCAACACTTCAGCTATTTATAGTTTTATTTTAGTAAATTTTTCGATAGCAATAACAATTTTAATCGCGAATCAACAAATTAATTCGAGTAACGTGATTGGAATTGTTTTCGGATTTCGGTAATAACAATGTCTAATGTTGATACATGATTGAAATCCGAACTGCATCTTCATTGTACTTATTTCTGTCGAAAGAGTATTCCGATCTGAATCGAGGATATTTGAGAGCAGGCTTGATGAAAAATGGGACAATAATAATTTGCATTCATGAATGGCTACATTATATGGACACCCTACTTATTGGAAGCAAATTGAAAGCTCGTTATTACTACGTCTCTTTTATTCTCAATCGATTCTATTCCATCGGCTCTATAAATAACTCCGATAAGGAAATCGCTTCGAATAGGAAACAGTTCGTTGTCAAACGCGTAAACGTGGATAAGAACGTTGAATGAGTACAAATGACATCAACTGTAGATTGAAAATTGAAGAATTAATAATACAGGGTGTCTCAGTATCTCTGTCACAAAGCGATATCTCCATTGTCGGTAATGTTGCTATAGGTGAAGGTTATGTTACTATAGCTTGTTAGATTTGTTTTGATCTTAGTTATCGTCATACAGTGATAGAAATATGTAATCCCATTGAAAAAACATCGATGACCTTGAAATATAGAAAAATATGACCTTTAAAAGAACGACTGCCGCCACATGTGTTTCTTCGAACCAAACAATTTGTTCCTTAAGTATTTCCACGTACCATTACCGACAATGGAGGCATCGCTTTGTAGCAGTGTTACTGAGACACCCTATATTTATATATAAAATAACTTTCGGTACAACAAAATTAATTTTTCAATGAAGAAAGTGCTTAGCATATCCCGATAATTTTCGATTGGATAGAAAAAAGAAGCAACCTAATAAAATAAATAGTTTCTGAGAAATAAATAAATATGTACTGCCTGTTTTACGAGACTGTATAAATGCTGGAAAATTCGAGGATTTTTAATTTATAAACAAATTAAAAAATGACAAAGCGACAGAGTAAATCCCTTTCAATTATGCATATGCTGCATCATATAACATGTAATTTTCATAAAAACCCTGATGTCGAAAAAATAAAACAATTCGGCTTAAATTGATCCATTATCAAAAATATGTATTTAGAAATTTGCATGAATTTATTTACCATTTTTACTGGCAAAAATGAATGTTTTAATTACAAAAATACTCACTATAAAGTGAAACTTCTCAGGGAATATAAAAAACGAATTAACTCAGTCGAAGAAATAGTCAGCAAGGTAATTAATTTTAAGTAATCTTTGTATTATTCGAACATTTATGTTGGTTTGCTTAGATCGGATAATCGAGGATCCACTGTACTTAAGTTTGGGATATTCGAAGTTTCAACCATCTCCGGAACCGATAAATTTCGCGTCTCGTCCACTAGACTTCGAAATCTGTCTTCGTTTACCTCGAATGAACGTTGGAAACGAGGTTGATCGTCAAGACCAAAACTTCCTTTATGAGAACGATCGAAACCACTTTATATGCGTGTGGAACGATAAACATCGCCATCATTGGCGAGAACTCCGTTTGCAACAACTGTCAAAAAGGAATTTCTGTGTCACTCAAAATTGTTCACTGTGTAAGACAGAGCTGCTCAATTGACACGTTTTATCAACACTGCCAACTGGCGATGTTGCAAACGTTACAAACATTTCGGTATACATATGTACGTATGTATGTATGTATATCGTATCGTGTACATCACAATTGTTTCTTTCTGTTTCACTGAATTTGCGAAGTTAAAAGATTGCTTGTTTCAATGTAATAACGTTTAAAATTATTTAATGTACGCCTGTATAACAATATGCAGAGTGTTCCATTTGTAGCAACGCACTCAATTATCTCCTAAATTGTAGTTCATTTCAAAAAATGTGTCAAATGAAACTTGCCCTGTTTCAAGCGGGGCATCTTATAATGGTTATACATTTTTGCTGGATGGACGTGCTCCAGAGATTTCAAGGTGAGCTTGGTTTCTCTTAATCGAACTAAAATATATTATCTCTTATGTAAACAGATTGTGCATTTCAAGGCCGATTCATTGAATATATATACTACATATAACTATAATATAACACTTTAGTCTTTAAAGATCGTTCAAGGTTATTTAATGTTGTTCAAATCTTCGTTGAACGTCTCTAAAGTTCCAATTTCCTTCAGTATTTCGTCGTTTCATAAACCTTAAACAGCATTGAATGATCTTGAAAGACTTGTATCTAAATACTCATAAATGCAAGGTCAATGAATGGACTTTGAAATGCACTATCTACTTACATAAAAAATATACAGTCCAATTAAAAGAAAAAACAAGATCGCTTTGAAATCTTGAGAACATGTCCAACCAGAAAAAATATGAAATCATTATACACCTATGTATATCAATAGAATGTCCCCCTCGAAACAGAGTTCGGCTCATTTAACACATTTTTCGAAACAAAATATGGTTTAGGAAATAGTTGAGTGTGTTACTTCAAATGGGACACCCTGTAGTATACAACCCCTAGCAAAAAGTTTCCGATCATATACACTTCTACAAAATTTGCAAAGAATATTCGCGTTTTAGAGTTATAAAATGTTCTTTCATGCAGGTAAGACGAATGGTCAACATAGATGGGATTTAAATAAAGTAAATGAATACAAAATAACACAATTTTTCATTTATTGTAAAAAAGAAACAACAGAGAAAAGAAAATGTTATGTGGAAGAAAGTTTTTGATCGATACAAATATTGGAAAAAAGTTTCCGATCATTGAGTTATTAATATTTTGTTATATTACCACGTGTTCGTTTGACACTTTTAATGCATTGAGGCATTGACCTCACTACGTTTTCACAATACCTAGGCAAAATTTGTTTCCACGATAATTTTATCGTATGTCGAAGTTTCTCTTTAGTTTTTGATTTTTCTCGTAAATCAATTTTTTAAATTTTGCCCACATGTTTTCGATTGGGTTCAAATAAAATGTTTTATAGAACAGTTTATAACTATAAAACGCGAATGCTCTTTGTAAATTTTGTATGAGTGTATGTGATTGAAAAGTTTTCACCTGGGTTGTACATACAAATATAATTTCAACGTTATTACTAGACAGCGGATCTTCATGCAAAATAAAAAGTGTCCTAGTTGTTTGTAAAAAACTTAAATTAGTTGAAAATGTCTTTTCTCCTTTAATAATTATTATAAGTTGAAAACAATGTAACAATGTCCTCGAATCTTTTTAATGACTTTATAATTTTATATTTGACCTTATAAATTTTTGCCAATTTGTATTACATTAAAACGAGCAATTTTTTTATAATAATTCATATTATATAGAGTGTCTTATGTAAGCTGAGATTGTAAACAATCTAGAGGACATATGATTTAAAAAAAAACAAATTGACACATGTTCTTTAGTATTTCGCGGGGTGTCAAATGACACTACTAGTTCTTTATGCGTAAGCATTTTTAAGATTATGTCAAGGTTATCTTTTCTTTTTATCACAAACCTATATTCATTATTTCAAAATCATATTTTACATAAAAAAATGCACAACTTTTGTTTGAAACACTTTTTTTGTAATATGATATTCGTAAATGAAGTACCTTGCAAAAGAAAGTAACGTTGTCATTTGAATAGAAAAACAAAATTATCCTCGACATAAACATGAAAAGTCAGCTAAGTATCTGAAAAAATATTGAGCTTACACAGAAATGTTTCAAACAGAATTTGTGCATTTTGTTACGTAAAATATGATTCTGAAATAAAAAATATAAGTTAATGATAGACACAGCAAGATGACCTTGTAACAGCTTTGAAAACGGCTACACATTAAAAATCTAGTAGTGCCATTGGACTCTCCGATCAAAATACTAAAGGACACGTGTCAGTTTGTTTCTTTTTAAATCACGCGTCTACGAAATTTATTACAACCTCAACTTAAATGGGACATCCTGCATGTTACGAAGCACTGTTCCAAAATCACATATTAATAAGAGTGGTAGTCCCCTGACAAGAATCTTAGGATGACAAGGAAACATCTTGCGCGTCTCATGGTCCGTCGATTCAGCCGTCAAAGCTCGAGCGGAGGTGTTATCCGGTTACCTATGGGAATCCCGGTATAAAAGCCTTGGTTGTCTGGCGACAAGAAGCCTCAGCCTCGGCCTCGACGGAGACCGTGCTTGCCTCTATTTTTCACGACGAGAGCCCACGCTGGATTTCGCACCCTATCGCGTTTAGCGGCGCGAGCTCTCGAGCTTTTGTGTGCCGCGAGTGCGTCGCTCACCGTTCAATGGTCCCTGCACCGTTTCCCGTTGAAAGCTGTCACGCCGCGACGATGTATGCTAATGTCGCCAATGCTATTATGCAAACCGTCGAATAGACGAACCGCTGTTTCGAAAAGCGACGACTCCCATGACGGTTCTTTCCGATCCCACTGGCCCGCACAAAGGGAACGTATTGAGCCGCGGCCAAGCCAAACTGTTTGCTTGCGTCTATCCGACAAACTGATCGATTCGACATTTTCGAAGACTCTCGGTTTTATTAGCTGAACGAGTGCTCTGAGCTCCTAGTATATCAAAGACGAAACGTTTCGGGAATACAGGTTTCGCAGTAAAAAATTAATCTTACATTAAATTATGTTTACTTTTGCACATTCAAAATTAATTCTTTTGTAGGTCATTGTTGCACTTCAAATTAATCCTTTGCTAAATCATATGCAGTGGGGTGCATAATTATAGCCTCAAAGTAACTGTTACATTGCTACCGCTACAGTGATGCGAATAATTATAGACTCAAACTAACTTTCATATCTTTAGTGATGTTTAAACAAAAACTTAACGATACACCGTATTTGGTGTAATTTTATATTGGAAACAATAGAAAATAGAAATATACAAATATAGTTTTCCTTTGGTTCTTGTTTAAATAGCAGGAAAAATGTGGAAGTTACTTTGAGTATATAATTATTCACAACACTGTAGATGATCTCCTTCATCTAAGATACCCTGTATGTTTAAAAAAAAAAACTTAACAAAATATCATGTTTGTATATTTCTATATTAGATATAATACAAAATAGAAATATACAAATGTGATGTTTTGTGAAGTTTTCAGTTTAATATCAGCAACAGTGTAAAAGTGTAAAAATAGTTTGCAAAAATCAGTTAGTAAACTTAATTTGCAAAAGGATTTATCTGATTTGCAAAGCAGTGAATCTGATCTACAGAACGATTAATTTGGAGTACGAAACCTGTGCAATGGAACCTTGCTTATCCGAACCTACGACACCTGGATTATTTATTACACGAATACGTTCTATATACGCTGTGTGTGTCATTAAGATCTTTTATTTTAATTTTACTTGTAAACTACATTTTGTACATAAAAATGTTCCGAACAAAGTTGTTTGGTACAAAAAGTAGCATACATGGCAACAACTAATTTTTTGCCATTTTCCTTCCTTATCAAAATATAAGTTACTTGACAAAATATGAAACACTTACATATGTATCATTCGCACTGCTTATACGCCTACATGCTTGCATTAATTGTAAAATGGGCAACATTTTAAACATTTCTTGCGTTCAAATTCAATTAAAGAATACCTCGATAAACATTAATTTCTGAACTCTCGCTCCTTAATAATTTTTCATTAGATTTTTAAATGGCGTGATTACACATTGCACATTACAGTTAAAAAAAACTCACGATGACTCTCACATTTTTTTTAAGAAGAGAAAATAGCAAGAAACTAATTGTTACCGTGGATGCTTCTCTTTATACCAAACAACTTCTGTCGAAACTTTTTTTACATGTAGTTCACAATTAAGGTTAAAGAGTTAAATGCCTCACCCTGTATACAGATTGTAAAGAAATGTTTGGCCTTGAGAATCATATGCGTATTTTACACCATCAAATTAGTGGAAATCTGCAAAAGAATGTTCCCGCAAAGTTGTCTCGAAAAATGATTTCCTATGTCAAATTTTAGAACTGATCGTATTTTTCTTTTTATAAGGGTAAAATGTCTCAAAGATTTTATGCGTTTATTCCAAAATGGATAAGAAAAGTACAAAATAGTGATAACATTTGTCAAATTTAAAAGTATTGTTATATTATTTTCGATCTTGACCACATTGTCTTGCAATCTCCTCTTTACAAATTTCAAAGATCTAAATTATATCAGCAACTTAGTAGCTTAAAACTGTTTCTACCAACCACCATGTCTGTTTTGTTTGTTGAACCCAATATCGAAGCGTGCTCTTGTATTTTATTATTATTGAAAACATGTAATATAAATGTATAAATAACTCATGAATTTATGTTTAAAGTTTATGATTATGTACACTCATTTTACTGTATAGCGAATAAATCTGAGATTTGAAAGCTCATAATAGCAAAAGAAAAAGAAGTCACGTACTGATTGGGAGATATGCGGAAAAAGAAGGTTGAAAACCACTGTCATAGATCATTCGGATCCATGTTGATAGATCGCTAGACGTCTCGAGTTACCCTATCTCTGCTCGTGTATTTCAACTACAGAGTAGGAAATTAAAGTATATTCGTCATATGTGAGTCTAAGTGAACCTTGAGTTCGCCGTACGGTCGGCTGCCAGATGATATGTTGCGCGAGGGTTAACCAAAACGTGTAAAAAGGTTAAACTTTACTTTACGGGTCCACATATTTTTAACTCGTTTATGTATATTCCCGTAGATTTTGTTGAGGAAACTCGAAAAATTCGTATCTCAAGGTGCACAAATCATTGGTTCAAAAATCGTACGCGTTCAAAGTTGTCGCAAACCTAAACTTAACTATTAAAGTAAAGATTGGCCCCATGGAACATTCGAATTGTAATACCAAAATAACTACTAATCCATGCTTATGCTGTCAACTAGCGGCTCTTGTGAGGAATATTTTTGATATTTGTGTTGTCATTTAGCCGTGCCACTCATGGAACTACGTCTCCGGACAGAGTACGTACCAATGTGTCGCCGCGCTAACATAAAAAACGCTTGAAATTCGTCGACTTTGAACGCGTATAACTTTTGAACTAATGGTTTGCGCACCTTAGGACTTGAATGTTTTATGTTCTTTCGACAAAACTTACGGGAATCTAGATATAAGAGTTAAAAATCTCTGGGTTCTTAACCCTTTCGGTACGGACACCGACTATAGTCGGCGGCCGCGCAACGTGCTGTGTGTACGGGTGCCGACTATAATCGGCGTCCGCGAAGCCTACAACACCGAAGACTACCGATGCGCGATGTGCACACTGCGCGGCGCGGTACCCCGTTCAGTGGCGCTACTCCCGCGGAACGGACTGCCGTACCGAAAGGGTTAAAGAAACGATCGACCTGTGAAGATGTAAATAAATTGTCAGGAACTAAACAGTCAAATAATAATACTTCTACATGGGATCCACTTGGATCCAAGCTACGTCATCCGAGTGTTAATCCAAAATAGGGTGGATAAGACGATATATCTCTGCCCAAAGAAGTTCATTCTCGCTGAAAACGGCGGTAAGAAGAACAATTCTGTAGGATCCTCGAAGAAACCCTTACCAGTCGACGATCCCCAACCGCGGCACAGCACAGCGCTTAATGATCTACGATCGCAAAAAGCTGGCCACGCCTCGGGACAATACATCACCGTAGCGTGGCGGATGGAGGAGAACCTCTAAAAAAGCTCGTCAGCGTAGACTACACGGTGGCATACTCACACAGTGAAATGATAGACGAAGCAGATCCACCCGCCGGGATGTTCAAGGAACACGTAGAGTCTCTCTTGGAAGGTCTTGCCCTTCTTGTGATGGAACAGGTACTTGGCCTTGAAGGCCTGGTCGATGGGCAAGTAGATAGGGTAGTAAGGGTCTGGCACGCCGGCTTGGTTCAGGCTGGCCGGCTCCATCTCCGCAGCGTTCATTTCACTATCGATGATGTCATCCTTGCTCTTCTTCCGGCGATACTTCCGCTTCATCGGCGTGGGCACCCTCTTGTGATGGCCCTCGCCGAACCGCGGCGACCGGAACCGCCTTAGGAAGGTGAACCGACGGGTGGGCGACACCGGCTCCTCCATCTGACCGCCGTTGTCCTCGGTGTCCTCCGTCTCGCTGCCAGGCGTCTTCAAGGCCGCGTCCTCCGACTCGAGACAGTGCTCCGCCACCAGCTCGTCTTCGCTGCCCTGCAGGGCAGCGTAGGCGGCCGCGGCGCTAGACCGCTTCTCCGTCAGCCGAGAGCATTGGTCCTTGCTTCGTGGAAGACTCTCGAGGTTCTCACCTAAGTGCACACCGTCGCACCACATTGCCGAGAGCGTTCCAAACCGATCAACAAGCCGTTTCCCTCGAGCGTACTCTTTTTTTTCTGAGCCTAGCGTCGTAAGCTATCGTGGACTAGGGTACAGGAGCCAATTACTGTCTCCTGTAGTTCGCGGACTTCTGGACTATTCAATTAATAATTCTTAACTTTTAGACTGCCGGCGTGATGCCATATCAAGTCACTAATGTCGTATTTTGCAGAATAGGGTAAGTTTGTCAATTACTGTTCCCGTTGAAATGACGTCAGAAGTTTTCGATTTTAGTAGTTGATTTACATATATTACGCTCCTTAGAACATTTCAATTATATGTTGATGTCTTTTACATAAATACGAATTTGTTCACAATTGAGATATGTAAACAACACGAAATATTTAACAAAATATGTGTAACAGTCTTTGAGCAAGGTACTGTTTTCTTATCATGATGAAAAGTTAATTACTGCGGGTCAGATACCGAGTTTGTTCTGTGTCTATTTCTACATACTGGCGTGATTATTGTAATCAGTTCTAGGTAAATAATCCTATAACAAAACAGTAAAAGATGTGAAATATTTCCTACTAAATTATTTAGCATAATTTATTGTACAGGACGAGTCTCGCAACATGATGACATTAAATAACTCATAAAATATTTGTTATAGGAAATGATGTTTGAAATGGAAATTGGAATCAGCTTTACGTTATTTTGTTTTTTTTTTTATCAAACTACGAAAGTCGTCTTCAGTTTCTTAAACGGAATGCTTCAAATTTCGAACCGAATTCGGATAAAACATTAAATTCTACATAAATAGTTACGCCAAAAAGGGTCTAAAAAATATAAATTATGTCTTATTAAAAATTAAATTATAATTATTATTATAAATTGTAAAAATTACAAATTATGTTATATTAGAAAAGACTGTTAACTAACGTAACTGCTAGCATAACGTAGTAGAACAACTGTGTTTATGAGCAGCCGATCTGCATTGGTAATGATTTAGTTACCATCTCAATTTAGATCCTGTCTGATGTAATATTCTTTCACGTAGAATTCAACGCTTTATCAGAATTCGGGAAGAAATACAAACCATTTCATTTAAAAAATTGAAAATGTCCTTCGTATGTCGGTAAAAAATCAAAATAACATAAAACTGATTATAGTACTACAAGTTCTGCTGCAAACCATGCAACTTCCATCTGAACCTTTTTTTCGTACAACGAATATTTTATGAGTTTTTTTGGTGTCGTTACATTATAAGACTTACCCTATACATATTGTATGTATACGTGTGAAATGAGGGATCTGATGAGAATGATACGGCACTGCTTTTCGGCAACTGAACAACGAGATCGCCCCGAGCGACCGTTGTTGGTACGCAATTCCGTTTGGTATTCGAGTTTGAACGATTGAAACGAGACGGTTTGTTTGATTATGATTAAGTTCATTGTGTATTTAGTTAAGTGTTGAGTACTTTATTTTACTGTTCTTGTAATTTTCTTTCGATGGAATATCGTATTAATATTCTTAAAAGCTCTGATCCTACATATGTTTCAATAATTACGATATTATTCAATAAAGGAGAGAAAATCACGTGTAGTGTGTACACATTTCGCGGTCGAAGAAAGTAAGGTTAGATTTAATACGTGATTTGACAAGAGTTCTCAGTAATCAACGCACGCATCGAAAAAGACATAAAAACTTAATCCAGTTACAATGCTCAAAAACAAAACCAAGACCTTTTGTTCCGGTTACATAATTATCTCAAATAAAAAAATGATGTCAATCATATTATTGCTTTTCTGTAATTTACTCCAGTTTTATGGATGCAATAGTTTAGTTTTTTGGTTCGGAAGGTATCATTGTGAAATACTCGTAATTACAGCTGTGGACGCTGATTCGAAAAAAATTTATGTAGTAGTTAATGATAAAGTATTCATTGTAGCGTTATTTTTAAATAAAGTAATCATTACTTCGACGAAAATTCAACGTACACTTTCGTTTTCACCTGCCCTCAAATATCATTTACTAACGCAGTATCTGTCACATGGTCTTTTACTACAGTAAATTCTCTCCAATTATCCCTCGGCATGTAAACGAAAATGGACAATTTGGGGAGAGGGAATACGACTATTCGAGTCTCGCGGCTCATTCTTATAGTTGTTGTATGTCAACAACTATAAAAGCAAGCCGTGAGACTCGAATAATCATATTTCTTCTTCCCAAATTGTCATTGTTTTGTTTACAAACTGAGGCACAATTGGAGAGAATTTACTGTACGTGAGTACATTACTGCAGTGCTTCGTTGAGCTATATAACTTAACCTGTATAGTAGAGTTCTCAACGAGCAGGTTCGAACACTCTTCACCGCAGAGTATAATTTGAGAAGTGTTATAATTCTATCTACGTACATATGTGCATTTCGAAGAAAATTAGGGAAAATGTAAGGTTATGTTACTCAAAGAACAACGTTGCGTTAACCTTGCAAGAAATTCGTGAAGGAAACACAATTGCATAAATATTTCGGAAATAAAACATCCCATAGTCAAACTTAGAGAGCGAAAAAATTAGGACACAATAATCGTCAACAGTCTACAGTGTTTGGCTCGCAGCAATAGATACATAACCGCAGGAATTTATGCATAGGAATGATTTCTTCATATTATGTTTTTTAACGAAATTTGTGCTTTCAGAGATCCTATTTATATTTTGAGAAAGTATAAGTAATATCCAAGTTAAAGATCAATATAGCTCATGTTGTCAATTTATTCGCAGCAAGGTCTTATAAAGTTTGTCTTCGTTGAAAAAGCGCAGTTATATCCACACTTACCCTATTGTGCTCCCTCTCTGAATACAGAGCCTCAATAACTGTGCACAATAAAAATGCAATATTTAACATACTTTAGATTTTATTTTCTATAAAAGACATATAATATCATACGAAGTCCTTTAAACGTTCACATTAGAGCTTTCATGAAATTTCATATTTTTAGTTCTTCTCTTTAAAAATATGACAGAAATGGTTTGAGATTTGAGGTTATGAAGCCTAACCTGTGGCAAACGTTGCAGTAACTAACATACACGGCGAAAAATAGGTTGAATTATTGTGCACAGTAATACAATTAACACTTTTCACTCCGATGTCGCCGATAAAGCGACACTAAATTATTAATATTACAAGCCTTACACTGTAAGGCTTTTATTATGTAAAATACATAAATGAAAACACAAAATCTTTTATTTACTAATTCTTATAAAATTTCACAGCAGTATAATGATTTTTGTTTCACTTCAACTTTTGGAATATTATAATATTATTGTACATGATTATCATATTGATACGTACATTAGAAAAAGCTACGGAGTGCAAAGAGTGAACATTGTAATATCTTACTGAGAACATTAGGTCAGTATTTTCTTAAGCTGTTTCATAAGCTTTAACAAGTAAAATTGAATTTAAGTAGAAGCGTTTAATATGTCTCATTCGAGAAATATTAAGTGAATTACGCTTGAAAATAAAGTAAATGCACAGTAATTGGCTAACCCACGATAACTGGCTCCACTACCCTACATGGCGAGATTCGGGATATTACAAGACTAGCGAATTCGTTAACTCTTGGATGCTTGGAAGTTTGACTTTGTTAGGAAACTAGGCTAATCTTCCGAAAATCCATTTCTGTTTAAAGGGTGTAGCCTATTAAGAATTTAAACAGTTGATGAGGTGTTTGATAGATCATAAAAAGAATATGTTCTATGTACAATTTGAATCTTGTATCTTGACCTGTAGGGGGGGGGGGGGGAAGTTACAGGAAGTCTTCTGTTCAACACTTTTTGATCGATTTTCGCAGTTTAAATGCCTGCATAGATTTTGGCCAAAATGTGACGTATCATGGTTGCCGATGTGCATCATTCAGAATTTTTTCCAATTTTTAAGTTAAAGATACACTTTTGCAAAATGAGAACCTACAATGATTGAACCTAAAATGAGAAACTACAATGATTCCTATAAATAGATCCATAAAAATTCAGATTTCTTACAGAATTCGAAACTACAGATCTATCTTATTTTTACAGTAGTATACATGTATAGAGAAAATTTACGCATTTGTACACATTTGTCAATATTTATATTTTCTTTTCATGATCTACCAAATGGCTCTACAAATTAATTCTATGTTAAGGTTCTACGTTTATTGTCCTGTAATCATACTTTATTTTACTTCTTCGTGACTGAGAAAGTTGTAGAAAAAGTGTGCATTTTCAAAATTTTTGTAATTTAAAAAGAAAAAATAAATGAGTGATGACTCGAATTGACTTGAAACGATTTGTATGATTGCCTACGGGAATTGGGATAAACCTCTGCCACCCAAGAGTTAATGGGAATAAGCTTGGGCGTTCAAGATGATCAAGTAGCAAGATGATTGATCAAAATGAAAATTGGTAGATGCAAACCAAAAATGTAAAAGATAGGAATCCTGTTATGTGAGAAGTCCCAAGCTTGTTAAAGATCTTTAAACATTTGGCTTAAGACTTTCGAGGCTTCAACTTTTGAGCATTCAGCTTAATTATAACATTTTTTTATAAAATTTCTTTTATAAAATTTTTTTCACTGAAAGTTTTTGGATCTTTAACGGGAGCATCAACCTGTACAGTGGTAGACGCAATGAATTGAAATTCTAGTGGGATCATCATCCTGTGTAGGGTAGTCAAAGGTTTCAAATTCAAAGATTCTGGACTACTATTAAGAGAGTGTCCGCGCGTAAAAGACCTAAAGGTCTTGAACTAAAATATTCTGGACTCCTAATGAAAGAGTCACTCTGTTTAAGAGACCTAAAGATCGCCAACTCAGAGATTCTAGATTTCTACCAAAACAGTTCTTGTGTGTAAAAGACCTAAAGGCCTCAAACTTAAAAGATTGAGATCGAGTTAATGCAAATGAATTAACCCAAGCGTAACATCACGCAATTGATAAAAACTAATTAGACCTATGTCAGAGCTAACTCCTACTTAACCTAAATCTAAACAACTCAAACTAAGCTACTTAGATCCGATCAAACTAATGTTAACAATCTTAGACCAAGCATGATCTAACTAACACAAACTATGTAATCCGAACTCTACCTAACTAAACTTTGGTAATCAAGCCAGCCTAAACTAAACGTAACCTAACTAACGTACAGTACTCGGTCCAAACTTGTTTTAATTACCATAAAACAGCTAAACCTGACTTAACTATCAGGAAATAGCTCAACTTGACTTAACCTCTGTAAAGTAGGTCATTCGGTCCTAACCTAATTACCGTAAAGTCCAAATCTAAAATCTAAAATCTAAAATCTAAACGTAACCTAATCAACATAGAGTAGCTGGTCAAAATCTCATGTAACGAATATAAAATAGCTAACCCAAGCCTAACGCGACAAAACTATCGTGATCAATCTGACGCAGAACTTATAAGAACTTTAAAAT
Source organism: Augochlorella aurata (assembly GCA_028455555.1). Lineage (NCBI taxonomy): Eukaryota > Metazoa > Arthropoda > Insecta > Hymenoptera > Halictidae > Augochlorella > Augochlorella aurata. Next base: position 10,863,148 of record CM052159.1, read on the forward strand.
GAACTAATTGATACTTTGACTTCTTTTATGCCGTACATATTTAAATCGGTTCCAGATTAAACCACCCTATTATAATTTCATCTGATGTTTTACATATGCAATGTTGAAAGATAAAATAGTTTGCATTGTTTTGAAATTAATATGAAATGTTTGAGGGTGAGCATTCAGACAAAAATCAACTACTAGTAATTTTCTAGATAAAGTTTTGAGAATATACATTTCGATTATATTTTTTACATTGATTCGAATTACGCGCCGATTATTTTGCCAACTAATTTTGTTGGCAATAAAAACATTTTTCTTTATGAAGAAGAGATCAGATTGAAAAATCCATACCCAATTTTCTTCAACGTCGTGTACACAAACTGCAATAAATGTCTCAGCTCGAAAACTTTATCGTTGTTCAAGTCATTTGAATTTTACTGATAATTATTGGCACTAGGTTACCGTAGGGCGAAGAGTTCAAGAATGTCTCGACAGAGAGTAGCCATTTGTCAATGACCGGATACGGTCTACGCCCTTCGATCCGACACTCAACGCACCACGCCTCTGCAAACGACGTGTCCGTCGTCAGGGTTAATTAAAAATACACAGCGCGTATCGAATCGACCTTCGAACCCGATACCCCGGATTTCCGCGATCTTTCGTTTGCTACGTACAGAGAATGTTCTCGTTTGTTTTAGGAGTTTTCTAAATCTCACTTCTAAGAACGGGAAACGCTCTATGCCAAACTCTTTTGCTTTCAAAATGGTGGCTATGGACCAGTTAGATACAGCAAGAACTCATTTATGCGCATTTCGATAGCAATTTCCCATCTTCGTTCCGTAGTATTTAAATCCTTGAATTCGAACACTCTTCGGGCACTACAAAAGTACAAATGGTTAGCGAACGTCGCATAGTTGTACATTTTCTCGAACAGTTGCCCACAATTTATAACCCTACAAGGTTTCTGCGACTGCTGAATTTGATTACTTTATCACAAATTCAAAATTAAAGATGGTTGACTGACACACAAACATTGTTTTTAACTTGTGCCAAAAAATGTATATTCAATAAATCTCATTACCATTATGTATTATATATAAAAAGTGTCAAATTAATAGTGTTTTATTTTTTTATCCCAAGCTGTATGTCTTATCATTTTGTCCCATTATTAAATTATATTCAACTTTTACGTTTTCCCAGGTAAAATCGCGTCGAATTTAGATATTCTAGTTCACCCAACAAAAACTTATAAAATGCCCCAATTACCATGCCTTTAAGCCAATCTTTGCTTTGCCGAAACTCTCATTAAATGATACGAATTTTTATTGAATGCACAAGAAATATATTTTGATTTTTCAGACATTTTTGATGTTGAACATATTTTTTTACATGGTAAAAATTATTAATTTAATAATGTTTTTAATGAAACAAAGAAAGGTGTTTCTGGCCATAATTTCGTGCCCTTCCAGCTCAATACGTGACTCCGTGCCTTGTATATTCGTGTCTGTCCATATCTCCCTCCTCTGCGTGTACTTCATGCACGCTTTTTCAATTGTTTCGAATGAAAATGAGGCTAGGTTCGATTACGCGGTCTAATGCAAGAGAACGCGGAAATACGGACATGTTCTAAAATCTGACCCTATTACCTGATTTATATTAAAAGCATAAAAATATGCATCATTGTTAATCGTTGTTAGTACTAAATGAGAATCTCTTACGACATAATATGCGTTTTATATGACCTAAATCTCATGAATAATTAATTTATACGAAAATTTTCAGCAAGCATTTCTTACGATTTTTGACAAGACGTACTACTTAAATTCCTCGAAACTGCTGTAGCATCAGTTGAAAAATGTTTATTACATTTTGACATATGAAAAATTTGATAGCTCACCATGAATCTTACATGTTAATACGTGAACATAGTAAAAAAAAGTAGATTATCAATTTATGTATAACGCTTTACTTTTTAATCTTTTTAATCCATGTTTTTAATCCAGGGACGCGAATATTAGGAATAGGTAATTGGGACATCTAGTCGATCTATGTTCGCCTGTGCTCCTTGCTAACAATTGATTACCACTATCCTCGGTTACCCCATTATGAAAAGCTCGGCGACCACGTGAGTAGCGTGGTCCGGATCGCGACACGATCGAGCACGGAGTCCGGCGAACGTGTACCGGAACGAAAAGGCCGTATTCAAAACGCTCTGAGCGATATCCGCGATAGAATATTTGGCTGCGGTTATTTCCGCGAAACTCATCAGCCAGCATATTGAACGGGGAAAGCCACTTTCATAGTTTACGGGCTATTTGACTTCCGGCGATTCAATTGTTCTAATTCGGGGCACCGGCTCCGGCCGAAAGAGCTAGTCAATTTTACGCAACAACGGGCAACCATTCGCGGAGAGACGTCTCTCTCGGGCGCGCATTGCTACCGGACGCGGTGAAATCCTCGATTCCCGAGCAACCTTTTGTCCCTGTGTCGTTTATGTGTCGCGTGTTTATCCCGCGTTCATTGTGCTGCCGTTCCGGGCTGTGTAATCGACCCTTTGTCGGCGCGAATCGACAAAACGATTCTCGAGCGGCGGCCCTTTCTTCGAATGAATCGCTTTCCTTCGAGCCGTATCGGCGACAAGCCGCGAGACCGCCGTTTTGTCGCCGACGTCAAGTTCCACACGTTTGTTCCGGTGACAGTTACGCTTCCCGAACGATGGATGACGGACGTCTGTGAATTCTTCGCGATTCTCGGGACCAATGATGTCGCGATAGCCGACATCGCGTGCTACCTTTGGTTTCTTGTATTGTTGGGCACAGTTGGACAAAATTCGTTCGATTGATGGACAACGAGTAAGGAGACAATTTATAAAGCTTTTTGTAACTAGATTTATTTGGCAAAAGTTTATTTGAATGAGAATACAATTTTCATTCATTACTCGCGAATGAAGGAGAACTATTGGGTTGTTCGGAAAGTAAGTTTGTTTTTTCCCAACAGAGGACTTAATTGTATTTTTTCACAGTCATTGCATATTTTCACAGCTGATATAGCAAGGCTTTGTTTGTAAGAAAGTTTGTTTGATTCTGCGCAATAGTTTTTGTTTGTCCTATTAAACAAATGTCCTATTAAATGTGGAAAGTCGAAACCAGCATTTTCGGAATATTTTACTTTTTTACTATAGAAGAGGTAAAACTGCTGTTCAGACAAGACAAAAATTATTCGATGTGTATGGTGAAAATGTATTGACTGAACGCCAGTGCCAAAACTGGACTGCAAAATTTCGTTCCGGCAATTTTGATGTTGAAGATGCACCATGTTCTGGAAGATCAGTTACAGCTGGTGGAGACAAAATAAAGGCATTGGTTAAATGCCTTTTAAATTGGTCTCTACAACATTTTGTATGCGACAAAACCTTTAATTCAATTGAAGGTGGATTAACTTGGATTAGTTTTTTGCCAGTAAAAATCAGAAGTTTTATGAGCATGGAATCATACTACTGCCAGAAAGATAGCAAAAGGTATTAGATCAAAATGGAGAATATATAATTTAATAAAATATTTATATACTATAAGAAAATCGTCTTTCATTTTCACCAATAAAAACGAAAATACTTTCCGAAAACCCAATACATTTATTGGGGAAAAGTTCATTCGATTGAGAATACAATTTTTATCGAATATTCGTGAATAACGAATAATTGAATTTGTACGAGTACGAATAGAAGTTTATGCATTATTCGCGAATGACGAATAACTGCATTCGTTTGGCAAAAGTTCATTCGAATAAAAGTACTATTTTTATTCATTATTCGCGAATGACGAATGACTGTATTTATTCAAATAAGAATAAAACTTTTATTCATTATTCGCGTATTATCATTTAGTCAAATTGGAAAGTTAAATTGTATGATATCAATTACCTTTTTCAAAACTTTTACGTTTTGCAAGTCAAATTAACGTATAAATTAGCTTGAAAATTTGGACACATAAATTCATATATAGGCGACGCGAAAGTCAAAATGATAAATAAATAAATAAATAAGTATTGTTTTACAGCATGGGAATAAAATCGGTAGCTTCATTTCTATAAGAATAGAAGAATTCCAAGATGCGATCGTCAACCTTGAATATCTCTATAATGTTATCGGTAGATTTCGGATTTTTTAAATAGTTGCGGAAACACCGCAACTGTGTTTTTAAATTTTTTTACGTTTTTACAGTTTGGTACTAGATCTATTTATTTTTGTCATAAATGCATACAATCCACAGTCTAGTTATTATCAGCAATAGCATTCTTTATGCTTTTATTAGGTCGGGTCATAAATAATTTCCGTTTCTTTATCAGACATTTATTTTGTTTCTCTTTTTATTTATGTTTTTCGTTTTTTTGATTTGATTTATTTCGAATCCTTATCTTTTTATTGAAAACAAAATCTCGTTTGTGCTGATGATTCATAGTGTGCAGTTACGAACAATAGATTGAAAGTTATTTAGGACTCGATCTAATATTTTCCCGTTATATGTTTTATTTAAGATTGAGAATTGAGAATGTGAGAAACGCGTTGCTCAGAAAGGTCAACGAGAAAAATTCCATGAAAAAAGCATTCTAACGGACAAAAGACGATGATTGATGTTTCTCGTGTTCGTGGCGAAAGATACGGTTACACAGCGAAAAATGTCGGTCGTTTGAAAAGTGCAATTGCCGACTACGTTACTCAAAGTAATCACAATGAAAAGGAGCATTTGGATCGATCGACGAGTCTGTCTCCTCGAATCAAACGCAAATTTCAAACGAAAAATTCGATTCTATTTCATGAAATCGTTTTCCAAAATCGGGAAGCAGTGCTTTTTTGCGAATGATCGTTAGCAGCTACCTAAATGTACAGAAGCTACGAATTGCAATTGTTGAAGCCTTGACGAAATCGTAATAAAAAATTTCCTTGCAAAATGACATTTATTATTTCATTTACAGATGGTGGAAACGTAATGACGTAATTTTTATTTCATTTACAGATGGTGGAAACGTAATGACGTAATTTTTATTTCTGGACGGTATAATTAAAATAAAGTGATTTCCGTTAAGACCTCGTATATTTATGAAACACTGACTCAACATTTTCAACCTCTGCGTTATTTATGAAACACTAATTTAACATTTTCAACCTTTGTGTTATTTATGAAACACTAATTAAACATTTTCAACCTTTGTGTTATTTATTAAACACTAATTAAACATTTTCAACGTTGCAATTTTTTTATAAAACACTGATTAAATATTTTTAGCCTCCCAGTTGTTTATGGAGACAAAGTAACGGTACTATAGATACTCGTTGCAATGAATTAACGGTATTCTAACTAGTTATTGGATAATTTTTATTATTATTAACACTCGAACGACGAACCTTGCGGACAAAAATATAACTGGGTATGTTTTGAATCAGTTATATTTTTATTTATCAATTTTGGGACAATTTAAATTAATTCACAGAAATCAGATAGTAAAATTACGATATTTAAACTTGGGGTCAAAATGAACCCGGGCACCGCCATCCATTGTCATAAAGTTGATGTATATTGCATATGATACGCAGTTTGTAATGCATTGAGATTTATTGGAGTAAGTTCCATTTGTAGTAGCATACGTTCGAACAACGAAATATTGGGATGGGATATCAATAATTAACAATAATTATGCCAATCTTGATTATTTCCTTTATTTGTAATAGTGTGAGAAAATGTTATGTACAAAGTTGACATAGTGCAAATAGGATCACATTCGAACGTAAACAATGTTTATGCAAGATGTTATAACCACACTTATGCTGTGCAAATTTTGTATAACATTTCATATTATTACAAATAATATTTCCTCGTGCTACCATAATTAATCGAAATATTCGAGGTGGACATAGTTATTGTTGCAGCCTGTATGTATGCATTTGCCTTTTTTTTTAACTTTTCTATAAAACGTACCTAGTTTTAATAAATGTACGCGTGCCACTGTAACTTGTTTAAATAGTTTGATGTCTATTATACAACTATATCATGATGAATTATTTTCTAGGACCAGTTAGTATACTTCTATTGTAGTAGGTCTGGGCTAGGTCTATAATCAGGTATTGTTCCTCTCCTAATATTTTCTCAATGACTATGTCAGATGTTTTTCAAGAATTATGTTAAAAAACAGTTAAAAGCCATTACTTCAGCAACAAGAGTTAATTATGTCAAACAATTAATTATGATAAGTCTTGGTCTTTTAAATAAAATAACAAATTAAAATTAACAAATTATTTGCAGTAACACAGTTTAATAAATTATTTAAAGACTGTTACTTAAGATAAAGTTATTAAGCTACTTTTTAATAAAACACAGTCACTAAGCAGCTTACCTTTTTACTTCTATGAAGCGAATTATTAAAAAAGCATAAA
>CM052159.1:10878720-10927847 GCA_028455555.1 Augochlorella aurata
ATATATATATATATATATATATATATATATATATATATATATATATAAATAGTGTATAATATAGACATATAATATATAATATAATATAGACGGAAAATGAAAGTATGACGAAGAATTTTAAATAGGTTAACAAACGCGGTTACCATCATCGATTTAAAATTTCAAAAGGCGCAAGGTAGGCGAAATATGTAAAAGTCGTAATTCCATTCAAGCAATGAAAAAAATTCGAATAATTTTTTTCTACCGTGATACCTTAATTCCACTGATTTAGCCGACTGTTCGTTAGCCAATCAAAACGTGTTTTATGTTTCATCAGTTTGCGGAAACTTTCATAATGATGCTTTGAATAGATTTTTTTTTAATACTAGAACAATGCCGTGAACATTCTCACAATGTTAACGAAGTGCACTTTTCTACAATTGTGCATCCATAGAATATTTTGTCAACTATTCACAGACCCGTAATGGTGGAAATTACTGTTGTTTTCCTTATTATATAATTGGATGCGTACATTTCTAATATACGCTATGAACTACTATGATTGTTATTACTGAATACTAATTGTAAGTATGTATTAATTGACTGTACTCTAGTCCTATCCATATAACAGTATATGTGTACATATACATGTATAACAGTGAGAATATATTTATTTAAATTCCTGAAATAATTGAAAATGTTTCATTTTCTCTTCGAGATCGTAACGTAATTGTTAATATAAATTTTTATTTTGAACACCAAGAAGGGAGCGTTTCCATGTGTAACACCCCGATTTTAATGAAATTTTTATATAACATAGTTTGTTGAAATATATTTGACACGTATTTTTTTTTATATTTGCAATGATCCGTATCTAAGGGACCAAAATGGTTTTTTCCTTCAAAATGGAGGGTAGAAATCCAATTTTATTAGATATTTGGAGGACTAGAAAACGTATAATTGATTTCCTTGACGATAGTATGGTTTATGAACATTAACACAACAATATGGTTGACAAAATTAATCATGTCCAAATTATTTTATACAAAACAAAAATTTACATAAAGAGAGTAAGCTATTTCACTTTTTAATAATTGCTTAGAGAAAAGAGTTTATCGTGTTTCCTATGAACCTAAATTTATTCTAAAGATCATATATTAAGAAGATAAAATTAATATTTTATTTTAACCTGAAAGATGAAATATATTTGTATATCCTGCTTGAAAAACAAAACACCAATTTTAAAATATTGATAATACAATAAAATTTTCTAGTTTAGGCGAAAATATACTTAAACGAGCATAGAGTAAATAAAAAAAAATATTAGAAATATTAAAAACAATTAGTAAAAATTAGTACATTATCTATATAATGCCGTGCACAGGAAAATGTTATTAATTGTTTTTAATGTTTGAAATATTTTCCTATAGACGTCATCGTTCAGTCAATGTACTATTTCTAAATTATTACCTTTGATATCTCTATTATTTTAGTACATTTTGTAAATAATACTGAGCACTGGAAAATATTAGAAGAATCGAGCAATAATAATCACAATTTAGTACATTGGATAAACAAGGCAGTGCATTGTTCTTTTGTCAAGAAAATCACTCAATTATCGATAAATATACTTCGATAAACACACTATGCACTTTGTATTCTAAATGCGTCATTTTGCCGCGTTCATGATGAAAACTCAGATATATGATAGAGTGGTAGCGGATTCTCGTCTATGCAATCAAATTGTTGGGAAAACTTTATCAACTTTTTGTCACGACACTCGTTTGCGAAGGTACACAACTCCCTCTGAAATCTTTCCTCCCATGTCACGCGGAACGCATCAACTTTTGTTTGCGGCAAGTGTGTTGACTCACGTCGCAGAACTTTCTCCCAACTTTCCCAATTTCTTGTCACGCGAAAGGCTTTGACGTTGTGAATAAATTCAATATGAATGCTTAATATTGTAAGAAATTGTTTTCTTTGTTGAATGTAAGGGTAATCGAACGATTAATTCGATTAATTTATTAATTTTAAACTTGCACGGCAGCAAAAAATTATATTGTGTCAACGAAAATAATAATTTTATTCCTGTATGATTACATAATTTTTTAATTTTTATTTTATTGCAATGTAAACAACGTTTTGTATGTCTCACTATAATATGTACAACAGTTTTTAATTGAATAAGACGTATATCTATTAAAATATCAAATTTTACTAAAACACTAACGATATGTAAAGTTTCTCAACTTTTGTCGGCAAGTGTATATTTTGAATTCAAAGGTACCTGCAATTTTTCTTTTGTTTCAGGGCAGAAACAATTCAACCTCAAGTTGAAAGAAGAACATTTTTCTACTTTTTCTCTACTCTTTCGTTTGACTGTATTCGACGAGTTAAAGCAACAGAGAAAAAGTATTTGTGCTCCAGGTCGAAATGGCCATCTTTAAAATGCGGAAACAGTAGTTACACGCTTCTTGCACTGATGCTTTAATGCAGCTTCAACTCCTCAGTTACGCTCAAACAGCAAAGAACATGGTGGAAATAACGAAAGGAACGTTAAACCGAAAGGTTGAGATACGTTTGGAATAAAAAGAATTTGAGCTGAAGCAAGTGATCTAAAAACAGAATTGTCTGAGTTAACGAAGAGCAATCGACAAATTAATGAGAAAAAATCCTGATTAACATCTCGACTAAAGTAAAAAAGAATAGTTTGAAACTGTATAATCTTTACCAAATTCCAAACTATGTTCAATTTTCTATGGGTCTATAGGAGCAAGAGAATCGAATTATATCAATTTTTTATTGACAAACGGGTAAAAACAAATACTTGGTAGTGTCGTATTTTTATACAAAATTCTGTATGTTGTTATTAATATTCTCGTAGAGCATCGGAAGACAAATCGAACGATAATAATGAACATATACTTTCGAACAATTAACCTAGAGATACTTGCGTCTTAAGTATTAAGTAGTTATTTTTCAGACCCAAGTATCTGGAAGTTAAATAATTGAAAGTGTACATTTATTATGCTCGTTTAATTCATCTTTTCACCCTCTATTATAATAATTTAGGAAAAAATTATTAAGTAGCTCGTCTTGCAGACGCGATTCTCTCAGAATTAAATAATTGCAATATTACGATCATTATACTCATTGGATTCTTCTTATCACGCTCTACAAAAATCTCGAAAGCAAACGACGAAATTCTTTTATTTCGGAGTACCATAATTTGGAAAGCTTCAGATGATTGGTTCTATTTAATTCTACGTTCACCAAAATGAAATCTGGTGACCAGAAACGTAGAAATAACGGTAACTTACTTAAGTTTGGCAACTCCATGATTTTTAAGATTAAAAAATTGTAAACAATGTACGAAAAAAGAACCATAAGAATAGATTGAATCATCGTCGAACTACACTAACTGCATTTTCTTACACGAAAATGAGAACTCTATGCCTGTTACTTTCTGTCACAGATCTTCAACATCCTATACCATATTTACTACACAGAAGCACAAAAACAATGAAATCTACATCATTGGCTCATTGAGCCATTAATATACAAATTTTTGCACCCGAAAAGTCTGTCAAATGGATTCAATAAAATCGAATCAACAAGGAATAACAATACCGCCTCTGAACGAAGAACAACATCATCGAAGCGTGGAATATTTTAATAAAACACAAACACGCTAGCTGATTAACGAAAGAACCGATGTTATTGTGAAATAGAGTAGAAAGTGAACCTCACACACTTTCTAGTTTCATTATAAATTAGTATAATCGAATGAAATAAGAGAAGTGAGAGCCCATTCGAAATGAATACATACATATAATACATATGTATGTCACAATACTGTGTGTGAAAATTTGAGCTATTTTTAATATTATATTAAATTTTATTTATAAGAAATCGTTTCTTAAACGAACTTAAAATAACTAAATGAAAAAACGAATTCTGCAATGAACTGTGCAACGAAACATTAAGTTAACAAAAATAAGTAAAAATTTATGATAATAACAAGTAATTGAAAAATCGAATTTTCTAAGAAACATATGTGGATTTATTTTAGAAATAGTGGACATAAAATTTTAATTGTGGCGATAATAGACAAATCTTTACTAGAAAATCTGTCAAAGAAAAGTTACATGTTCCTAGAGAACCCAGAAAAACTAATTGAGAAATCAAATACACCTTACAAGAAGATAAAGAAACGACTCCATTAAATCGTGAATGTACATTAATGTATAGATTATGTCGTTGTAACTTCCTGTCGTATTTTTCGAAAAAATTTATTTATTTAATAAAATATTTACTGTTATTGCCAACAATTTGTTTCCATCTAATTTCATGTATGCTGTCTGTATTTTAGTGTAACGTAAACTATGAAATGTTAAGTACAATAAGCTGACTGTGGATTTACTAATGGATTACACTAATGGATCACACTAATGGATTACACTAATTTTCAACTTCTGAGATAATCCATAGCCTTCAAGTAGTAATTGTGTAAATATTCGTCCTTCAAATGCAAAGTAGTAAAGTCACTAAATAAAATTTTATTTCCTTAATATTTCTCTGATTATGTTTGTTCTCTTATTGTCAGTATTAGATCAAGTCGTAAATGACTTTCGTTTCTTCGTTTGTTTGTTTAGTTTATTTATTTTGAACCCTTATGTATTTAGTGAAAACAAAAGCTCTGTTTTTCTCAATGACTCTTAATGTGTAGACACGAACAATAGATTCTACCTAGCTGCATCTAGGCAATTATGGCAATTCTTTACGAAAGGGATGTCCGTTCTGATTTTTATGAATTTTAAACATGTTTTACAATTCATCATTTTGAACAACTTTTTTCTTTATAAAAAATGTCGCTGTGAATTTAGTTTCCAAGATATTCATGAAAAATTGTAAACCCAACCCCGACCTAACCTACATTTACAACGTTCAGACATGAGAATTGTTTTTAAAAAGTCTTAAATGTTTTAAATAGACTGGATCTTCATGCAAATTCCTAGTTTCATAGGTCATTTTGTAAAAATAAGACGGAAGCAAGAATTTATTTTATATTGCAAACTATTCGTTTCTAAAGTTTCGATTACAATTTATTAGACGCTATTTTGTTTCTAAAGTTTCGATAGCAACTTATTAGAAGACTAATTCGTTCCTCTATTTTACAACTTTTTTTCTCTGGTCAACTATCTGGCACGGTAAAAATTAAATTATTCTATGATTAGTGGGACGAGACACTTTTGTCTCGTACAATATGGGTCAGACAGTTTTCTAGAGATAATTACTAGTCTGTGGATATTTGTCTCATTTAAAATTTTCGATATTTTATAAATATAACTGAATTGGTTAGTTTGAAGATGGCATAATTTGTGAATATGTGTAACATTATTTGATATCCAACTTCTTTTAGACAAAGTAGAAACTTATTTAAAGTAGACTTCCTTTTACGACTACTGTCCGCAGAGAGTAATCTGTTTCACTTTTTAATAAGTGACTGTATATAAAAAAAAGTTTGCCACGTTTATTGTAAACTTAAAGTTTTTCTAATGGTTACATATTGACAAGTCAAATATAGTATTTTATTTTAGTTAGAAAAATTAAATACAATATTTACACATGCAGATTGAAAAACAAGAGTTACAATATTGATAATATAATACACTTCTTAGTTCAAGCAATAATGTAACTATAAGTGATAATTGAGTAGATAAGAAAATATTAAAACTATCAAAAATAATTATTCAAAATTAGTACATTGACTGCACGGGAAAATAATGAAGATATCAAAAATAATAATTTAAAATCGTTGGTTAAATACGTTAATCTGAAAATATGGTTCACACAATAAATTTTCAAGTTTAAGCAAAAACGTAGTTCTACTGGCGAACAGAAGTGTATACATGCGCTGCATACCTCATTAAAATGAATACATATCATGCTACCAGTTCCATAACTAATCGGTCGATATTATGTGAATGTAGTTACAAGGCAAATGTAATTAACAGCATGTACCGGATTATTTTTACTTGTATTTACAATAGGCGGAATATTATCCAAAAATAGGAACGTAATATAATGTTTACACGTTCATGGGACATAAGTTTTCAATATAATATAGCAAATAGTATTTTATTTTATGAACACTGAAGATATTTGTGCCATAGTTCGGAATATTTTATTTACTTAATTTATTATCAACAGATAAAATAATTTTATTTTATTAAATGATAATGCAAAATTTATTTTGATGTGAACTCAATAGAAAACTTGTGGTAAAATATGGCGAAATATAGCAAAGTATAATATCGAACTGGAAATTATAGAAAAATGAATTACTTCATACTTTTTGAAAACATTCCGTATATTGAATAATTAAAGTAAACGATTGTATAACGTTAATTATATTCACTTTGTAACTACTATCATTCAAATTCGATCGATTAGTTAAGTAATTGGCAGTATGATCTTCATTTCTATGAGACATGCGCTGTGTGCACACTTTTGCTAGACATTGTAGGTGCATTCGGGTTGCATCAAATCACCAACAAGCATTTCACTGACAATGTCTCAACAGATACCATTTGACTGACATTGATTTCGCCGACAATATTAATTAACCGACATGATGAAATCCCATCCATCAACACTCGTTTCACCGACAATTCTTGATCAATACATACGTTATTACGATTAGTTACTATGCTCATGTATATATATTTATTACCATACACATAGATTTACAGTTATTTCAGTCTACAATTATACCTTAGTTATTACTTCGTTATTTTGGATGAACAGTTACTTTGTAATAATTAATATGTTTAATATATCAGTGTCAATGTCGATGAAATAAGAGTCGATGATTTCGAAATATCGGTTAATTAATATTGTTGGCAAAATCAATGTCGGTTAAACGGTGTTGGTTAAGATATTGTCAGTGATTTCATAGAAACCCAAGTACATTAATCCTTAAACTAGAAAATGGTATCTTGTTTCTCAAACTGGATGTGTGAATATTATTTTCTATCTTTCAAGTTCAAGTGAACTGCTATTTTTAGCTCGTCGATATCTCAGCTTCGGAGAAAGTGTAGTTTTGTAATAAACGTACTACAGAAGAACTCCATTTATATGAAATGAATGGAATCCGCGTTACAGATAAGTGGATTTAACCGAACACTTAATTCATTCCTCAGATGATAACAACATTGAAATCCTAAGTGTTCGTGTAATTGGAGCAACGCTCAAGAGTAGTTCACATACGGTAGTGGATTCGGTTAATGTTCGGTGGCCAATCGCTGTGCCTTTGGTTCGTTTTCGGGCATAATTAATTGAGCTGTTTATTCTGGAAGTGGCCCAAGGCCCTTTATTTTAAAATCCAGATATTTAAAGATTTTGCATTTTAATATATTTAGAAATATTACTAACTGATAACATGGTAGTATAGTGTTTTTGTGTTTCTAAGGATTTTTCCGTTCTGAAGACTCTGCTAAAATGAAGTTATGTATAACGTGGAAATGTAAATGCTAAAACAGTTAGCTCGATGTTTTTTGAAAAATGGACTTAGACCACTTTCAAAGTAGACGGCTCAATTATACATTTATCGAACAAGATATATTACATTTTGTTATTCTTTTGTTCATTTTGTTCATTTTTTAATAATAAAAAACCGTAATACGTATCATTTCATAAATACAAAGTTAATTCCGTGGCTGTAAGGAAAAACGCCTCATGTCAAAATTTTCAAAATTTTCAGTTTCTGCATTAACTGATGCATAAAATATAGCATTCTTGAATAAATTAATACGAAGCAATTAGTGATCAGGGTTTTATGCGATAATATCTCGAAGGTGAAAACACGTGGCATGTAGCCTTCATCCTTGCAAACGCTGTATTGTGCCCAAAAACAAACAAAATGTGCAACGATTGGAGGCGTTGTCCAAAATTTCGTTCTAATAAACGAAATCCAGATAAGTGAAGTTCTCTGTTATATGCTTTACTAAATTATTACATAGTGAAATAAAGTACTCTGTGAAAAGAGTAGTTGCCAAAGAAGTACAACTTTGTCTAAACTAAGTTGTACACGAATCAATTTATCAATCGTATTGATGACGGAACAGATGAGTTAAAATATACTCTAAAAAGCCCAGAGACCCCAAAATTCCCGCAAAAAATGTAGAAGACCCAGAGACCAGCAAAGTCTCCCAGAAGGCCCAGAGGTTCCAAAAGTCTCACAGGAAGCCTAGAAGGCCCGGAAGTCCCAAAAGTCAGCCAAAAATCCCAGGGACCTCAAAATTCTCTCAAGAAACCTGAAGGATCCAGAAGCTTAAAAGGCCCAGAAAACCCCAAAGTCCCCCGGAAAGCACAGCGACTGCAAAAGTCCCTCAGAAAACATCGGGGGCCTAAAAGACTCTAAAAGTGGCTCAGAAAGCTCGGAAACCATAAAGGTCCCCCCGAAAGCCTTCGAAAGCCTAAAAAGTCCCTCAAAAGTTCCCCAAAAGTCCAGAAGAACCGAACCGGCCTCGATCGAGAGCCAAACTCCTCTGATTGGTGTATTCAAGACAGGGTTAAACCGAGCCGGCCGCCCGCGACCGGTCGATCCGAGTGTACCTGAGTAGTGCGTGCACTTCTTATGATTCGGATGACCTTGGCAGTTAACATGGTGTTCGTGCGAGTGATGCGCGTGATGGTACTGCTGCCGTTGCTGATGATGATGCTGGTGCTGGCTGATCGGCGATTTGAGTACGCTGAGGACCAAGTCCTCGTGCGGAGGCACGATCCTGGTCAGCTGCCGGCTCTGCCGGAATAGTGTCTCCTGTTCACCGCGGTTCATCCTGCATCCAAGTCGTCGACGCTGCAAGTAGAATCCCGGATACCATTCGTGTCTCCCTCGGCCCGGACCGCTGCCTAGCATAACAGCGTGTAGCATCCCGAGGCTGTCTTGCCGATCGTGCTCCGCGAGCGACCTTCACCGCCGACCAGGTCCCTTCTGTCCATGGTCGTCTACAGTTTGCAACCACTGCGGCCACTGTCACCGAGCCAGACAGTTCTCGACTCATCGGACACCACCGACGATCCTCGCCGAGATCCTCAATCGATCCACCCGTCGCTCGTCGCGGCCACGTCGCAGTCTACGCGGCTGCGATCTATCAGATCCCCCGGATCACTTTTCTCACTGCACCGCGCTACCATTCTCTCTCTTCGAAACTGTTCAGCTTCAAGCGAAACCCGATTCAGATCGCGGCGATACTAAAAACTACTTCGCCGAGCATCTCGTTGAGCGTGATTGTCGTTCTGGAAAATCGCCTGTCGCGGCGAATCCCGAAGGTTCCCCAGCTTCGATCCTCCGAAAGATCGAAACGATTTTTAGAAACTTGGATTGCTTACTGCTCGATTATTGCCCTGGTAAGTGGATCACAGACGCGACACCGAGCCCAAATGCTTCGTCGCTTCCCGAGCCTAACTTTCTGCGTCTATCGTCCCAGTTTCCCGGAAACTCGTGTCCCCTCTTTAAAAGAGGATCACCGGCGAAGACCGACCTCGTGTCCTCTGACCTTTGCGAGTTCAAGCGCTCTCATGAATCTTTCAGGCCCGCCATTCCGTTTCGGAGACGTTCCGCATAGTCTTCGGAGTCACTCGGAATTAAGGAAATACTCTGCCCGGCGCTCATGCTCCGGTTTATTGCTCGGTCTGACGGACCGAGGTTGACCAAACTTTATGGCAACGCGGATCGCGTTTGTCACCCTCGTGGCGCACATCCTCGCCGGATCTACGATCGCCTTTCGACTCTCTTTTCCTATCGGCGCCAAAAAAACTATGCAGGGTTGCACTCTCCGCGACGGTCCGCGAATCTATTCGATTCGGCACTTCGAGTACTCGAGCTTCGACCTCACTGATTCCTAAGATTGCAAGCGAACTCTGACACATTGAACGGTAGTCACGACAGACGCACTAGATTTTTCACTAACAAGATCACTGTATGGGGAGAGGGAGAGAAAGAGAGAGAGAGAGAGAGAGAGAGAGAAAGAGAGAGAGAGAGAGAGAGAGATTACGGGGTAAGAGTTCGTCACAGGATTATCAGACATCCACTAACAATTTTCCACTGCGAATTTCCGATGGATCACTGTCGCACTCGACCGATGCACAAATTCCGAGATCTCTTTTCGGCGGGGTTGGCGGTAACGGGCACCTGTTCACCGAATCACGGGGTCACGGGATTGCTGGAGGACACGAGGTCGCGTCGCGTAGACCGAAGACGCGTAATGTGCTCATGACGACAGCTCGCAACCAACTGTGGCTCTTGGCCGCCCTGTAGTTCCGCCACCCACCGCAACCCCGAGAGCGGGGGTGGCCAGGCGCTCGCACGGTGCCGCGCACCGTTTAGAGATCAGAAGAAATGTTTTCATCTCATTTCCCCCTACTTCGGACGCCAGGGCAAAGCCGCGCGCGCCTCACCGAATCTCTCGACCGAGAGGCACTCGATTCCGGGTGCGCCCGCGTTTGAATTTACCGAGTAACCGACTCATTGCTCGGTTACATTGTTGATGGAACAATTAGCTGCTCCGAGCGGAGTGCCCGAGGTTTTTCACCACGGCGAGGAGGGCGAGAACGCGGAGAACTGGAATCGCGTTCGCACACTCTTTTGTGAAAGATTTTTCGGAATTGGAGGACGCCATCCCGAGGCGTTAAGAAATAGGTGAAGTTTGGGAACTTTGTTTATAAGTGGGCTAGTGCGTCGTTTTGTACGATTTTCGCTTTTAAATCATTGGAAAACAAGGCTGAAACTTACATTTAGATGCTCTTAGAAAGGCAAATCTTTTATTTACTAATTATGCTGCTGTGGAGTGACCAATTGCTGTGCTTTGGATTCGTTTTATGGTATAATTAACTTGACATTTATCGAATGAAACATATTACATTCTTTTGTATTCTTGTACTTTGTTTGTGTTTTTATATACAAAAATTTGAGCTGACCAATCGCTGTGCCTTTAGCTTGTTTTTAGGCATAATTACGGGCAACTTTATTTTTATCGAATAAAACCTATTCAATCTTTTTGCATATTTTGGGAACAATGAGTTCCCAATGAACATGAAAAACATATTAATACAACGAACAACATATCAGTAAATGTATCTGTAAAATATAATATTAAAATAATTGGTAAATGGTTTACTTTACGAAAAAAGCATCAAATGTATTTGTTATGTTTCCTTTACGCAGAATCCGTTAACGCAAGTCAAAGACTTATTTATTAAATTTTTGTGAGTCATTTGAAGGTTGTTTTAGTTCTTTTAAATTGTATATTGCATTTTTGTTTCGCTACGATAAGAGAGCGGGAAAAAACGAATTCAAAACGAATTCCAAGTCGTGAAAAGAAAATTTGTTGTGCAACAGATGAGGATGATCTTTTCTGGCCTTTTATTTACTTCTTTTACGGACTATGTTCAAAATTTCTTCCTTCGACTGCTAAACATTGCTGCAATTTTCTCGGAAACGATTTTTTTTACAGCAACAGCAATAATTTCTGAGAAGACTATACTGATATTTACTAGTCGAGAAGAGAAATTTTGAGCACATTCTATAGACGGTGTAAATAAAAGGACAGAAAAGTCCATTCTCATTTGTTGCGCTAAAACTGTATTTTTTACAGCTTGGAAGATCACTTTAAAGTCGCTTGTAAGCAGTATTTGAATTCGTTTTTTCATACTCATCGTAGTGAAACAAAAATACAGCATTCCATTTAAAAGAATTAAAGTAACCCTCAAATGACCTTGCAGAATTTAATAAAAGAATTTTTTTGCGTTAAAAGAATATGTCTAACTCTTTTTCACAACGTTAACCATTTACTTGTTATTTCACAGTTAATGATGGGCACCGCGTATATTATCATATTCCGAATAAAATTCAGTTTCTATTTTTCTTGTCGTTAGCCGATAGGCGAGTAAATAATATCGTGGCATTGTGGTAACTCTCTAATCGCTTGCGGTAGCGGTCTTTGATGCGTATATGTAGAGTAACTTTCCTGTTTGGTATTGCGAGTTAATTATTAATATACCACATTCCTCCGTTGCCATCGACGTGGTCCTCCGGCCAAATTGTGTACACCTATATAAATTACATGCTTGATACAGAATATACGTTATACCAGGTACCATAACTATAATATTACCATCGATATGAACAAATATTTTCAGTTATAAATGATAGTCATATTTGAAATTCATTTGGGTTGGCTGTAACAATTAATAATGAAGAAAATTTATTTCATCCTTTTGCAAAGCAAATTCACTTGTTCGTAATTATTTTTAATATACTTCTTGCTAAATTTAAAAAAATGAGTCTTTTTATATAATTATTGAACCCTAATGAAGATTAATTATCTGTAATACAATTTAGAAATTACAATAAAATATGGCCAATTTTGTTCTGTGAACGGGTTAATTTTATTTGCAACAAGTTGAATTTGTTTCATTTCATTTTATTGATTTATCAAAAGCTAAGTACAATTTAGAAAAGAATTAATTATTAGTGCAGATCTTGTAAAATACACATATACGGCATCACTAACTTTCTACTGTATCAGTCAGTTTTATGTCATTTATTCAATTTTCGCTTTTCCAAATCTCGTTATTTTCGTCCATTTCAATCGATTATTTTGTAGATTTCAATTTTCACCCCTTTCATATCATCTCTACGAAAGCTCGAAATCTCCAAAACCGATCATGTGAAAGGGCTCGCGTGAGATTAGTCTAACTCCCAATTCACTAGAATATTTATTTAAATATTTGTCAGGCCACTGATTCATTATACGTTCGACTTCCGCACGCCATCAACTTTCTAATTTAAAATCATCTGAATTTTGCCAATTATAATAGGCACTGATCAAAATCGTAGCAGTGTATGTCACCATATTTAATGTTAAGTTAATTCATTGTTGAGTCGATTTAATGTTGAGTTAATTTATAGTTAAGTGAATTTCAAGCTACGTTAATGTATAGTCAGGGCATTTTGTAGTTAACTCTAAAATCAGTTAACTATAAAGGAAAGTAAAATAAGTTACAACTTAACTATAAATTAGTCTGACTATAAATGAACGTAAGTGAACATTAACATTGTATACGCTGGTAGCACAATGATGTAGTGATGCCCGCTCTCAATATGCAAAGAATGATTTGAGCCTCTGGGTTGTGTAAGGAAGACGCTTGCTGGCTTCTATTTACACTTTATTAATGAAATACTATACAACTATGGCGTCTGCGATTTCTGCGTTTTCTGTGATTTCTGTTCGAGTTCTGATACAGTTCTGTCTATGCCTCGTCGTGTCCTGTCTGTCGTCACCTCGGCTTTTTGGTGATTGGTCAAGGGTAGTTTTTGGTGGAGGAATGAAGTGTTTTTGATTGGAGGTGGGCGTGTATGAAGGAACTTGGAATGAGGAGTGGGAAATTGTTAGAAAGTTCTGTTTTATATTGTCTTCTTTCGTCAATGATGCGATTTATAAATGGTTATCCGTTCAACATTTCAGTGGACCTATCGCACGTGTTGTCCGTTCATTAGGTCGAATTTGACGAAATGCAGTGATCGTAAAGTAATTCAGTCGGTTCGGAGTCGCCCGGATGTTTTTTTTACCTATTCTACCGATTTTTAGCAGGTTTAACTCTTAATTCACTGAAGGGATGTCGAGGCACGTTCGGTGTTGCCGTCGCAACAAACCTGACTATACATCAACTTAACTACAAATTAACCTGACTATAAATTAACTTAACTACAAATTCACTTAACTATAAATTAATTTAACTACAAATTAACTCAAGTTAATTTATAGTCAGGTTAACTTATAATTAAGTAGTAACTTATTTCACTTTTCTTTTCAACATTCTGCAATATGTTTCACGTCTAAATGACTCATTTAGAAATGTAAAGTAATATAAACAAACATACCACATTTATAAACATTTATAAATTAATTTGTAAATGTTGATATCGTGCATTTTCAAGTAAAAATGGAGTAAATAATGACAGTATTTTATTCTCACGTAATTATGTTCTTATAGAAACCAATAAAATAATTGTGGCCAGCTTTTGAGGCCCGTTATTCCACTGTGCGTCTTATAAAGTTAACTCTTTGCCGTACTTTAACGAGTCAAACTTGTGGCGATTTGTGGCATGTACAAATTTTTGTGTTTCCGTTTCTTTATAAGAAACTTTCTTCTCCAATATTTATATGTATTTATGTTTATATATTTCTTCATATATTTATATTTATGTATTTATATATGAAGTTTCTTTTTCTTGTAAGAGAATATTGTGATCAGAAAAGTTCTAATCATTGTAATTCTAAAGATAATGGTACGGCAAATGGTTAGAGGATCACGAAGTTGTCGATTTTTAAACTGTTATAACTATGATTATAAATCGTGTAACAATTACCATTTAACAACCCCCACAAGGTTCATTTTCAAGCATGAATGTTAAACTTTCTAAATCTTGACTTCGTGAAGACAAGTCTTTACGCCGCGTAGCGGCCGAAAAGAATTAACAGTTCCGAACTACTTTTTCTGATTGAAAATTTTACAAAGCGAAATGTCTCTTGCGAACGTGGAGCAACTTTCTTCACGTCTGCAATCACCATCGGTTTGAGGATCGAAGTACAACGACACCTTTCAAACCTTGATGTGCTATTTTCCGCAGCTCTTTTACAGAACTTCGAATGAAAAGTGCGCTCTCCCGTGAAGTGGCCAGAATTATTCCAATGCTGGCGTGTTTTTTCGCTCCGAGTTCGGTAAAGCGGCGCCAAAAAAAATTCTACCCCGAGTGTTGCTTAGAGGAGGATGGTTATTTCAGACAGAAATGAAACTTTTCGGTAGAGGGATATTTATGACAGAGATAATAGGGAGTCGAAGTGTCTTCTAAAAATTGTATACAATATACTAAATATAAATAATATGCACAATAGAGAATATACGATGTAGAATTTATAAATCTAGAGTACAAAATTTACAACGTAGATAGTGTAGAATATTCAAACCAAAGAATATAACATACATGCAACGCAGAATTAAAATAAAAAGAATATAAAATGTAAAATATACGAAATGTATAAGCATACAATAGATTATAAAATATATAAAATATAATATAAAACATAAAATATATAAAATGTAGAATGTACAATATAAAGTATATAAAGTGTAGAAAATAGAATATAAAATATATAAAATGTAGAATATAGATTATAAAATATATAAAATGTAGAATATAGAATACATAGTATAATATATGGAATACGTAGAATATACAAATTATATAGATTACATACAATATACACTTGCAGTATTTAAATCTGTGTTTATTTAAGATATGAACAAGATTTTTCGGCAGAGACGTTTAAATGTTTAAAAACGGGAAAATGAAGTACTTTCTCTATGATGGAGAAAATGAAAATGACCATTGAGAATTTTGAAGGTTGATGCTTGTTATTTTAAGTTTTTTTCACGAAATTATGAAAATCTCAATTTTTCAATTCTTTACTGATCCTTGAATTGTGTACGCTAAATCTTTTATGCCGTGTTAATTAATTATATTATTATATAGATCAGCAGTGCGTCAACTATTCTACATTGTTATCGCTGGAACTTCCTAAATTGCAGAGCGATAATTCAAACTTTGCATATTGATTCAGAAATTGACCTTTTGTGGCCAATAATCAATTTTTCAACTACAATATTTTTAAAATATTCGTTGCTCCAAATTGATCAAATCTGAAATTCCTTAAAACTTTTGAAAATTCGAATGTATATTTTAGATAATTCTGTGATCAGGAACCGCTTTCTAGACTGTGCATGACAATATAATATAGTAAAGTTTATTGCAGTTATTTCGAATAACTCTTCTGTACTGAACTATATAAGTAACATAAAGTTACAGTTCTATGAGTCGTAATAACCACATTAGCCATATTAATTATATTTTCCATAACATAAATTGATATATAATTGTCCCTGCAAAAGAAAATCTGTACATTAAATATCTATAATGATATATGTTTCTTATTTATTTATTTATCCAGTCGGCAAATAAACGTTTCTTCTGATCTATTATAGCTTCTACGAAATAATAATTACAACTGAAATTTCTATAAAGGCTAATTGTTATTTACGTTTTCATCAAATCATTTTCGGAAATGAAAAGGTTTACAGGTCTAAAAGATAATTTTTAACGAAGATTAAGATGCTGAAGGATTATTCCAATGCCCACAAAATAATTTACGAAAATGGCAATTTTTGTAAACCTTTGCATAATTATTATTCACAGATCGTGAAGCTGACGAAAGAATTTTTGCTCTTATTTCAGCTTACAGTATTCAAAATTGAAACGTGCATGAAGCACATTGTAAACTTAGTTTCTGTAAGTATATATCTGTCACTGAGATACATTAAGTCTGTTGATAAAAGTGAAACGTTTTTCAATATTTCATGCCTGACCAGAATCGAAGAATAGTCGGAACGATATTGTTTCATTAAATGAGAACGTTGGACAGTTTAAAAATGGCAAATGAGATATTAACTGACCG
The DNA here is from genome assembly GCA_028455555.1 of Augochlorella aurata. NCBI lineage: Eukaryota > Metazoa > Arthropoda > Insecta > Hymenoptera > Halictidae > Augochlorella > Augochlorella aurata. Next base: position 10,895,280 of record CM052159.1, read on the forward strand.
GAGAACACTTTTAAATTGTGGGGCGCGACCTTTTGCAATACATCTCCTTCCACGTAACAAGATTTTCGCGATTCCTGTTTTAAGGGGATATTCTAGTATGAACTTTTGAAAAAATCAATTTTTGTTTCTTGCATATTCTTAAAGGATGTAGATTCAAAAATACATCTTTGAAACCTTACATGCGAGCTCCTGAAATTAACGAAGTTATGGTTGTTTGAAGGACGCGACGACCTTATATCATTATCGATATACTAAACTTTAAAGGCGTTTTTGATAAAACCTAATTGACCAATTGACTCGAAATTTTAAGTACGCATTTAGTATATGTCTGACTATAGAGTCTACTAGAATCAGTCAAAAATTTTTATTTTTTTCTATCTTTTTAGCCTCGGAAGTTTAATGAAACACGCAGCAATCGATAATCGAATTTCAATTTGTTTAATATATTTTTGAATTGATTGAAATCAATTTTTATCGCTGCTAGAGCATTCTGATTTTGAATACTGTTTTTCAAACAATTTTAACGTTAATAATAAAAAATTTCGAAAGAAATGTCCTTGGAAAATATGGTCTGAATGCATCGCATTTGTCTCTTGATATCAATTAAATTACACACACAACATTTTCTGTAACGTCCCTATTGGAGGAGATATTGAGGTGACCGAGTTTGAACAAAACATCCAGTACATAAAATGTAAAATACAAAATATATAAAATGTGAAATATACAATTGTAGATTATGAAATATAAAAACTATTCTTCTATAATTCAATTTTATTCATAAGATGAAAATATCTGTGTAAGAAATAATGTTCAATTCAACAAGATACATTTTTGCAGTTGTTGATTAAATTAATAATTCGACGAGAATCGAATTATTATGTTTCCATAGCTAATTAATTAAGTCCGAACGCTGTGACTTGTAAAGATTCACTGAAAGAGATATTTCTGTCGAAATAACTTTGCCCTATTTCATTGCATGTATTTACATAAATTAATATAAACGAACTATATGTATGTAAATAATTTATATTGGCAAAACAATCTGCGACAATCAAAGGTTGCATAAAATTAATTATAAACTCAATTAATAATGAATTTGTCAGACAACAGATATATTGAAACTCATTGAACAGAGTAATTGCACGTGTAAGAAAGTGTAACTTTACAACTCTTATAACTAACCCAAACAAATTTGCCTAATCAATAGCAATTGCGAACAAAGAAAAAACATTCTGTTGCGCATAACTATTATTTATAAGTGAAAAGATAACAATAAAAGTAATAATCAGTCTGCAACGATTTCTTCCACATCGATTATCAACTTCCTTGTTTTTAGACAATATAACGAACCGTATTTAATTTAAGACATTAGCGTCACATTGTAGGAGCGTTGAAACGAATTTCATGTATGCATAATGCTCAGATTACAAGGGGCGGCTTTGTTTTCTATTGTATATGGCTAGAAAGCCGCGCCGTGTTAAGCATTAAGCTCCCGATAATTGAAAAATGAAAGAGTATCAAGATTTTTCAGCGGTTTATCTCCCATGGAGTGAACCACCGAAAGACACGAGCACGTGAAATTCTCGTTCCAAGGAAACTCCAATAATAATATTTCAACCACTTGACTATTATCGTGTATACCTTGTTTATAATATACAGGATGAGTTACTCAACTCTTTCGCCTTAATTTTTCTTGTAAATTACACGTTGCATAAAAAGATATTCCGAACAAGGAGGACAATTAATTTTCCTGTTTTTACTGAAAATATGAGAGTCAACTTGAGTTTCTCTAACTATAATATGCAACACTTAATCATGCCATACGAAAGTCTATTAAATACGGAATAAGAAATTATTAAGATGCAAGGATTCAGAAATTAATGTTTATTGAGATATTCGTTAGTTGATTTTTGATACAAGAAAAGTTCAAGATGATACATGTACGAGTGTTTCATATTTTGTGAAGTGACCTTCGTTTTTTCATAGAGAAGCAAAACAACAGATATATGTTCGGCTTTATACCAAAGAACTTTAATTGGAAACATTTTTTTATACAATAAGAAAACTTATGGTGGAAGAGTTAAATGATTCACCCTCCATTGTAAGTTATCTCTGTTTGATTATGTATACCGTACTGTATTATTCATAGTAAACTATCTATAATTTAATTATTTAGAAGTATATTTAAATATACTTTTAGATTTACTATTTTAATATTCCTTAGTACAAAAATACTAGAAATAGAGTATTATGGTATAAATAAAATAGTGTAACGCAAAATAACATTTTTATGTGTGCTAATATGCTATACTATACATTTTTATGTTTCGTATATTAGTATACTATGGTACAGAATATTTCACTGTATAAAGGAACTACGTAATGTATACTTAATTGTATTATAATTCTAATAGCACAAATAGTAAATTTTAATATAAATGTACGTTTATATCTTGACATATAATTATTAAATACTACGTTTAACTACATGTTTATTTATATTTAAAAATAAGGCATAATATAAATATCCATAGTATATTATATATAAGTAATAGTTATATATAAATTACGTATAAATTTATAATAGATTAGCATGTTATATTATATTAGATAAGGAATTGTAATTCTACATAAATATTGTGTTGCAGAATTTCAGCCTTGCAGTTCTGTAATAATGCTCGAATGCCAATAATTGGCATTTTATTGTTATTTTAAGAAAGAAACTTCCACTCCACCTTTTATTGGCAATTTATTTCGCATGCATCGATCCAATAAAAACGATAACGTCTTCGCGGTCGCCATAAACAGTTCGTGCATGCACGGAGGAAATCGATATACATGCATCTTGCATCACATCCGACGGGATTAATTAAAATCTCACCGCGAGGCTGAAAGAAATTGGGAGATTTAATGATTGCGAATTCGTAAATTTCATGGAAAAATGATGACTTTTATATACTTTTGTGTACAAAATGTTTGAATATAGTCTTTTTTGTAGAACAATGTGTTTAAATATATGTGTACTATAATATATATTTATGTTTATAGTGTATTAGAGTATGTAATACATAAGTATGTTTATAGTATATTTCGTATAATGTAATTAAATATATTTAATAAATGTTTGATTCGTTTAAATTACGAATAAAAAATATGTTCAATATTGTAATTACGGTAATGAAATTTTTATTTTCTTATCTTTTCATAAATTGCGATATTAAGTAACGAAGAGAGCAGCCAAATGAGAACTGTGACACGTCATAACTCGATGCTTCACTCAGTTGACTAAGGCCAAGGGTCATTAAAGGTTCACTCCATTTCGAAGTAGATGATTTCACTATTGAAAATGAAGTTATTAAGAGCAAAATACTACGAATTCTTCAAATAGATATTCATAAATAATTATACTTTTATCACATACGTTTTTAAACATTTTTAAGCTTTTACAAATAAAGTTTTTCTGACGTCATGGCTACCTAAATGAAAGGTATTTATTTTTTACATAGATACTGCAAAATCAGCTCCCGTTGAGACTATTTTGAAACTTTTATTTTAGATATAAAATGTAAGCATATAATTTAAATGTGAAAGTATAAGTAATAGTTAATATTATTATTAATATGCGTTTATATTTTATTAATTTACAAATTACGTATTATAATTACCATTTATATGTTTTATAGACATATTATTAATATTGCCAATAATATATCTATAACTTAAACAAATAAGATTAGTCTTTGAATACATATATTTTAGTTTGTCAGTTTTCTGTTTCAACTTATTTCATGATTTACCCATAATTGTCAATTAAGTAATCGTCCAATATAGTGTAATATAATTATACATTCATTTTTCAAATATTTTTTCCACTGATCAATGTAAGGATTCGGCGACCATAGCCTATTAGAAAGGGGCGCAGTTTATGATTATGGTGCGGACGCGACTACAGGCTATTTTTGAGATTTAGCGGAACTTTCTGTTTTATGATGGTTTATTAGGAACTCCGTATTTTAGCTAAAGGTCTCAATAGCCGTTGACGTACCGTAAAACATCTGCGAACCAAATGCGAGATGTCGAGGGCCTTAGGTAGGCAACGAGAGCTCAAGGCGAGGGTACCTCGGCAAATTGGCCAGCTTCCCTCACCTTGTCGCCTCTCGGAGGATGTATATTAGTTTTTAAGCAATGCTATTGGTGTTTAGCGGTAACCGCCTACAAGACCGTTAAGAACGCGGCCAAAGAAGCAACGGGGTTGTCGTTGCAGCGCGAGCGGAAAACTATATTGAATAAACGCCTTTTTAAACCCGAATATATTGTTTTTTCGGACATCCTTACATCAATAGTAATTCAAAATGAGTCCATAAAAATTGTAACAATTCATTTCGTTCAGAATCGGGACGAAATTATAAGCCGAAGACAATTTCGCAGTAATACAGTAACAGTGTAACGCGAGGAATAAATTGTATTAAAAGTTCTAATTTTCCTCCAACTTGAAATTCATAATAATTTCATTCGATCGTACTTTCCGTAAATCAAATTGCAACAGGCTTTACGCGTTACTCTAAATCCAAATTTAATTGGGATTTGGCGCAGTTTTTAAGCTGTATTTTAATTATTACCTCTTGTACAGAAGTTGTAAAATTTTTCTCAGGTGTTATTGAACTTCCGACGAGTTTCTCAATAATTTCAATCCATAATGGACTTCTGAAATAATTCTCTGCCGTTTTAGCCAGCATGCAATTTTCTCAACAATTTTTTAACTATTTAAAAGATTCTTTAGTTAATATTTTAAATAATAACTAATAACAAAGTGTTTAACTGTCCCATTGAGTGCACGATTTTTAAGTAATTCTCAATTACATTTTACAATTTCATTTCCACGTACTATTTTAAAATAATTAAATCAATCGATTTTCGATAGAATTGTAAATTCCTTGAAATTTTCTAAATTCAGCCTCAATTGTTTGGATATTTGGTGTCTACAAGTATCCTGAATTTCATCAACAAATACTTGTCTCTTAAAATGATTTGCAATTGCTTCGATGAATACTTCACTCGTGAAGCGTGTCTAAATTTTGTCAATCAATACTTGACTTTTACAATAACTCTCTATATTTTTACTGCATACTTGATTCCTGACAACATTGTCGATTGTTTCGTGAATACTCGACATCTGACACAGTTTAACAATTTTCACAATGGATATTGAACATTCGAGGGAATTCTGAATCATTTCGATCAACACTAGTCTTTCGAAAATAACTTTGAATTTGTTCAATGAATATTCGAGGTTAAAAAATCCTCGTCTGTTTCGATCTACAGGGTGGTCCATCTAAATATCTCCTTCAATAAAAATGTCATATAAACATGTGATACATGTTGTATTATTAAAAATACATAGCAATATAATGTATTGTTCTCCATATAAACCATTATGCAAATTATGAAAATAAATCGATTCTCAATTCTCTTAGAAAAATCAGTTTTTGGGTTTTGATTGTTTGTTTGTGAAAGTATTATTACATTTCAAGAATATTCTTTGGAAGTCTTATTGCGTTTGGATGAAGCTTGACGGAGATGTAGTCGCTTAATTATTTAAGAGCTAGGACTTTAAGAACTTCCAAAGTTTACGTTACAGGCGAATATAACTGCTACTTTTGAGGACAAGGCAATTTTCAGGTTAGGTTGTAATTTAGTTTATTAGAGCAAAAAAGCGGAAACAAATTTTTAATCCAAAAACCGCTAAGAGTGGTGAGAGGAGTGCTAGTACAGCAGCGAAGAAAATTAAACTGCAGGAGGACATTTCTGTGCCGCAAAATAGTTCTGTGGGATATAGAATTATCAGATTTCTTACAGTTTTTTCAACAATTTCAACACTAGTGAGGTGTAAAGTGTCTGACGAAGAAATAAAATTTCAAGCCGACAATACACGTGGATTTGGATTTCAAATTGTTGTGCTTTGTGAAACATATGCCGATTGTCGCACGTAAAAAGCAACGCACGCGGGTAGAATGCTTCGCCGCCAACATCAAATGAATATTTTGGAGGCTAGTGCTTCAGCAGAAGATGACCAATATGTGAATAAAAATAAACATTTAAGGGTAAACATGAGTTGAAACTTTAAACGCGTTTTTCTCAGAACTGCATTTTTAATATCGGTGGTCAGGATATTTCATAAAGTATTGTATCGATTTGGACAAAACTTTTGCAGCCTTTTTAGCATAAAAAAACTTGTCCTTGAACGAAGGATTTTTTTCTGTTGAATGTTCTGGTTTTTATAGCCTAGCTATTTTTCATCAAAAATTAAAACTTTCACTTTGAGCATTTGCCATCTTGTGAAAAATCAATATCGAAAAATCCTCCGTTTAAGAACAAATTCAGACTATTCACTAAATATTTTTTGTCCGAGTGAAGCTGACCACTGCGAAGTTTTTCTTTTGCAAAACCCTCGGGAAAAATGTTATAACTTACACATTTCCGCATATTACATATTATACGCCATTTTTTAAAACCTCTAACTGGGTATGAACCTTTAAACCTTATTGAAAACGCCAATAGTACAAATCAGATATAAAATAAAACTTCGTTTCAGTAATTCTGTCTGTTAATATTTCAATATTCTGACAATTTTAAAGAATATTTTCATAAATCATTCTAGACTTACATACATGGTGGTCCACCTAATGTTACAAACAAATGTTTTATGTGGTATTTGACTGATATGAAAAGACAAATACGATGAAAAAAGTATGTTTTTCAAGATGATTTATTTTCGGAGTTGATTTGCATTTAGAATACATATCTTTTTAGTGCATCGTGTAGCATTTCATATTATTGCATCAATTTCACGTTTCGTTTTCATGTTTGGAGTTAAAAGTTAACATGGTGCAAAAGAGTAGTCTTGAAAAAGACTACTTTTTCTATATCATATTTATCTCTTAATACCAGTCAAATTCCATGTAAGAAAATTTTTTGTAAAGTCACTATCCGAGAAGACATGTAGGTGGAAATGTTTAGGACCAGCCTGTATATTAATTAATTATTAATATTTGAACAGAGTTTTCAATTTCGTAAATACTTGGCTTCAAAAACAATACATCTAATGATGTTTCGACTTTGTTATGGCTTCGAAAATTTCGTGTACAAATCTGTCTCGAAAGTTGAATCGGAAAAGTCCAGTTAGCACAATATTTCAATACTACTTATGGTTAGCGCGTGTGTATGTCAAATTATTGATTACTTCTACTCCTGTCGGTGTCAAACAGACAACGACGTGTCACTGCTGCGTCAGAGTTCGCGATGAGCAGAAGTAAATATGCGTTCCGCAGAGACATCGTGCATTACGTTCATCAATTTTTCAGTTGCTGCGAGTCATTAATCCAACCCATTTGCAATAATACAGACTACCAAGTACGGAACAATGCGCGAGAAAAACAAAGCGAACAAGAACACGAGAATTTCAAGTAGATATGTTGGACACAGTTTAAAAACTCAAGTGCCAATGTTATTAAATTATTCTTATGCAATATGATTAACATTAAATGTCATTAGTTTTCCTACTGTTTTAAAGAAACGTGCACAAAACCGACGACTTAAGCACGAATTGTGAATCCGATTGGCAGTCACATTTCACTAGTTGCACGTACCAAAGATCACGTAATCAGATTACATTTTGCCTAAGCCTAATCAATAACAGTTAATTGTAAAGATAACAACAGAACAGCAGTATTAATTTCCAACAAAATTGACTTTCTATCTTTTAATTTCTCGCACAGAATGAAGTCGTGACTGGTGGCAAAGGTCTCGAGATGCGAGCTGATAATCCTACTTTTATATCGATTGCCACTCAGCTAGCTTTATGTTACAGCCGCCGAAAGGTTGCTCGAATCCTTCGGTCAGGAGTCATTTATCAGGTGGATCCTATTCATCGTGTTAAGCCCGCACTGGCTTTATCAGGTACAAAGACCACGAAATTGAACTGTGTAAATGAAGTTCTATTACGTCGCGCCTAATCAATATCTCAGAAAAATATGGTCTGTCGCCTACGAAACTGCGAAAAATCCAATCCAGTGTGCGAGATTTACAGATACAGTTTGAAAGTATAGTAGATCATTCATTATCCGAACCTGGTTTTCTTTTAGGTATAGTTTTTGCATAGAAATTTATATAGAAGAAATATGATTTGTATAGAAAGTTATGTACACAATATTATAAAACTTATGCAATCTTATGACAATTCTATAAGAAAAATATAATTGCACGGGGAATTATTTACAATTTTTAATACTAGAGAAATGGTTACCACAGTTCTTGTTATTTTACAGAAGAGTCTAACATTTCATATGTACCAACATAATGCTTCTAGTATTTGGCGACGTTGGTTTCGACGAACGTCTCGAAAATATATTATTAATTGGTTTCTTGTTCTTTGCAGTGATAAATAAATAAACGTCATTTCGAATTGATTATTATAAGTCGAAACGATTGGTTGTGCGGAAAAGCAGATTTAAAGTGCGATGTTAGATTAAATGTCAGACTTCGGACATGAAAATTGATGACTAGATTGAGTATTTTATGAAATTGCAAGAAAAAAGAACAGAAAAAAGAAGGAAACCGTAAAGATGTTAGAAGAATTTAAGTATATTTTTCATTATTTTCAATTTTTTACAATTATTGATAGAAATGCATTTTTCACTTATGTTTCCTAACCTTGACAATTTTTATTTTGCATAGAGATCTACTGTCTACTGATGCCAAGTGTTTCGTTTAGTTAGGTTTGCTGTATATGTATATCTTATTCAAAGTAGAAACGCTCCTTGTCTTGTTAAAATGATGCTTAAACTGCGGATCTTTATGCACTTGTGACACCTGCAGGTTTCCAAATTGCAAGAAAACGTATAGATTAATAAGGTCTAGTAGCATTTTTATTCCCTTTCTACAGTGAGTAATCTTTTACTTGGCGAAGAAAATATTTTCTTCATTCGAATTTTCCAAAATTACGTGTGAAAATGAGTTTACATAAAGATCTATAGTCTAACGATGACTCATATTATTACGATATTGCATACGAAGGATTAATCTTTGTTTATTCAAATATTTTACATGTTCAGTTAATCTTTTGTTTCTTACAGTCATGTCTAATATTAATGTATATAATATTAATTGGCTCCTCGTTCTTGGCAGTGGTAAATAAATAAGTGTCATTTACATTCACAATTCTATTCAAAAGTTATTCAACTTCCAAATAGTTCAGTATATTTTTAGCAACTTTTCTTCGTTTGTTCGTTAACATCGCATCGACGGCTCGGCCTTTGCAACGACTATTTAGATTCCATTCCATAGGTTTGCCAATTTTAGGTATTTCAGGAAATTTTCTATCTTGCTTTCCGCTTTGTAGATTTCGCGAATTACTTTAGGAATTTCGTATCTATTGCTTGGCTCGACAATTCTGAGCAGTTAAAAATTATGTGCTGGACTGTGAGTGTTAGATCACAGAATTCGCACCGCGGGGGAACTTCACTTCATAGGAGGAATTTTTGCGTCGGTCTCGTATCTTCGATTGGCAGCTTGAATAATTCAGCTTGAACTCTTCTATCATACGCTAATTCTGAAAAAGTGCTGAAATAATGTACTGTTATTTTGTGCGATTTCGTGGAGTTTATAGTACTTTATTCGTTTTGTTACTTCTCAAATATTTTGCGCCTGATATTCGCCTTGAAATGAGTAACACCACAATTTGAAGAAACCAAAGTACGATATTTACGAGTTAGGTCGAAAGTGTATTTCTCATTCTATTACACTCTTTCTCAAGGATGACTCCAATCACCCGCGTTTGTCATTGTAATGTCGCAAAGTTCAGTTTTATGTTGCAGTAATTTCGTAACGCACAATGCCAGCAAAGTGCTCCATATCATTCTTATACGTCGAGACAGACTCCTCACGGTTTGTTCCGACTTTCCTTCGAGCATCTGTTTCATAAACACCCACGTGTTTTCTATTGGGTCGTCATCTGGAACTCGAGTTGATGAACCTAACATAACGAACCCGTTTTCTGCTTTCTGCTCCATAGAGACACAACTTCGGTATTTTGAACCATTGTCTTCCGAAGTGTTCAGTTTTCTCATTGTTAAACCTGTTTTGGATACATGTATGGGAACCCCATTGGTACAATTATGTCATGTTTACTGCGCTTAAATTCTCTAGTACGTGGAACAACGGACGCACAGTCCACGCACAGCAAAACAACAAACAGCTCTAAACTTGTGCTTCTGTTATTACAGAAGCATATTTGCTAGCAGTTAGACGATGTGTTGACCAGTGGGAAGTCCACGTGTAGAATGGTATTGTTAACAGTTTTTGAATAATAGTCGACCTCAAAAGCAGCAGTGTTTGGAACATTTTTACCAGTCGACGTTGTGCATTTTTTAATCCAATACTAGCGGCGAAGATCTGTTTCCCTGCATTTCGTACTGCTTATGATACACACTCGTTACTATATTTTCTAAACTGTTCGAAATGAAATTGATAGATCGTGAACTTTTCACATTGACATTTTACATGTTGATTAACTAAGATCGTCACTGAAGTAAACAAATTGAGTGAAAATGATTGCCACGATAGAATGTTTAACAGTTTTATGAAGTCTACTTCATATTCTAAGTGTAATTAACAGATAGTTAATTTTTCACTACTTGATATTGTTCGTTACATTTTGACTGATATTATTATTACATACCTATATAAGGTTTTTTATTTTATGGTTTTCTGTATGTTGGTGGTTATTATTAATTCTTTACTTACCTAAATATCTTGAATGAGCATCGATTTAAAGTCATTTTAAATCAAAATTAGTTAATAAATACATAGCTGGATAATTTATAATTACGTACGCTCTAACAATGAACTCCAAAACGAGTAGTTATTAAAAAATCTAATGTTCTAACAACAATCAATATTTTCGCGAGTATTAAATATTTATTAATATATAAATAATAATATGATGTGTATTTTTAAATGCAATAGTATTTTACAATGAATAACCTTCAATAATTTGAGACACACACAATCGTTACTATTTGATTGACCAAAAAATTTCTTTCGTAATGTGCGCATTCGATGCTGTTATACAATATGAATCTACTCAAATGACACAGTTATCTCTTTCTAATTGTTTTATTGATTCCTATGCCACCAGTTGTTTAGTCATGCCATTTGTTTGCATCAAAGGCTATTCTGAATTCATATTGTGCACTTCGATTGAATACGAAATCAACGTTATGGAACAATCTAATATTTATTTGACACTTTTCGAAATCAATTTAATAAGTCGTATATAAATTATTATATATTTTCACCACAGTGAATAAATCAACTAAAAATTATTGTTACATAATCAATCGTAATACCCTTAAATAGTTGTAACTTTCTCCATATAGTGATTGCTTTTATGTCTGTGGATATTATAAATTCATCAAATCTATTGGTCATTAAAGCCTAATAAAATATTTCTTTAATTAGGTACTTGCTAATTTGAATGAATGACAATTTAAAATAATTTGAAATTGCAGTAAATTACCAAAAATATAGATAGCAAAGTGAATAGGTATTTCGTGCGTATTCCACCGCTATACAGAGTGTGAAAGGGTACAGCCGGGCAGGGGTTTTGTTTTCGAGAAAGTTGAGTTTAGAGTTTCATCGAGTATAGTCATCACGCGACAAGAAGGCACCTTTGTGTTTACATTCCCCCTCTTCCTAGTTACCCCACTATTGCAGCTATTGGTCACTGGCGACAGTCGTCTACCTGCGTTACCGTTTTCGATAAATAGCGACTAATAGCTCGGGCAGAGGGGCAGCTAGTAGGAAGGGGAATATAAACACAAGGGCACCTTCTTATAATTTTTGTGTAATGCTATAAAATTGTTAATAAATTTATTATCACTACCCGTCATAATATTGGTACCATTTATTCTACTGTATATACGTATTATGTATATCCCGTAGATTTTGTCGAGAAAACTAAAAATTCAAGTTCCAAGATGCGCAAACTAATGGTTTAAGAGTTATACGCGTTCGAAGTTGACGATTTTCAAGCGTTAGTGCAACGTCGCATTGGTGCGTACTCCGTCGTAATACATAGTTCCATGAGTGACGTCGCTAGATGACAGCACAAATATCAAAGAAATTCCTCACAAGGACCGCTAGATGGCAGTACAAGCATGGATGAATTTGGCATTATAATTCGAATATCCCATTTTGATTGGTCTAATCTTTACTTTAAGGGTTAGGATTACCGTTAGTTTGAGTCAAATTGGGACTTGAATATTTGTGTTTTCTTGACAAAGTCTACGGGAATATACATAAACGATTAAAAAATCTCTGAACCCTGAAAGTAAAGATTAACCCGTACGTAGTCTGCGGTTAATAAAGTGCACACGTACTTGACGAAACTTTGAACTCAATTTTCTCTAAAATAAAGCATTTTATGAAAAAGCTTTATTCTTGTTTATCGGTTTATTTTTACATGTGGAATCAACTCCTGTCCGGTTGTAACATGCGTCCTGCCACAAATTGTACATAATTTTAAAAATTTCTTCTATCTATGATACAAAAAATGTAAGTATGCGTATAAATCTCTATTAACAAAATTTCAACAAAGTCTGTGCGTTCTTGAAAATAATTCATGAAAAACCTCCTTCTGAAACATTTCATATATAGAATATTATATATCTCATTATTCTCCTATATGTATAAAACATCCAAACGCTCTTTACTTGAATAGCGTCCGAAACGAGGTACATACATTTCCTATGACGAAACATGAAAATTATTCGAATAAAGAATGAATAGAGACTTCATAAATTACCCACGAGATAGGAAATGATCACAGAAAACACTTGTCAATATGACTACGATTAAAAATAAATGTTGGAATAAATATTTCATGGTGAAGGTTAGCGTCGATAAACGTCATTGCTTCTGGCATGACCTAATGTGTTGCTAAGTATAAATATTCGGAAACTTGCATTGTTAAATTACCGATTCTGAATAAAAATGTATGTAGTAAATAAATAATAATAAAAATACTATATATTGGGAATGAGTAAACATAATACAATATATAATATAAAAAAATTATATGTAATTGTAATATATATTATAAAATATTATATGTAATTGTAATATATATTATAAAATATTATATATTATATATTAGGAATGAGTAACAATTTTTATTATATACGTATTATATATTATTTATATATGTATACACACATGTTGTACTATAAAATTACATAAATAAAGCACAATACATTTTATTTTCTAAAATTTTACTGTGATATGCAAGGGCATCGTTACTTTCCCCGCTAATAGCTGTAGTTAGTACAGCTATGAAAATTGGGATTCTACAGGGTGCAAGTCACACAGGAGTTGGAATATACATATATATTAACTTCCTCAAAAAATTAATAACTGTACTTATAATTTAGTAGCATTTTTAAAGATTAACAAATTCTTTTTTCTATTATATAAATAACTTTTGGTCTTGTCAACTTATTTTCTGTTATTAATCAATCGTTTTTTGTTTTCATTCGATAAGGTGTATTCGTTGCATCTAATGGAATATTGTAACTATGAAGACCGTTGTCGAAACAAATGATGGCAGCGATCGTGTTAAATATTCATTGAGTGCACGTGCACTTAACTGTCCCGATTTAACCCTGTAGAGGTCACGGTTGATCTGATAGACACGTGCAAAATCTTTTTATAAATATTTTTTGACAGTGCAAGAGTAATCGACATGTTCACGGTCGGCGCAGGAGGTATTCTTGCAACGATTAATTGCGACACAAATTTTGTTCGACAGCATTGTTGGATTTAGTTTGTAGAATTCGTTATTCTTTATACTCCATATTATTATTTCTTATAGTAATACTAAGAGGATCATGAAAATTACAATTACCAAACTGTAATTCTCCAATAATATTTTTATATCATTAATAAAGTAGTATCTATATAATTTTGTATCAATAAAACTGTTAATAATATATAACAGTAATTATTTTAAAATAATACCAAACAATATGTACATATAAATAGAATAATATAAATTATAAATAATAAAAATGTGTATAAATTAGCTTTAACAAATATATCACAAACTACAAGTTAATCTAAGCTTATATCGTTATGCTAAACTGGTGTTCCAATTACTGTAACTGCAAGTTATATTAATCTTATGTAAAGTTTTGTAAATATCATGTAAATTAAAATGGGTCAATAATGGCCCTGATGTTATTTAGATCACAGATGAAGTAATTGAGAAATAGAAAGAATTTTAAATTATCCAGTTTCAGGAAGTAGCATGCTTGCAAATACAGCTTGGATTTTTTAAGAAATTGAAATCGACTTTAACAACATTTATTTTAAATCAATTCTATTTTTTAGTGTTATTATAAACACAGGTGACCTTACAAACACGTTTACTTTATTAATGATATATTAAACGCAATAACAAATAATGAGCAAGGAAATCGAGAAAAATTCTGTTTGAATTAATCGAATGGTAACTGTGAAATATTGAAAATAATAAGGGATACAACAAAAATTATGCAACGACTTAATATTTATATTGATTAAGAAAATAAAATTGTTAAAATTAATTTTGAAAACTATTTTGATAAAGAAAGGAAATATATTCACAAGTGGCATACCAATGATATCCTTGGAAACAATAGCCAAAATGGATCCGCAAAGTCAAAGCACGGGAAATTACTCGAATAACAAATAAATAAAAAATCCATGAATTAAATATATCTATCAATATTTTACATTGAAGGTTACAAATAACGACATTACTTATGGAAATGCCTAATACATTATAGAAAAGTATTGATAGAAAAATCTGTAGACCTCTATCTGGTATGGATAATGCTATATGAAACCGATTACGATATACTTACAAATTTGAATTTATACAAATTTGAGTGTTATAGAATACGAAAATTGTATTCAATTCCATATTTAACAGCTCTTAACAAAACACATAATTTAATCCTTTTTGTAGTTGTCTTAAGTATATACATAGGTGTCATTTCGTTGAATGAACAATAATACATAATATGCAAGATTAAGAAGGAAAAACAAAATTTATTCATTCGTTTTTAAAATTTAGATATATGTAACACAATAATATCTTTTAAGTTTATGTAAAAATAAAAAAGATAAATAAATAGCTTTAGTGGTTGAGAGTAGATATACGACCCTAAAGGGTTAATTTGAAATGTGCAAGTTACGTGACACGCACTGTTTAAATTGGTTACATTATTATATGATTAACAATATCTTTTATTTATTACACATTTTGAATTTTTCAAAAAATTCCAACTTCGATTAGTATGTTAATAGTTTACTTATAATGCTGTAATAATAATAATGTATCAGTAATATAACACGTACTAAATTAATATAATCATTGTAGATAGTGATGCATAATTTATAATATTCAGCATAAATTGGTATAATGTATTAGACTGAAATTAACTATGTTATTAACAATATTAGCATACAGTCTTTGGATTTTGTCATAATTATGTGAAGATATATTCTTAACAATAATGATCAACTGTACGATTTTGTTTTGCCAGATGACTTTGTGCATTTTTATAATTTTGTACTGCTCTGATACAGTAAATCCAAATATATTTGTATAAGAAAAAATAAAGTGAAGACAAATGTAAATGACAAAAAGCATGTACTCAATTTTACAATTACAAATATGTCTAAAGTATATTTTTTAGTAGAAAACTGGAGTATTTCATTCATACAAATATTGCCTTTATCACACAGTGCACTCAACGAAATATTTAACTATATTCACAGAATCATATACATATTGGTTTAAAAGATTTATTTTAATTGATAAATTGTATTTCGTATCCGAAATGCAGCTCCACGTTGGTATTTACATTTAGAGGTTGTTGGCTTGGTAAACAGATAATATATACATATCAACGGATTGAATTCTCGAATTAAGGCAAATAATAACATTCGGATCGTTACTTAATGTTTAAAATCAATTGTTATGCACACAGGGTAAATTAGCGACGAAAGTATAATGTGTTATTAGTACGGTAACCAAAATTGTCACAGTTTCCAAAATAATTATAGTCGTTTAAAACTGGAATTTTTAAGTGATTAACTTTTCTATCGTCATAATACATAATTATGTTTTGAATTTTTGCAACTGTTATGAATAGAGGACATTTTCCTAATTTCACTTTGAAGTATGTTGTCAAGGTTAATTTGTTTCTTAGTTAGTTTGTCTCTTTTACTTAATGTCAAGGTTATCAGTGTACGGTTTTTTAGTTTCAAAAATATAAACTAATATATTGCACACCAACTATTGTATT
Source organism: Augochlorella aurata (assembly GCA_028455555.1). Lineage (NCBI taxonomy): Eukaryota > Metazoa > Arthropoda > Insecta > Hymenoptera > Halictidae > Augochlorella > Augochlorella aurata. Next base: position 10,911,692 of record CM052159.1, read on the forward strand.
TTGTCAGAATATTTAACTTTAATCTTTTTCTCTGTTTAAATGCAATAAAAATTATTACATCTATGTATATTTTAATAAATCTTTTCCTTATAGATACAACAAATAATAACAATATTCTTTTTTGTAATATGTCATAACTGTGTGCATAGTAATAATTAATTTTAGACATTACAGCGTTAAATTAGAAAAGTTCCTGTCTCTACACCAAAAAATGAGTTGATTGAGAATGAAAATTCTATTAACAAGTTCAGACAGTATGTATGTTGACAATATATTTGTGTAATGATGAATATTTTTATTTTTAAATGAATATTTCATTTTCCAATTATCAATATCGTTGAAAATATATTTGTTTACATCTTTTAAACCTTTGCACTCGAGATTATTTTAACTCCAAAATGAAGACATTTGTTTCAACATACGGTATTTCCATTTGGTGTGATGGTCTATTTAATACATAGGAAATTAAACGTGTATAGTTGTAGAAGTCTTCTATTATTTGACAATTTATCGAATACACATAATTTTAATAATGTGAAAACTTTTTTGACACTAGCGTAGCAATTTTTAGCAATGGCTGCATTAGCCTTGATAACAGTTCAAGGTCATATAAATTCAGGATTATTGAAATTCCATCTTTAATCATTTCTGTTTCCCTATTATAGGTTTCGAATATTAGAATCAATTCACAGGCAGAATTGTTTCTAATAAGTAAACTAGTAATTTAAATTAATAATGTTTACCATTGTAATTAATATATCAATTCTATTATACATTAAAAACAAATACACCATTTGGAAATTGACTTCTAAATATCAACTTAACATCGTTTGAGCAATTCATCCAAACGAAAAGAAAAACTTCAATTTTTCTCTAATTGAGTAGATCGTATTTGCAAACAGACATGGTCGCAGAGTAATACGTAATATATTTAGATATTTGCATTAGGGTGATTAGGTACGAACTTGTGACTTGCCTCGCGTGTACCGTGTCTTACGAAAATACACGTGTGTTTATTTTCAACTGTTTTGCTTCGACTACGCCATCTTTAAGCAGGGTGAGTCAGCTGAAACTGCGAACTCAAATATTTTCAAAACCATTAAAATTTCAATGTCCAGGAAACTGCAACTTCTTTCCCGTTTTGAACACGAATCAAACAGTCGTGTTTCACCATCACCGTCAATTATCGAGTATCACATTTAACTTTAGATTTTCACCCTTGAACATTTTTTTCTGTTTTATCCATAAAAATTATGCGATACAAAAAAGGTACAACTTTTGTTTGAAACATTTTCTGTAATATGATGTTCTTAAATGAAATAAAATACCTTCCAGAAGAAAGCAATGTTGTCATTTTAATAGAAATATAAAATTATCCTTGACATAAACATGAAAAATCAGCTAAATATCTCGAGATAATTCGAACTTATAAAAAAATGTTTCAAACAAAAGTTGTGCATTTTTTGCATAGAATATGATTCTATGATAAAAAATATAAGTTTATTGGAAACAAAGCAAGATGATCTTGAAATAACCTTAAAAACGCCAATACATTAAAAGACTAGTACCGCTATTTGACTCCCCACTCGAAATACTGTGTCAGTTCATGCTTTTTTTTTAAATCACGCGTCTACGAAATTTTTTTACAATTTCATCATAAATGGAACACCCTGTATATGCTGTTTAAAGTTCCTCTTTTTTAGTGCAAGTTCCCGTTGTGATTACGTTTGGCACCATTGATAAAGATTAAAACAGCATTAAAACACCTTGAACGATTTTCAAAAGCCAAATTGTTGTAGGTTGATCAATTGACCTTGAAATACACAATCCGTTTACATGAAACAGTTTCATTACAAGAAACCAAGGTCCCCTTGAAATCTCGGAACCGCGTTTACCCAGCAAAAAGTTGCGACCCTTATATGATTCCCCTCCGGAAACAGGGTAGGTTTCATTTAACACGTGTTTTGAAACGAACTATAGATTAGGAGATAATTGAATGAGGTACTCACTACTATTTTCTTTCAAATTCAGTTTAAAATTAGTTTGTTCACTGTTCGAAAATTACGTACAAGAATAGAAAACCTCTGCGAGAAGCTTAGCCGCTGACTCCTGAAATTCGCTCTCGATCATAGGGTTTTAATCAGTGCATCGCAAGCTGTTGTCCGGTTCCGGCGTTCAAAAATAAACGCGAACCTATAACCACGACACGTGGGCTTTATAACCGTTCCGCGGGACAAGCTCCTTCCGGTCACGAGTCGTTCCGCTGAAATGAATGGACGAGGTTTCCCTTCAGAATCGATTAATCCTCGTTCCACGACGCAGCGGGGCTCGCCAGAAAGAAATTCGGGGAGGCATTCACCGCGCCCCGCCGCCGGAAGCCAAAGGGTGTGCGCTGGCCCAGCTCGGGGCTGAGTAATGGGGAAAAGGGGACGAAGGCTCTCCGTCCAAACAGTATCGAACTGTCCTAAAAAATCAAACTACATACCGGCTCGCGAAAGTGTTCGAACACTTGCCACTTTTAGAGTATGAATAATGCATGTCTGCCCTTTGCGCTACGAGGCTCGGTTCCAGGGAATTGCAAAGTCGGATCGCGTTTTCCTGAAAGATCGATGGAAACTTTTTAACAGATTGGACACCTTACGAGTTATATTCAAATCACGTCGAATCACGTTTTAGCAAGGGATAGTGAATCATAGTGCGGGATGGGCGATAGGGTGGTATTAATTTATCGATGCTCATTTGGTAAGTGCGCGATTAAATTTTCGTAGATTCGTAGATTCGGCATGTAAATTTAAACGTACGGAGCACCTTTTACTCTCAAAGAATGACTCGAGGACGGCTGGATACAGTAAGAGTGTAGCTATGCATAAGGTCCGGAAGCGAGACAGATATACACCCCCTTCCAAAAGAATTAGGACACCAATTTAGTTTTATTTATTTATTAATTTATTATTTTATTAAACTTTAGACTATATCATTAGCTAAATTATTCTATCTATTTTAATACTTTATTTTAAACTATTTTACTATACGTATTATTAAATTCTAGCACACATAAAAGGCGACATTGTTGTATCTAACCCCGGGAAAGCAATGTGATCCCGAGGGAATATGATTTGAAACTAAACGAATAGTATAAATTATAACTTTTTATTTAGTTTGGGTAATATTTTATATTTAGTTTTTACGGCATCGTATTGCCGAAATTACATATTAAGTTATAAGCGTTTGTCACTTATGGAATTGGTTTACCCATTCATTGCACATTGCGCATTGAACACGTATGTTGAGTTCATTTCATTCGATACATTTTCTAAATATGTACCGAAATTGTTCCAAGAGGTAAATTACAAAACGCGGTTATAATTTTATATGTAAATATACTTCTTACAGTTTGATACAATTAACTTTGAAATAAATTGAAGAAATTATAACAATTTCATATTGATTTCTCAAATTTATTTAATTTTGGCACTTTAATGAGCACTGCCACGAATGGGACACTTTTATTTAGGATAGGATAACAAGAAAACTAAACAATCTACCTAATCCTAGTTCGCAAAATTCGAAAGATCAATTCTGTTACTGTAAATATGCATAGTTTGAATGAGTATTTTTCATATTTATGTACTTGTTTTATTCTCAATTTTTTTAAAAAGGGAGCAAGATAGAAGAAGAATAGATAGGAAGGGAAAAGACATTAATCTTATAAGTAGATTAATATTATATGCTAATCTTATATCACATATTATATACTAATCTTAAATTACAGAAATCTTCTTTACATCTTTGAATGAATATTACATTTTAGTATTTTATAAGAAAAAATAATTCTTCCAATAAAAAGTAATTGAAAAAATGAACAAAAATTTCTAAAGAAAAATACCTATAAAATTAAAAATATAATAAGCAGAAAAGTTTAGGGCATTTTTATGCCGCACGTTTCATTTATCCATTTACTGCAGACCTATATTACTCTGTCTGTCCGATTTATAGACTTGGAAACAACATACGAAATTCAACTAGTTTGATTGCTTTGAATACGTTGAAAAGCAACAGCCAAAATCTGGCATTTAAAGTTTTGAATTTAACTGTAATTTAACTGTAAACTTTTATAAATATTAGTTATTTTTCAACTTCTGAATTTTTTTTCTAACTTTTACATTAACACTTCGATTCTGTTACAAAAACTCAATTTTAACAGTTATTTTGTATTTGATTGATTTTAAAGTAAAATGTAAAAGTTTATGTTATATTTCAACTTACTTAGCATTATTTAAGGTTTAAAGTTTCTAGAGGAACACTCAGTATTCGGTAAGTAGTCGCGTGGAGTATCAAGGCGGCGGCGTTAATCCGAGAGATACTGTTTTATTGAGATTTAAACAGGCCCGGCGGCTTTAAATAGCTATGGGAGACGGGAAGTTCGCCGTGAGAGTTTTCATTCATCCCCTCGTCTCCGGTGGATCATCGTCGAACTGTTCCCAGTCTTCCGTTTACGAAAGATCTCTCTCTCTCTCTCTCTCACTCTCTCTCTCTTTCTCTCTCTTTCTTTCTTTCTACTTCGCCCCGTTCACGGTTGCGAAAGTTTCGCCGTTTCGTATCGCTCGGTTCGGTGCATCCCTCGGCCGAGTTTTCTCCGCGTTAACATCCACCCACGCGGCTTCGGCGACCTCTTCTGGAAGCGTTCAACCAACCCCGAGCCGCTTGTTTCAGGAAAGATAAGTCAGTGGGAAAGGTATCGGGCCACGAGGAGTCGGAAGATCGAGGACGCCCAGTTATAACGGGTGAGTCGGTGGATTAACCACATTCGGGGAAAACAGCTGATTTTGTGGTGAAAAAGTCCAGAAACCGAACATTAGATAGGCATTTTATTCTATTTCACGCGTTAAGACACACGTCCCTAGAAATTACAATCGACAATTTCACTTCTTGAATCAATAGTTGTTAAACATAACAAAGGCTGCAAGTAGTACTATTAAAGAAGTATTCTAGCGTGAACTTTTGAAAAAATCAATTTCTATTTTTTGCATATTCTTAAAGGATATAGTTTGAAAACTACATCTGTAGAACCTTATTTTTTAGGCTTCCAAAGTTTAACGAAACGTGCCTGCTTTAGCTAAATTCATACTAATTAAGAAACTTTTATTTCAGACTAGTAGAATGGCTGGAATTGTAGACACTGTGGGACGACCTCTGTTAAAAGCAATTATGTTTGAGGGTATGCAGTACCATTAATTTTAACCTTTTTCTTTGCAATTCTTTGCAAAAAGTTCCTTAACAAAGTTAAAACCACACGCACTTCGCATCAGAATACCCTCTTAAAAATAGCATCGAAATAAAGAATATTCTTTTCACCTGTGATTTATTATATAGAGCGATAATGTTGTTCCTGATTATAATGCAAGTGCGATAGAGTAAGTTATTTTATTTGTTCTGGAATTTTTCAGTAACAATTGTAATAATTGTTAGTTTTAATAATAATTGTTTTTGTAGTAAAGAATAATGGTTAGATATAAATATTGATTTGTTTTCATTTTTATTACTGCTGTTTTTATTTGTATTATTATTGTTTTTACTGCGAATTTAATTTTTGAAAATTATACTTTTGTAAACAAGAAGAATTTTATAAGAGTTTCTGAATTGGAATTGAATTGATTCTTAAACTATTAACTTTTGGAAATAAGTAGGTTCATATATTTTTATAACTAATGTTGAGCTGCCTTCATTGATCTATTAAAACAAATGTTACCAGAATCGAACTGATAATTTGTGGCGATCCACTTTGTATACATATAAAAACTTATTCATTCCTAGTTAAAGCAAAACATCTGTATATTCACAATGGCTAGAAATACATCAAAAAATATATTAATGTAGAATCATGACAACTTATATGGAAATTTAATTTTCTATGAAAAACAAAGAGAAAAAAGTTGAACGACGGAAAAGTATCAAGCACGCGATGTGCAAACTAGCATAATATATGACGTACACATCGACTCTACTATTGTCGATGTTCTTTCATGTTTTCTACATCAATGGACCAACATTCTACGGCCCGATGAAATTTCAACATTAAATATCTCCATAAATAAATCTCATTCTCACAAACACTCGAACACAACACTAATTACTTTCGGCTTCGATTCATCAAACAATGTTTGATTGAAATAACTTCTCCTTATATGACAGAAAGGAAAAACAATAAAAATTCTGTAATAAAAAATAGTGTTCTATAACATTTGAGCCGAATGACGTTCTTCGTAACACAGAACTGTTCGCAATTTGATGCATTAAAGATGCTAGATGGCGTCATCCACAAGTAAGGTGCGAATAAGGGAAATAAAATTGTTCTTTTGTAATATTGTTCTATATTTCGTTTCTAAAAAGCAAATTTTTATAAACGTCATAAATATACAGAACAATTTATAATACATTTAATGCAATTTCTTTCAATTTCTTTTCTCCAATCAATAAAGGAAAGAGAATTGTTCTAATGTTTGGATATTATTTAATATTTCGTCCATATATGGATTACAACATACCAAAATAAATAAACAACAAATAAACATACAAAATGATCAACACTTAATTCAGTCTCTTTCAATTTCTCATTCCAATTAATGAAGAAAATGAAATTGTTCTAATGTTTTGATATTATCTAATAATTAATTATCTAATTATCTAATTTCGTCTATATTTTGATAGATTTCACAAATGTACGAAATAATTTATATTTATTGCACTTTGATTTTGTTTTTCTCTGCTATTAGTGATAATTATATTCCAATTTTTAAGTATTCGAAATCTTGCAAATATGTACATACATATATACCAAATTTGTATTAATGTCGTGAATGAACAAAATATTTATTTTTATATTTGCTGGTTTACCTTATACTCGATTACTTACTGGTCGATCTTTCCAACCAAGCAGAAATATTATTGCACGGCTTCAGTTTTAACAATTCATCATTCCATTATATTATATGTATACAAAGTGGGCCACGCAACGTGATCAGCTTAAATTATTCTGTTGTTAGTAGTTCGATTTGAAACTTTTTCAGCTAAAATAACATGATTTAAATAGTGCTTTAAAATAGTTTTACCAAATTTTTCGTTAACCCCATTTTCGCCCGAGTTATCAAGGTCACCTTCAGTTTTTTATAGGTTGACCTAAAATTTTTTGTACTCATCGTTTAGGGGATGCTGAGACGAATTCGGCAAACATCATAACATATAGTTCTTTCCGAACGTAAACAAAGAAAACTGTATGTTCACTTATAAAAAACACCTTCATAACATTGGAAAGAAAGAGATTACAACAATGGTACGAACATCCTTAAGCTCTTCTTAAACCATGTTATTTTAGCTGAAAAAATTTCCAGTAGCACCACTAGCAACAGAAGAAATTAAGCTGATCACGTTGCGTGGTCCACCCTGTACATCAGTTTTCTACACCTTGTAATATCCTAAGCGATCTTTTAACGATCATCGTTTCTTTTCCGTCTTTTATAATAATAACCAGACGCGCAGAAATACCTACATTAATTGTTGAATACATGCCCGTTAGCGAAATTCAATAATGAAGTTCAATAAAAGAATTTTCTCGAATTAATACTTGGAGGATCACTGGAAATTGAAGAACCTCTGTCTGATGCATTACTATGCATAACGTATATAATATCAATCAATATAACATTAATAATTGCAGATGTTGCAATAGGTGCAAACAGTATCAGTAACGATACACTTATTCCAAAACTCTTGGAACTATAAAGACTCTTTGATAGGAAATGATCGAATTAGTTTATTAGCTTATTTCCAACACATATGAACAATCATTATTTTACACGAAAATCCGCAGTCGAATTATCAATAACGAGCAAGGAATCCAAGCTGGCCAACTTAGATTAGAACAGCCAGTATTATGACGACCATAATAGCAATGGTTAGATCAATCGGTTCCCCGAGTATATGCTGCACGAAAAGGGGTTAAACGCGGTTTATTCGCGACGAGGAGAGCCGGTTCCTCGGTGACTTCCAGCGCCTTTTATGCCCCCGAATGCAGATGAGAAAAGTTTTATTAACTTACGAAACGGGTTAATTGAAAATTATTAAATATTCAGAGCCGCGACGCGGCGCGGCGAGCAAACGTTAAATGAAAAACACGATGCGCTGTTTGCCAAAGGATACATCGATCGTCCACCCTTGCCGCAATTATCTGCGACGTGTGTGTGGTAGTGGTTGGACACTTCCCATTTCGAGTAGCAATAACAAAAATAGACCGTGAACGGGAGAGCAACTTCTCGATGTACACAGTGCGATAATTAATTTTTAAGACTGGACCACTAAAACGCGATAGGTACAAAATGCACAAAATTTGATGTTATTTTATACAAAATAATCTTCTTTTGATTCAATACATTTGTTATAGCGATTCAAAAGGGATTCAAATGCATAATTCTGTCCATTTCGTAGTATTGCCCCCAGTCCCCGTGTTGAAGCTGTTTGAGTGGACGGAATGTTTGGACGGAAAATCATCCTTTTGGTGACCAAGTGAACCAGGTGAATATGGCAGACTTGATTTCCAACAGTATCCACTCATTTCGATCTTGATAATCGGGATGGATACGATGCGAAGAATATTCCGAATCTTATTTCAGCTAATGGTCATAGCCACTTCCAGCATTCTCAGTTAAGCACTGCGGTCGTTTGCAATAAAATCACGTACTTTTTCGATCGTTTTAAGTTTTTGAATTGAAATTGATACTTGCTGCATCAACCGGAATGTTTCTGATGCACTTTCACCAAGTCAATTTAATATCCGCTTTTTATTCCACGATACAATTTCAACATCGATTAAAAGCTTGGTCAGAAAGAACTGTCATAATTTTGTGATTTATTATTGGATTGGCATGAATATTGGTGCGTTAAGTAGACAAATGATTGACCTTTCTAACAATGCTAATGCTCAACAAATGTCGTCATTACTTGTGGAGATACGATGCTAGTCTTAAAAATTAATTGTCGCGCTGTGTATAATACGACGCAACAAATTAGTACACTTCACGAATTGCGGATTCTCTATTATCAGGGAAATTAGAAGATAGGTATGAGTCGTTTACAGCAAAAGTGGTGGAAGTCAATTTTTTTGCTAGACTGATTTCATATTGTTAAATCATATTTAGTTTAACGTTTTCCTTGATTTTTTTATTATTTTAAGTTAAAGCCCGAATGTTGCTTACATAAAAGTATTATAACCAGTTGTCACGTTGTAGCATTTTACAGAACTTTTAATCCATCTTTCATTATCCACGAATCAACATCTTTTACTTACACAATTTCAACTCTCAATGCCTCATATACATTATTCTCTCAAAAACTGTATCAACTTCGAGTATTCGGAATGACAGTTATGGTAGAGATACAGTGCTGGACAAAAAATAAGAAGCTCGACATACGTTCCGTAATTGTTTTTAGTTAAGTGTATGAAACCTTCACTTTATACGTTGCAGATATCGTATGCTATGTCCAGAGTGAGTATAAAGCATTTGTGTTACACAAGAAGAATGTTCAAGGAAGGAAAGTGAAACGATCTGTCATTGCTTGGACAGAAGTAGAAGACTGTAAGCAAAAATTACTATACATTTTGAAGAAACGCAAATATGAGATATCACTAATATACTCAAATGATTAAATTTTTGTAAGAGTGTCAGTGTTTCGTGTTGCGTCTACTCATCTCAGTCATAAATGCATAAAAATCGCAGTTTAGATATCACATTAATGTTTTGTTACATATCTTTTAAGTTGTATTATATTTTTAATAAATGTTTTCGTATACGTTTTATAGAAGCTTTCTATTCGTTTTTGGTTTATATCAATTAAGATTGATATTATTATATTGTCTGGCTTCCATACAAACAGAATTATAACGTTCATTTGGTAGACGTGTCATGCCGATGTGAGCGACTCTCGGCATTAGAGTAGAGTTACTATCTTTTTGTGGTGTTTCGAACGTAGAGAAGGAAAGTGATTGAAAAAGAAAGGCAGACCGAGGTTCGTGACGTTCTGGAAATATTGAACGACTGGTGCAGGCTCAGCCTCCGAAATTCAAAAATCAATTGTATTCCTTATTTTTGGGTTTTCGTTAATAGCACTTTTACCATCGTATTTGTCTTTTTCCTCTCGTTACAAGAACACCGAACATGATGTAATTACGATTATAATTACTTATGTAATAAGTTGAAGCCTGGAACATTAATCGTTTGTTAAATAATCAATTATAATCGTAATTATATCGTGTTTGGTATTATTTTAATCAGAAGAAAGAGCCGAATTAATTGGTAAAAGTACCGTAAGAAAGAACAAAAAATTGTAAAAGTATAGTAGAGACGTCTCTTAGACAGTTACGGGGAGAATACTTTACTATCGACAAAAAAGCGTATAGCTGCATTTAAATTGATCCCTTACACTCGACGAATTATCTCAGATCAGAAACCAACAATTGGAAGTTATCTATTTGTGAAGTAGGTAATTATGCCTTTAAATAAAGTATAAATAAAATATAACATAACGTTGAAAATAATTATTCCATTTAAATAGGTTCTATTGATACAGATCATATAAAACGAAAGTTTTTAATATTGGAATTGCTGTATTTATTAGCAATCTTGCTATATCCCCTGAAACATTAATACAGAATTTTGTATATGTTCATATATTTGCGAATCATTTCCAAGCACAATGTACAAGTTATTTCCAAGTACAATGAATAGTAATTATTTTATATGTCCACGAAATACGTAAGAAAATTTCGGTCTTCTTCAAATAGGTATAAATGTAAATGTAGATGTAGATGTAGATGCAAATCAAATCATTTTCAATTTTGGGGTGAGTTGTCTTAACAAGTTGGCCTAATAATTGAACTTCTACCACTTGACTCACATTCTGTATTATTTATTAATGTCTTAATCTAGTAAAGTACAAGAAAATATATACATATAGGATGAATTCTTAATGATGAGTCACCATCTTCCGGTCCCTTGAATAATTCGCTAACAAAGATTTTGATTAAAAGTTAGGAATTTCCAATAATTAATTTTACAATCATTCTAGGAAAAGTAGAAAAACCGATTGAAAAAAAGTGATTGAACTTGGAAAACGATTTTAGATTGATATTTTAAATGGTACCATTTTAGCCCGTTAGTATAAATAGTGTTCCATTAAAATTTTGAAACGTTTTCGACCCCGTTTGTTACAAATAGTGTTAAATAAAAATTTTGAAAGGTGTCGTACGACCTCGCTGATAAAAATAGTGTCAAAACTATTTAATAACATGACACAATAAGAAAACGACGCAGGCAATAATTAAGGTAAACCTTAAATAACCATTCCAGCAGAAGTTTACTCGAAAGGTTTATTCCAAGACCGGTGCGACGATTGAATCGATTAAAAGTACAAACTTCTGCAAACATTGCGTCGCTGTCGAAGCAAGATTTATGTGCTTCGCGAAACTATAATTTTGTAGCTGCTGGAATACATATAGTGTTGGAATACCAAGTGCGTCAAGTATTACAGACTTACGCAGTGCACATACATATGTCTAATAATGTCCTTGCTACGTTTAATTATTACTAAACTAACTGTAAGTGACATAAATTATAGTTCTTCATGAAGAATTTCTTAGATTCTGCCAGTTCCTGTATAAATGCGAAAGTATAACGGAAATATGTAATGCATGAATAATATGTATCAAGCGTATTCAGAATTTCACTATATTTTTTCAATTTCTCGTTAATTGTACATGTTAAACTTAATATAAATGAAATATCTTTATGATTCTTCATTTTAATTTCAAAACAGCGAAATAAAAGTCCTCTACCTCGATTGCAATGAAAAACAGTTAATTAAAAATGTATTATCAGTTGTAATATTTTGAATCGGTTGAAAATAATCCAGTTGGAATGGTAAATTCTTTCCTACATTTTCTCTATTGTATATGAAATACTTCATTTTTCCATAGAGTAGAATTCACAGTCCATTGATCATTATGCATGCATAATTTAAAAACGAAACAAAATTAGTTGAACACTTTGAAAAAAGTTAGCGCGGAAGAATTATGTAATGCAGAAAATTGAAATATAAACAATTTCATAATATTTACCAAATATTCTCTGTAATATAAGCTACCGGGAAAGGTTAGTGCGGTGTATTCATTAGTATAACTCATAAATCGATTTTCGTCTTGATATTGGCAAATAGGGCATGAAGTTGATCCCATTTAGTGGTTTCAAACTGTTTCATCATTGTTTGTTTCGTAATCAGTGAATGTCGTGTAATATATACTTGTAGTCAAAAATTAAATTGAGTAAAAGTTTATATGAACTGGATCATATCCATTGGATCCAGCGATTTTTTTTTTACTTTTTTCTACACGACATAATCTTACCGCTCGAATAGTATCGAAATGGTAATATTAAAGTTACAAAGCTATACTAACATTTCCCAATGTCTACCTAACCTCACAAAATCTCGAAAAATTTCGAAAATCCATGTATTTTTCCGAATTTATTAAAATAATTTCGAATTCTTTCAAATTCTCTTAAATTCCTTCAAATACTTTCGAATCTTTTCGCATTCATACGAATTCCTTCGAATTCCTTCGAATTCCTTCGAATTCCTTCGAATTCCTTCGAATTCTTGATATCACATCGTGCGTGCCGATTCCGGTGTTGAAAAAGTCTGAGAACGCGGTCGTTGCAGCTTGCAGAACACAATCTGGTCGCTATTATGGTAAATTTCTATATTTACCAGTCACGGGTAACGTTTACGTCACACTTTTAACAGAAACGGTTAACAAAGCTGATTATTACAGCAGCCAAAGGATTATCCCCTCGGGTCTTAACCAATTTACCCGGCAGCAGTAACATAACCAGATGTACTAGTTAACCAAAGTAAAATTGCATGCGGGGAGAATGAATTTGCTGCACGTTAACTCCATTGTCCGCTTGTCGTTGTATTTACGATGGCGGTGTTAGTTGCTCCTGAAACTGTTCCTTCTGCAATATCGACACGCGAGCAACATGTGGTCCATGCTGTGCGCTAGATGGAAATTAGTTGATTAGAGTGGTGCACGTTTAGCAAGTCGGAAGCAACGTTTGTAAACTATCCGCGAAATTTTATTTGCGACCCTCTCAATTTTTATGACAAACGTCGTGAAAAATCAGTGCGACGAAGTTAACTGTTTGAAGAAGGAACATTTGTAATTTGAAATTTCTAATTGAGAACTTCCGTTTCAAAATTTTCAAAATATTATCTCAATCTTTGTCATAATATTCATTATGCGACATATGTACATTAACGAGCATCTCGAAAGTATTTCTCGAACTTTCGAAAGTATTCGAAAGTATTCGGCAGGATTCAAGGGAATTTAAAAGAATCCTAATGAATTCGAAACGATTCAAGAGAATTTGAAAAAATTCGAAAGGATACAAGAGAATTCGAAAGGATTTAAGAAAATTCAAAACGATTTAAGAAAATTCAAAAGGATTTATGAAAATTCGAAAGGATTTACGAAAATTCCAAATAATTTAAAATAATCTGAAATAATTTAAAATAATTCAAAATAATTCGAAAGAATGCAGAAGAATTCGAAAGTATTCGAAAGTATTCGAAAGAATTCGAAATGGAAATAATTGGGAACAATTCGAGAGAACTCGAGATCATTTGGTGTTTTAGTTGTGAAATGGAATTTGCTCTGCAACCTAGTTTTACAGGAATCGGAATTGAAAATTGATTAAAAATGTGATGTCTTGTGATGAGAGAGTAGAAAAATTTATGTATTCATGAGAAAAATAAGTAGACAAAACAGAAAAAGTAGACTTGTTAGAAGAGTCCAAGTATGTGATTACGTTATTTTATAACAACGAAAGTTATTAATAGCTGAAATTAATTTTGATTTAGCTCCTGTTCCGAGAAAGTGTTGGCAAACATTTTTATTTTGCATAAATATCCATAATATACTGATGATGTTACGTAATGTAACGTTTTAAATTTTGGAGTGTCGTCCTTGTAAGTTAGCCTAATAATTGAATTTCTACTACTCAACTTACATTCCGTATTATTTATTATAGCTTTATTCTAGTAAAATACAAAAAAATGTATACATATAGAGTGAATCTTTAAAGGTTCGCCATCATCTTTGAATTCTGCGCTACGAAAGGTTTTGAACAAAATCTAGAAATTTTCATAAAATTTGTTTTTAATATCAAGGTCACCTTGTTTTCTTTAAGAGTGGTCATATATTTTGCAGTCGATAGTGTCCTAGTTAAGGTCAAAATCCTAGACTGAGCTACAGGAACGTTGATATAGAAAATTATTTAATTTCGATGAAATTAGCTTAGAAAATTTGGTGACAGAAAGATTGGTAAATAAATCCAAGAAAAAGTCAATTTCAAGCTTTAACGATTTATTGTCCCTTACATTTAAAATATGCATAAAATTTTAAAGAATTAATAAATTGAAGGGTTAAATGAATAAAAATATTGATTTTTCCGACAGCATTCTTGCGAAAGACTAATTTTATAGTTAGTATTTTTATATTTTATTTCAGTATAAAAACCAGAAAGAAACTCCTGTGAGACATATCTGGCTATCCAACATATGACATTCAAATTTTCACGTATATTTAGATAGAAAAATTAGGCCACGGTCTGTTTCTCTCGATTTGATTTGTGCTAAATTTTTCTGAGAATATTTGCATTCAATAACTTCAAAATAGTAGTCTTAATAACAGAACTCTATCGAGTACAAAAGGAGGTTGATTATTTATTCCCTTATGAAGACGATAAACATGCAAAACTATTCAGATTTTATGCGAATGTTACTATAAATATGTGCATGATTATAGAAATTTATTTAATAACTTCACATAGAAGCACCTTTATGATTCCAATTCGAGTTGCCTTATTATGGTAATTTGTAAAGCATTTATAAAAATGTAAACGTTACGGTTTTGCAGGAAATGTAATACTGTCTTGTCTCATAACAGGAGAATACAAAACATAATAACAATTTTGACGATATTTATTATTACCTTAGCTGGTCCCCGTGTCCTACGTTCGACTCATTGTCGTATAGAATACTACACTTTTTTAAATTGAATATTTGAATATTGAAATTTTAAATTTGAATTTTTGAACATTGGCATTTTAAATTTGACTTGCTTAACATAGAAATTTTAAAATTAAATCTTTCTACTTCGAAATTTTGAAATTGAATGTTTGATATTTTAAAATGTTGAAATTGAGTCTTTGAAATTGAATTTTTGAAATTTTGGAAACAGCAAAATTGTGAATCAAGATCTCGATCATCTGATGATTGAATTTGTTTTTAATGTCTTTCATTGTAGCGAAACAAAAGTACAGCATTCCATTTAAAAGAAAATTAAAATAACCTTGAATGATTTAGTAAAAATATTTGTTTTTGTTATCACATTCTACGTAAAAAAACGTAATAAATACATTTTACTCTTTTTTCGTAACCTCAACCATTTACCTGTTATTTCAAACAACACACATTTATGAACATCCTATATAGCAACGTAACACTACACAGATTGTGTAGAAAAAAATTCCTACAGGATCGGCTTATTTGCAAGGTGTTAGGTAAGTCGGCACTTAAACACCTGATGGTCGGTGCATCGGTGCACGCAGACCGCACACAAGTAAGTATGTAAGTAGTTCGTTGTGAAATGCTAAATACCGACGACGACCCACGTGTCTATTTATAGAGTCGGTCGGGTCGATACCTGTCCGCTATAGAGCGGAGCGAGTGACCTAGGTAGGAAAGGAAAGGAAAGGAAAGAAACTGAGAAAGCTCGAGGAAGCGATCGAGGAGACAGAGGATCAGCTGTAGAGAGAAACGATGGAACAGTGGGATGCACACATGCTCGATGGTTTTTCTGCACAGGTGTCCGTCCCAATTTCACCTTGCCGTTCACTCCTGACTGCTCCTGATTGTTCCGAGACTGCTCCTAAAATCTTCCAACAGCTGCTATCCTCCAACGATTTTCATGCTGCCCGAGTCTCGACTTGCTTTTCTTATCTTTTGGGGAGCTGCTGCCAGCCCATGTGTTCCCATAAACATGAACACT